>CAJQZJ010000115.1:712263-725291 GCA_907164525.1 Lophiomys imhausi | reverse complement strand
TGGATGGTGTCCACGGGTCAGTGTGGCCCTCAGACCTTAACAGAGGTTAGTTTGTACAGTGGGTGGCGGTCACCATAAACTGGTGTCCAAAGTGCAGACACTGACTACAGAGTGCTCAGCCAAAAAGGAGACTTGTCACAGCCCCTCCCAAGACTCAGAGAGGAGCAGAACGTTTGTAAAAGCCGCATTGAAGGACTGCACTGAAACAGTGGCTTCTGGGTGCGGCCAGACCACTGCATTCAGGACTCAGCAGCTCTGGCTCCACGCACATCAAGCCAGTCGGCACTTCAGCATGGAATAGAAACAGGTTCATGGAACCCCAAGCCCTAACTCGGACTATGGACAGTTGACTGCTTCTCGAGAAGACAGTCTGTGTTCTTTAAGTTGGTAGGTTGACCATGTTCCAGTAGACGGCTCCACACCCAGAAGGATATGAATAGCACAAATTGAAAACCGGTTATTAAAATGTAAAAACTGGCAAGGTCAGCCGGGCGGTGGTGGCGCATGCCTTTAATCCCAGCACTTGGGAGGCAGAGGCAGGCGGATCTTTGCGAGTTCAAGGCCAGCCTGGTCTACAAAGTGAGTCCAGGACAGCCAGGGCTACACAGAGAAACCTTGTCTCGAAAAAACAAAACAAAACAAAAAAAAACAAAACAAAAAAAACTGGCAAGGTCAGGACAGGAACTGCCCCAGACATTACAATAGAAGTAAATGTGACTCTGAACTGGACCACTGGACCCTCTTGCTGGAAGACATTGAACAGGTAGGTGTGGTGACACACACCTATAATTCCAGCAAGTAGGAGCCTGAGACAGAAGGATCTTGAGTTTTGAGGCCAGCCTGGGTTACACAGCAACATGACACACACACCACTCCATAAAAATTTTTAAAATCTAATAAACATTTAGGAAAACTCAATGTGTAAGGATTAGATGACTGAAATTATATCAACCATACTTTCCTGATTCTGATAGTCGCACTGGAGGGATTAGGTAAAGTCTGTAAACTGTACCACACAGGAGGGGCTAGAGATACGGCTCAGCGGGTATAGGCCCTTAACACACAAGCCTGATGCCATGAGTTAATCTCCCAGACCCATATAACGGTGGAAGGAAAGAATCCAAAGTTGTCCTGACTTCTGTGTGTGCTGTGGCTTATGTGCCCACAAACACTGCACATGCATACATACACACATAATAAAACAAACATAAAAAGACAACCCAGGTGTAGTGGCACATGGCTTTAATCCCAGCACTCAAGCAAGGAAAAGGCTGGTGGATCTCTGAGTTTGAGCCAGCCTGCTCTACACAGGGAGTTCCATACCAGTTAGAATTACATGGGGAACCCTATCTCAAAAATTAAAACATAGGCACACATATATGATGGACTATCAGATTGGCAACTTGCAAGTGGTCCTGGAAATGTTTATTCCTGAACTTACAGATAATTTAATGAGGTCTATTATTTTTCATTGGTGACAGGAGACAGAACCAACAGTTCATATAAAGCCTCCTTCTATGCACAACACTCCATTTCCTTCTGATCCCAAGCGCTCCCAGGAGGTACATGTGGCTAATCAAGTATGGCTCTCAGCCATAGCTGAAGACTAGAAGCACCTGGGGAACTGAAGCTCTACTATGCAAGGCCCACCCCCAGAGACCCACCTTCAGTGTATGCTTCAGGTGACTCCAAAGTGCAGCTAAATTAAAGACCTATAGACTCAGGAATTCACTAATCTGTTTTAGTATTTTATGGCTGCTATAAAAAGTTAATCACAAATGTAGTGACTTGGGATGTAAATGTATTTTATCTTACATACCAGTTCAAAATGGGTCTCACTGGGCTAAAATCAAAACATCCATAGGCCTTCATATCTGGAGCCTCGATCATCTCTCTCTTGCCTGCCTTCTAGAGACCACTTGCATTTCTTGGTTCAAGGCCTCTTTCCTCTCTTCTAAGTCAACATCACTAGGTCTCTCCCACCTGGATGATCCAATGGCTCCCTAATTTCTAATATAATCATTTCTTTTAGTGTGCACGTATGCCACAGCACATGTGTGGAGGAAGAAAATTAATGGGAGCTGGTTCCCTCCTCCCACCATGAAGATCACTGGGCTTGAGCTCAGGTCATCAGCCTGGGTGGCCAGTACCTTTACCTGCTGAGGCAAGACAGATGGTCCGCCAGCCAGTTGTCCCTAGTTCCAAGATCAGTCACCTCAATTCCAACCTTAATTCCTGTTTGCTATGTGGCCTAACATACATACAGATTTTAGGGGTTAGGATCTGAGCATCTTGAGAGAATTATTGTTCTGCGTACCAGGCTGGGAAATGTCCTGGTGATTTTTCTTTCTGTACTGGTTACAATTGTTGAAAGAAAAGCAGCGATTTGGATTTGGCCCTGAGAAGCCAGGCAGAGCGTAGACTGATGGAATGATCTAGCTCCTTCTGCACAGTCTGAAGGAGTGAAAAGAGAAAGTGCAGTGCAAGAGGCTGCAGAGGGAGCTTCCCAGGAGCACCGAGTCCTCAGGTGCAGCCAGTGAGAACAGCATTTAGAGTGGCATTGTCACAGTAAGACTGAATAGCTACGTGGGATCCCCTTCCCACAGGAACGGCCTTAAGTGACTCATTGATGCCTGAGCATTTGGAAGCAGAGATGATCTGTCACAGCAAAGAGTGGCAGGATAGCTTAGACTACACCTTCCAAACAGGTCAGCAAGGTGGGGGACCTTTCTTCTGGGCTTTCCATCCCTAAATTCAAACCCAAAATTATGTATGGTGAACCAATTTAATAGATAATAACCAAAGCCACCTCTGGCAAATTTCAACACAGAATGAGAAAATATTTCCATTTTACAGAAATTTGCTTTGAGAATTTCACCAACTAAACATGGTGGCTGGTGCACTCTTCCCCAGTTTATATTTGCTTGAGTACTTCTAAAGATCTCCATACACACAAGGATTTAGTGGGCACCTAAACACCAAGTTCAAATTATCATTATGTCTGAGTCGGGGGTCCTTGTTGCCCAGGCTCAGGTGACCCTCTCAATGCAAACTCACAAGTCACTGGGACCCTCCCACACCGCTGTGTTCATAGGACCGTCCCACACCACTGTGGCCAGCTTGGTGTGACATCTCTCTCTCCTCTCTTCCTTCTCTCCTTTAAATTTGGTACACAGACTTTATTTCAAGAAAACCATGGATAGGGACAGAGATCACAGCAACAGTCCTGAGTGGGGGACAGACTGCACTCAAACCCTACAATGTCCTTCCCCTCAATCTAGACTCAGGGTTAGAGAGTGGCTCAGTTATTCAATCAGTATCAGGTCAAAACAAAAGCATCATGATCCAAGCAAGGTCCGCATACTGCCATTGCTTTCACCCTTTAAAATCCCCCTTGTTTTCTGTCCTCTCTATCCTTATACAAAAGTTAAAAATTTTAAAAATACAATCTAACAACTCTGTATCAGTTTTACATTCTAGACTGGAAAGATGGCTCAGCCATTAAGGGCTAGGCTCACAACCAAAAATATATGATAGGTGCTATCAGTATAAAAAAGCCTGTAGGGGTTGATAGGTTAATATAAGTTAGATTTAGTGAATATCTAGGTTTCTGATACAGTCTCTTAATTCGGGACATGAAGATCAACTTGGCTGTGAGCAATTAGCTTATCAGCTTATGGATGGAGTCACGTGAAACGAGGGGAGTCTCTTTGGACTGAAAAACAAGGTTGAAGCCAGGTGAAACAAGCAAAGACTTTATGGCCTGGCATTGTTTTCAACTGCTAAGTGGGCAGAGCCCAAATTAAGCTGAAGCAGGTGGAACAAGGAGCGATCCTATTTAAGGACAAGTGGATGAGCCCGGAGAGCTGCGTGCTAAGGGCCCCCCTATGAGAGAGCTCCGAGAGTACTGCTGGAGAAAAGTGCTGGTAGACCAATGGCCAGATATCTCTGAGGCAGAAGGAAGCTGGTGAGCAGAGAAAGCCTCAGCAAGACAGCAAAAGGCCAAGGACTAAACCCTGTGGCTCAGCTTTTGCCTGGAGGGGTTTGACCTGTCCCAACAGTGGCCTGAAAGGAACTGTGGCAGCTTTAAAGACTGAGGCAGAGCGGCAGAGTTGCGGATACGAAGGAAATAAGTTGGACTACAGACGCTGAGGTCTCCCAGAGAGAAGAAAACCTCAAGCCTTATTTAAGGTGAGACTGCCATAGCCAATTTACCCTGACGAACCTGCGTCTGAGATATTCCAGAAAAAGGACTGCTAAGTGCATTAAAGAGTCTACCCCAGAGACTGTGTTCCTAACGACTGAGGACCTGCCCCAGAGACTGTATCCTTATGAAAATAGTTGTAATAGTTATCAATAGGTTTAGTGGTTAGGTGTTAGGGGTTGTAGGCATTCATAAGGGTTGTAGGAATTTATAGGAATAGTAATTAAGTAAGTACATTTGTTATAAGTGAATATAAATATTAATAAATAACTGTTTAATAATTAAAAAGGTTGGGTAACAAAAGCCTATAGAAATAAGACCAGCTACCTATGGGAGGAGCCAACACAATGGCTAGTCTTTATTAGAGAGAAACTTTCTATCACATTCTGGAACATTAGCACAGGGGCTCAGTGGGCCAGTTGGTGGGGCACCAGCTTGTAATGGGTTCCACAGCTTGGGCATCGCTGACTCTCGCCTTTGTGCAGCCAAAACCAGATGACAGTACAGTTGTCCTCCTCACCTGAAAGGGAAAAGGCAACTGGAAGTCATCCAGCTCCAGTGTACAAAGGGAGACTTCCAACATTCATCTCTTTCCTACAGAAACCTCAGAGACAGAAACAGAACTGTGGCCAACTCTAAAAGATTACTCCAAACTCTGCTCTTTCAAATGAAAACATGGGGCTCAGTTTACCTGTGAGTGAAATAACCTTTTATCAGGGTCACTGTAAGTTCTGACAATTCCTGTCCAAAGCTAGATCTATACTCATTACTGTCCCTACTGCCTGGCATACAAGTTATTATATATAATATATATATTATCTGGGCTGGAAAGATGGCTCAGCAATTAAGAGCATGGACTGCTCTTCCAGAGGACCTGAGTTCAATTCCCAGGAACCCATATCAGGTGGCTCACAATCTAGCCTGTAACCCCAACTCCAGGGTCATCTGACTCCTGTGGCTTCTCACCCACATTGAGACTTGAGACCGTCAGAACCCTTACAACAATGTATACACATATTTTTATGCATATATAGTCAAGTCACACACATCCATCTGAAGCAATTTATGTGTTGTTCTGTGTAGCAAGTTATAAATAAAATGGCCCAGAAAACAAAGACAAGGTACTTACAGATGCAGCCCACTATTCGCTTGTCTGTGATGGATGGGACTAAATTAGGGTCTTCCTTGGTGCCCGAAGCTGCCTTTGGAGGCAGCATATTGTATGGATCCTGAAAAAGACAAGAATTGACTAATTCTGACAGATAACCCCTGCCATTGCACTGCAAAGGGGCTGTTCCTACAAGTTGGGTTTTCAGGACCAAATGCTGGCTAACGGGAGGCTCCTCCGATCCCATCCATGACCAAGGGCTCCAGGGGACACAGAGTTTTTCCTCACCAATCCCTTCTGTGCCGCTAACATGATCTCCCTCTCCAGACCCGTGGCCTGCTCCTCATCAGTGGGAACACCTAACACAAGAAAAATGAATTGTGTCAACTGATATGACCACGATGAATACACGCTCAAGGTGATCAACACGGGAAAGGTGACATTGTAAGCGTCATTGGTGGGCTCCCAAGCCACCCATGTCTACAATTCCCTAAGCCCACTTGAGTCATGACTCCCAAGGCCGTAGCGGTTTTCCCTTCCAATCACGGAAGCTTGGTTTTCGACTTTTTCTAAAAATCAAATCAAAGAGTATGTTGGCTGGAGGTGGGAAAGGGACCTGAAAGTCGGTCCAGCGCTTTCCCATCCCTCCACAGTCCCTGTCTCCCAAGGTCACCCGGCACCTTCCAGTTAGGGCACTTTGAAAGCGGGGTCAGTCGGATGGGCGGCCGAAATTAAAACAAGACTGAGCGGAGCGCCGGCTCCCGAGCCCTAAGGGGAGCTCAATGGCCGACCCCGCTCGACCGCCGCACCACCAACTGCCCCGGAGGCCGAGGACGCCGTCCTGGCGCGCCCAGCTGGCCGCGTACCTCCAGAAGCCATGGAGCGCGTCGCGGCCGCGCCACGGGGACCATGGGACCTCAGGGCCTGCGCCGCCAGAGCGCCTGCTCCGCGAAGTAACCTTGAAGCCATCTCGCCTGAGACAAGCAGATGCACTTCCGGGAACGGACTCGGCAAGACAGGCGGGACTTCCGGTGATGGGCGTCTATCAACGCCCAAAGCAATCTTCCGCTTCCTCCCCCGTCTGCCCCCGCAGCGCTGGAGGAGATGCACATGCGCAGCTCTGCCTCTTCGCTTGCCGCGCAGACTCGCGCAGTCTAGGAGGCGTGGTGTCAGTCATCGAGACAGCTAGCGGCTTTGTGGTCTGTGGCTGCTCCGCTAGCGTGCTTGCGCCCGTGTCCCAGCCACGTAGTAGTTTCTGTTGGAAGCCGAAGTCCCCCTCAGTCAGGGACTTGCTGCACCAGAAATGATGCAAACTTGGGCGTGAGCTCAGGAAGACTGTTGTTTGTTAGGCTGTTAGTCGCGGGTTCGGGCCTTCAGACACAGAATTAGCCATCAACGACTTGCTACATTGGCCCAGCCGGTCAAATTTTCACAGGACCTCCCCAAGTCTTAGTCCAATATTCCTCTCTGGCTAGCTGACTGACTCTCCTCTCCTCTCCCCTCTGTCCTCTACTCTCTCTCTCCACTCCCTCCCTTCTCTCCCCTCTCTCCCTCCCCCTCCTTTCTCTCCTCCTCTCTCTCTTTTTTTAGGCAGAGTATCGCTGTGTGTAGCCCTGGCTGACCTGGAACTCTCTGTAGATCAGGCTGGTCTGGAGCTCACAGAGATCTGCCTTCCTCTGCTGGGATTAAAGGTGTGCCTCAATTCCCTCCTACAGCAGTGTCACGGGAGGTGTTGGCCCCAGGGAAGAAAGGGTGGTGGTGGAGGGGATGGATGTAGGACTCCTCCTGGTGGCCACTCCACGAGGTTGTGAACCAATGAGAGTACACTAGGAGAAGGAAGGAAGGGAAGTTAATAATGCAAGTGGAAATCACAATAGGTGCTGTGGCCAGAGGTCTCTAATTTAAGCAGAAAACATTGCTCCTTCCATTCCTCTCCACTGTATACAGGTAAAGTGTGGCAACTCATGGCAAGACTTTAGAGGGCTCTTAAACACTGGCCTCTTCATGGACCCTAACATTTTATTTACATTGTGGAACATTCCTGAAACAGTACAGCTGCATATAGCATCTACGATTCCTTAACTGTGTTCCAGTGATGGAATTCTCAAGACCTTGCAGAGGCCTGGCATATAATATCAAATGACTTTTAGTAAATGCTGCTTGGACCAAACATAAACCTTATGGAGCTTGTGACCCCCAAAAGGTCAATTTCAAGAAAACTAAAAAGGACTACATTCCAGGGTGTTGTCACCTGCCCCTTGTAGGTTATTTTAAAAAAGACCTGGTGGAACTTTCCTTCAGAAGAATTAACCTGGTCTTTGTGGCTGCCCTCACCAAGAAAAAAAAGTCTATTTTGAGGCTCCAAATTTCTTGATCCTGTTTGAAGATGGGCTTCACTTTGCATGGTTTCCATTGTTACTTCCTTACCTCCACTACCATCAACTGGATTAAAGTGGAAAAAAAATTCCTTAGTTCAAGAAATCTTTCCCCCATGGACCTATTGATTTGTACCAGCATTAGGTATTGGGGGAGGGGGGAAGAAGCAGCCAATCCTATCAGGTAGGTAGTTCAACCATCTTTTATCCTTTTGGTAACACTCAGGAAAACTAAGACTAGATATCTTTTTTTTTCTCCATTAAAATCATTTATTCATTTGTCCATTTTACATCACAATCAAGGCCTCCTCCCTCCTCTCCACCCAAGACTAGATGTCTTAGTCAAGGTTTCTATTGCTGTGAAGAGACACCATGACCATGGCAACTCTTATAAAGGAAAACATGTCATTGGGGCTGGCTTACAGTTCAGAGGTCTAGTCCTTTATCATCATTGAAGGAAGCATGGCAGCGTGTAGACAGACATGGTGCTGGAGAAGTAGCATGAGAATTCTACCTCAGGATCCTGTAACAAGGTGGCTTTTAAACTCTATTAATAAGCCGGGCGGTGGTGGCGCACGCCTTTAATCCCAGCACTTGGGAGGCAGAGGCAGGTGGATCTTTGTGAGTTCGAGGCCAGCCTGGTCTACAAAGTGAGTCCAGGACAGCCAGGGCTACACAGAGAAACCTTGTCTCGAAAAACCAAAAAAAAAAAAAAAAACTCTATTAATAAACACCTACTACCCAATCAGCCCTATCCCCTTAGAAAGGATACCAATCTAGACTGCCTCAGGGGCAGGTCTGCTGACAGCAACTCAGTTTGCAGCCTGTCATCTGCAGGGACACCACAATAGCAGTTGTTCAGTGGTCACCTGGCTATCACGCTGGCTGACTCACTTCAGCTGAGGTTCGAGACCTCCTAAGTCAGTCTTGGCATCTTGCCTTGCTGGGGCCTCCTCATAAGACTGAGGCTGCATTCCTTCTATATTCTCCTCAGCCTCCTCAGGCTCAGGGCCTAGCACTGCCACTGTCCACTGGCTCACACAGTCAGCCTGCCTCAGTCACTCAAGTCAGCCAAGACTGTCAAACTTACCCAGACCGGATGCTGTGCTGTGCACCCTAGTCTTTGAAGTCGCCTCGGGCAGTTGGCATATGCCTGCCTGGCACCAAGGCCTCTGGCGGGTCCCTGGGCTTCCTCAGCCACAGCCCTCGGCAGGGCTCTGTCTCTGTGGTCTCCTCACAGTCTGTTCCTCAGCCTCAGAGCACTTGCACCTCACTCCTCACTCATTGGATTGGCTGTGGGCCCATGGACCAACGTAGCCTCAAGCCGTTCTGCTCCCACCGCTGGCCATGGCTCTCCTCAGTGTCTGGTTCAGCCTTTCTGGGCTTGGCTTCAGCAAAAGTCACTCTCTGTGGCTTTTCCTGTCAGCATGACACTGGAGTCAGCAAATTGCACATGCCACTTCACACCTCATCGACTCCTCACTCAGGGGCCTCAGGCTCCACCCCTACACCCTTCAGTAAGACGTTCTCTCAGTAATAAATTGGCATCTCTAGAGCTTTCTCTCCATCTCTCTCAGCCTCTCAAGGTCCCTAGCTACACCCCTCCACAGGGCACTGCTCTCTGTGTCTCTTGGGGCCTCTGCTTCAAAATAAGGCTTTACCTTGCCTTAGACAAATCTGGGCTCTGCCCACCTAAACTGCAATCTTCCTACCATTCAAGCAATGCCATACCAAAAGCCCTTTCCAGCTTCCCAGACTTTACATAGTGTCTTCTCATTGGTTGCCCAGGACCACGTGTGCTGCCAGGTGCCAGGTTGATCTGCATGCCCCTTAAGAGACTGTCCTTCAGAAGTCCCCATATTTTCACTAATGAAATCTAATTCCCATTACAGGATCCACAGGTAGCAGGAAGAGAGAGACACTGAGCCTGGTTTGGGCTTTTGAAGCCTCAAAGCCCACCCCCTGTGACACACTTCCTCCAATAAGGCCACACCTCCTAATCCCTGTCAAGTTGTATCACTCTGTAATGACTAGGTCTTCAAGGATATGAGCCTATGGGGAGCCATTCTTATTCAAACTACCATAGTTGTCAAAATAAAAGCATATTGTAATAAATCACATAACACAAATATATAAGAAAAGAGCTGATAATTTGGTATTTATTCCTTCTGTCCCCCATTTCAAGCCAATTTTTCTCAACCTCAGCATAATTAACATTTAAGTCTGGAAATGGAGTAGTTGAGGCTCTCTTTTGTGTATTGTGGGATTTGGATGCTCTACCTCCTAGAATTCTCCAGGGTGACAACAAAACTGTCTTAAGTCGTTGCCTTGTGTTATAGTCCCTGGAGATCAAAATTGCCTCTGGCTGAAAACTACCAGTTCCAAGCTTATGTAAATATACCCAAAGAATCAGTGAAAAGAAATGCATATACATGGCATGTATTTGCTTGTGAGATTAAAAACATAATTGATAAGTTGTTTTTCTAATTTAAATATTTTGTGGTCATTCCTCCAGACCAAAACATATATATCTAACACATAATTGTTGCATAGTATTCTTTATAGATGTACTGGAATGGCCTCAACTATCCTCCTGGCGAACATTTAGATTTCTGGAGTTTTGGTTTTGAGGATCCTTTTTTTTTTTTGTCAAAAAAATCAAAACGAGCTCAGTGTGAAGCACAGTAGATATCATGTAGTTAAACCATTTTGGTAGAGGATTGTCCTGGACAAAGTGCTCATGCTTCTCAGGGGTTCTACCACTGAGCTACATCCCAGCTCTTTTTGTTTTAGGCCAGTGGTTTTCAACCTGTGGGTCATGACTCCTTTGAGGGTCGCATATCAGATATCCTGTATATCATATATTTACATTAAAATTCATAACAGTAGGAAAAGTACAGTTATGAGGTATTGATGAAATATTTTCATGGTTGGGAGCCACCACAACATAAGGAACTGTATTAAAGGGTCACATCATTAGGAAGCCTGAGAACCAGTTTTTTTTTGTTTTTTTTTTTTTTCTTCTTTTTTTTGGTTTTTCGAGACAGGGTTTCTCTGTGTAGCCCTGGCTGTCCTGGACTCAATTTGTAGACCAGGCTGGCCTCGAACTCGCAAAGATCCGCCTGCCTCTGCCTCCCAAGTGCTGGGATTAAAGGCGTGCGCCACCACTGCCCGCTGAGAACCAGTTTTAAACAGCCTTACTCTACATCAGGCTAGCCTTGAACTCTTAACTCTTCTACCTTCCACTTCTGAGTGCTAGGAATACACTACACCAGGCCAGATTTCCAGTTTATTGTCTCCTATGATGTGGTAGTGCATCATGCAGCTGGTATCAAAGGAGTGTGCATGAAACATTTTGACACATTCTGTTGAGTTGTTCGCCTAAAAGATTGGAGCAATTCTGCTCCCCACTAATGGGGCCTTTGCAGTTTGTCTCTGGCTGTAACAGTGCAGAGCTGGTACTGCTGCTGATGTTCATCTACCTAAATCCAAGGCCCCCATACATCTTCTCAGATATGTGCTGATCATTTGCAGTTTCTGTGAGCTGCCAATCTGGCAAACTACCTTACACTAACCCTAAGCCTTAGCTCTTCCTTTTATTTATCATCTTACTTTTTTATAACATGTATGAAGGAGGGGTGGCACACTCATTTAATCCCAGGATCCAGATGCATGCAGATCTTGGTGAGTTTGAGGCCAAGCTGGTCTACATGGTGAGTTCCCAGCCAGCTAGGGCTACACAGTGAAGCCTTGTCTGAAAGAAAGAGGAGGGGGGGAGGGAGGGAAGGAAGGAAGGAAGGAAAGGATAAAAAAGAAAAGAGAGATATTAATTGTACACATTAATGGAGTTCTCTATGGTGTGAAATTCCCACACATGCATACCGCAGGCACTAATTGAATCTAGCTTTCCTTTATCTCCCTTCCCTCATCCTTCCCAGCTTCCAACAGTTGCTATTCTACAGGCAGGACAACCTTGTTTAGCTTCCACATGTGAGAGGAAGGAAACTCTGGTGCCCAGGCTCTGTCACTGGACACAGTGTCCTCTACTTGTACCCATGATGCTGCACATGACAGAGTCAATGTAAAATACAGCAAATGTAAGCTGGCGGGAAACGTTCGCCAACAAGACAAGCGTTCTAGCCAATGTGCTCCTAGTTTCATCTTTTTACAAAAAGGAATTCTGGGGGGGGGCAGGAAGATGGCTCAGTAAGGACGCTTGCTACCAAGAACGGCAGCCTGAGTTTGATGCTTGGAACATACAGGAAAGGAGGGAACTGACTCCCACAAGTTACCCGCTGACCTCCACACTTGTGCCATGCATGGCATGCATGTGCCCACAGAGGATGATACACTGAATGAATGTAATTTAAAAGGGGGATCTGGACGTGAAGAAAGGAACACAAGATGCTATCTTTGTGAACACAAAGTTGAAGGGCAGGCATGGAGGGAACTGGGCCGTGATGGGGACAAAGCCACTTCACAGTTCATATTTTCACTGTTCTTGAATTTTCATTTAACCATGTGACTGTGTTACCTGTTCAGAAATTATGACATTCTTATTTAGGGGAGCTGTTTGTTTTACTGATTCTTATCGAATATTAAGGCAATTATATTGAGTCTTTTGGACCAACACCAAGGCTGGTTCTTAAGTCAAATATAACTTCTGCCTTAAATCTATTGGTGTGTGTTTGTGTGACCGTCTGTGGATCTGTGTCCTTGGTATGGTCAGAACCGCCAAACCTGAAGTAATGGGGTCAAAGTCTCTTCAGGCTTCAGCAATCCTGCTGCCTATGGCACAGCTCTGAGCTCTAGCAACCCCATAGGCCCTGTACACCATCGGAAGATGCATGCTGCGCAAGTTTTTCATTATAGCAGAGATGAGGAGGTAAACGCTCCTCCTTAACCTGCTGGGCCTCTGGAAACCTGAGGAGGATGAGACCCAAGGCCAAATCTCTGGTCAGCTGCCTGGAGCTGAAACCCTTTCAGATCAGAGTGAAATGTTTTTATACAGACACCACAATTTCAAAATGGGTCATCTGGAATTGCTGCCAGTATGGGGCCTGGGGGCTCAGGGGGTCAGACGAAGACACTTATTTAAAGCATCTTTCATTTCATGGAACAAAAGGAGTTTAGCCTGACAGCTGGGCAGTCCGAGTCAGCACCTACCCCACCTACCCCATTTGTTAGGTGCCTCACTGAGTCCTCCATGAGACCCACCTGGATTGACACCAGGTGAGGGTTGTGCCAAGGCAGTGAAAGGGGTTCAGGTATGAGACTGAGTCAAAATTAATTTCTCTCTCTCTCTCTCTCTCTCTCTCTCTCTCTCTCTCTCTCTCTCTCT
>CAJQZJ010000115.1:625685-691378 GCA_907164525.1 Lophiomys imhausi | reverse complement strand
TTTACCTATAAATGGCCTGTGGTTCACACAGTCTTACTTGGATTTTACCTATAAATGGCCAGTGGTTCACACAGTCTTACTTGGATTAGTACCATTTTAGGGAATAATGTCCACTTCCACTGTAAAACTGTGCTTCAGTGGTCTCTATACATACCAGTCTGGTCCCCTTAAATACAGTCTGGGGTCTGGAGAGTTGGGTCAGTGGTGAAGCACATCTGTTGCTCTTCAAGACAACCCAGGCTGAATTTCCAGCACCCACATGGTGATTTACAGATGTCCATAACTCCAGTCCCAGGGCATTCAGTGCCATCCCCTGACCTCCTAGGGTACCAGACACACATATGGTACACACAGATGATACATACAGGCAAGACATCCATATGCATAAAATAATTTTTAAAAATCTAGAATGAGCCAGGCATGGTGGTGCACACCTTTAATTCCAGCACCTGGGAGGCAGAGGCAGGTGGGTCTCTGTGAGTTTGAGGCCAGCCTGGTCTACAAAGTGAGTCCAGGACAGCCAGGGCTGTAACACAGAGAAACCCTGTCTTGAAAGAAAAAAAAATCTAGAATGTATTTATTTATTCTTTTTTTTTTAATGTACATTGGTTTTTTTTTTTTTTGGTTTTTTTGACTGTTTGTATGTCTGTGTGAGAGTGTTCCATTCCCTGGAACAGGAATTATAGACAGTTGTGAACTGCCATGTAGGTGCTGGGAATTGAACCTGGGTCCTCTGGAAGAGCACCCAATGCTTTTAACCGCTGAACCAACTCTCCAGCCCCTATTTACTTATTTATTTACAAATATGGAGCTGAGGACAAAGCTCATTTGGTAGACTGTTGCCTGGAATGAAAAAGGCCCTGGCATGTTAACTACTCTTCATGCTGTAATAATCATGACCAGCCTATAGAAGGAAACATTTATTTGGAGCTCATGGTTCTAGAGGGTTAGAGTCCATGAAGGTGGAGTGGAGGTGACAGGCAGCCAGAGAGAAGCAGCTGAGAACTCACAGCTTGAAACAGGAGCAGGGAATAGAATTAACTCAAAATGGTCAGAGGCTTTTGAAACCTCAAAACTTGCCTTCAGTGATGTAGTTCCCCCAGCAAGGCCATATCTAATCCTCCCCAAAGAGCCACCAGCTGGGGACCCGGTATTCAAATACCTGAGACTTATGGGGGACATTCAAACCACCAGCCTAAATTCAATCCCCAATACTGTGTAAAGTACTCTTTATATAAACAAAACATGGTAACACTTGCCTGTAACCCTAGCTCTTAGCGAGATGGAGAGAGGAGGCTTAGAAGTATCAGGCCATCCTAAGTTGGGTAGAGAGTTTGAGGACAGTCTAGGATAGAGGCCTTAAATTCAAAACACCCCCAAAAGCAAGCACACACACAAAAAACCCTGTATACTGATATAGCTATATTCTCCCTCATTTATGTTGTTATTTTTATATAAATAATAACTACATATGTTGTGTCCATCAGACAAGTTTTATGAGAACTTCAGTACACATCTGTCAGACAGGAGGAGTTACCATGTACTGGCTAGTAATCATCTGTTCACTTACCTTTTATTGGTGTGACATTTTAGAAAATATTTTTTCACTTTTTTTGTGTGCGTGTGTGGGTATCTGGCTTACATGTTTGTCTCCGCATCACAGGTATGCAGTACCTGCAGAGTGTATAAGAGAGGGACTTGGATCACCTGAAACTACAGTTAGAGATGGTTGTGAGTCACCATGTGGTGCTGGGAATTGAACCTGGGTCCCCTGGAGTACTCTTAACCACTGAGCCATCTCTCCCGCCCCTGATACCCCATTATTTTCCTTGTTTGTTTTCCGTTTAGACATGACTTTTTCTTTTTTTATTGAAAAAATTTCATACAATATATTTTGATCATGTTTTTCCCCCCTCCAGTTCTTCCCAACTCTTTCCCATCTCCCTACCCACCCAACTTCATGTTCTTTATCTCTCTTAAAAAAAAAAAACAAACAAAAGAGTCTAGGAAACACACACACAAAACTACAAAACCACAAAAATGGAAATCAAAACAAACAAACAAAATACATAAGACAAAAAATGCTACAGAAGTCCCACTGAGTTGGTTTCATGTCCCCCAATTACTCCGGGGCAAAGGTATGGCTACTGAGACTCTTTTGGAGAAAACTGATTTTTTGAGTATGGTGTATCTGCTAAGACAAATGCACTAGCAGCTCATTTCCCTCCTCTTGTTTTTCTGAGGTCTTACGTCTGCCTTTGTTGGAAGATGCTTTTGTTTGTTGTAGACTTTTTGTTTCAGTTTTTAACTTTTTCAGCTCTAGAATTTCTGCTTAGTTCTTTGCTGACACTCAGCCTGGTGTTGTATTATTTTCTTGGTTTCTCTTGGCTTTTTGTCATGGTCGCTGTGAATCCTTGAATATACTTAAAACAGTTGATTACACTTTGCTCTGAAAGGTCCCATGTCTGGGCTTCCTCAGGAATAGTTTGTCTACTGCCCTCCCCGATTTCCTGTGAATAGATCATGATCTTGGGGTTTGCTTTGCTTTTGCATGTTTTGTAATTTCATGTTTATCAGGTGTGGTGGTGTACACCTTTAAACCCAAGATTTGGGAAGCAGAGGCAGGAGAATCTCTGTGAGTTGAGGCCAGCCTGGTCTACATAGTAAGTTCCAGAATATCCAGGACTACATAGAGAGACCCTGTCTCAAAAAGAAAAAAAAAAGCACAACTGGACATTTTGATTCTAATACACTACAGCTTGTTGCTGGCTTCTTCCTGTACCCCAGGATTTGTTGTTCCTATGATTCTTGGATACATGTGGCTAGTGGCTTCTTTAAGCTCCTTTTGTAAAGAGCATTTAAAAGCTGGGAGTACGGGTTCAAATCCCCAGCACCCACATGGCAGTTCACAGCTGTCTGTAATTTCCAGGCGTGGTGGCGCACACCTTTAATCCCAGCACTAGGGAGGCAGAGGCAGGTGGATCTCTGTGAGTTCAAGGCCAGCCTGGTCTACAAAGTGAGTCCAGGACAGCCAAGGATACACAGAGAAACCCTGTCTGGAAAAACCTAAAAAAAAAAACCAAAAACATGGGAGTAATGGGGGCAGGTATGAGTTTGAGGCTAGCCAGAGCTAGCCACCCTTTCTGTCTGCATTTATTTATTTATTTTGAGATTTAATAAATTCCCTTAAACAGCCAGAGTTTAAACAAAAAGAAGAGAAAAGGAAAGAGAGGTGGGTTAGAGGAGAGAATAGCAGGAGAGGTTCCCCGTGGTCCTTGCCTGTTGGTTCTGTTGAGATGCTCCTGCAGCACCTAAGGGATGGCAGGGAGGGGCATATGGATGCCGGTTTTGTGGGAGATTCTCTATTCTTCCATGGTTCACCTCACCAGCTTTTCTGTTTCAAGCTTTTGGTTGCCTCTGCTGTCTGCTCTGTCCATTTTCCTTTGCTCTGGGTGGCAGTGGACTAGTGTATTTGCCTTTAAATGCTTTTGACAAACACTTCTCAGAAGAGGTTTCTCAGAGACCAGATAGTTACCAGACAGATGGCTCATGGGTCAGAAAACTTGACCAAGGTCTGGTAATTAGCATAATGGTAGATTACATGAGAGGTAGGCCCCAGGTTCTACCCCAGCACCACAAACTTCAGATTCTTTGAGAATAAATTTGATGTTGCTTACAGTTTCGGAGGGTTGGCCAGTTATCATGGAAGGAGGCATGGTGGCATGCAGGCTGGCATGATCCTGAAGCTGTAGCTGCATCCTGATCTGCAGGCAGAGAGAGGAGGGGCTTAGTGTGGGCTTTGGACCCTCAAACCCCACTCACAGTGACACCTCCATCAAGGCCTCGCCTCCTAATCTCAACACAGCTCACCAACTGGGGACTAAGATGCAAATATATGAGCCATGGGGGCCATTCTCATTCACACCCCCACAGAGTCTCCTTGCGCCAAGCAGAGCTTTCTGCTCTCTTCATTGAGCACATCCCAATTTAGGGCAACCCACTTCTCCCTGGAGCACTGGGGCAGGGCTGATTATTACTTAGTTGCTATTAAATACAAAAATTACCATTGATGCTAATAAAATCCTTATTAATGGCCTTTAATTTATTTTATTTTGTTTGTCTGTGTGTGGGTATGCCTGTGCTTACCTGTGTGGGGTGTGCTCACCTGTGCAGGTACAAAATGCGACCAGAATCTGACAGCGGGCGGGAAGCCTTCCTCAATCTCTGCTCCACATTTATTTTCATTTTCGTGTGTGTGTGTGTGTGTGTGTGTGTGTGTGTGTGTGTGTACATGTGCATGTGTGAAAGTGATGTCAAGGATCCCTTGTCTCCACCTTCTAACCACTATAGCTACAGGTGGGCAGCCCCACCCACTCAGCACTTAAGTGGGTTCTGGGGATCTGTGCTCTGCTCTTCATGTGCCTGCAGCCCCACCTCCCGACCCTTGCCTTATTTTTTAAGACCAGGTCTCTTCATTGACCCAGAAGCTGATTGTTTCAGCTGGACTGGCTGGCCCACAGTCCCCAGATGTGTGCCAGCACAGCTGAAGTTTTAGATGCACGCTGAGGATCTGAACTCCGCCTCTCATGTTTGCACAGTGGGCGATTCACCATTGAGCCCTAGCCTCAGGCCCAGTGTCTGTCTTTTTTTTTTTTTTTTTTTTTTTTTTGGTTTTTCGAGACAGGGTTTCTCTGTTTAACAGCTCTGACTGTCCTGGACTCGCTTTGTAGACCAGGCTGGCCTCGAACTCGCAAAGATCCGCCTGCCTCTGCCTCCCAAGTGCTGGGATTAAAGGCGTGCGCCACCACCGCCCGGCCCAGTGTCTGTCTTAATGAGAGTTCCATTGCTGTGAAGAGATAGGACCACAGCAACACAACTCTTATAAAGAAGACGTTTAGTTTAGTTGGGACTGTCTTACAGTTCAAAGGTTTAGTGCATTATCATCATGGCACGGAGTACGGCAGACATGGTGCTGGAAGAGGAGCTGAGACTTCTACCTCTTGATCTGCAGGAGACTGTTCACACTGGGTGGAGCCTGAGCATAGGAGGCCTCAAAGCCGGCCCCCCCACAGTGACACACTGCCTACAACAAGGCCACATCTCCTAACAGTGCCACTCCCTATGGCCCAGCACTCAAACACGAGTCTACAAGGCCATTCCTATGAGACCATCACAGCCCCTTTTCCTTTTCATGTCTGTTTTTCCTTTAAATAAGACGCAACACTGGGGAGTGGGAAGTATCTGACTGAGAGGATTCAGCTGTTTGCTGGAGCACTGCCACCTTGCAGGAGGGCTGTGAGCCAGCACCCAAATGAGTCACCTACCAGTACAGCTTTGAACACGTCTTCAGGAAGCCTCGGTACACCAATAGCTCATTGCTGCTGAAGTAGCCCTGGCTGGAGAATGCTAGCTCAGCCACGACTGCTTCCAAACAACCTTCACTTGACTCATCACCATCAAAGCCCCTGTGAGCTCTCAGTGACCCTGTAGCAGGCTTCTCCAGGGGCCCAGCAGAGTCTGTGTCTGGGTTTACATGTGGTCTTTCATTTGTAGGAGGCGCTACCATAGTATTGGAGTTTGGTTTCCAGCACCCATGTCAGGTGCCTCACGACCACCTATAACTACAGCTAGTGGGGACCCAGTGTCTGGCCTGTACACACACACACACACACACACACACACACACACATATCTTGGGGACCCAGTGTCTGGCCTGCACACACACATGCACACACACAACTTTAGGCATTGGTTCTCTTCTTCCACTATGCATTCCAGGAATTGGACTCACGTCAGACTCACTGGGTAAACACCTTCACCCACTAAGCTATCTCGCTGGCCCCGCTTTTGATATTTGTTATCACCAGAGCTTGCTGAGCTGATAATGTGAGAGGGTGGGTGTGGCAACAGAGCAGCCGTGAAGACAGCAGCAGCCACCACAAGAGGGCAGCTGAAGATCTCCAGAAATGACAGGGGCAGAAACAATGGGGTAGAGAGGCAGATAGCCGAGGAGTGTGAAGAGCGAGCTGCAGCCCTAGTCATTGGAAAAGTTCCAGGGAGCTGCTAAGCCTCAAAGGCCAAGAATCTCCGCCATCATGAGCCTGAGAATCGTATCACCAGCTCCTGTCAAGGACTGAGGATGCCAATACCTGAGGCCCAAGAGTTGTGACGCTGACAGGACAGGGCTGAGGGTTCCAGCCCTTGAGGCCATTTAGATGCAGCCATCTCAGCTGCTGCTCTGCTCCTGCCACCCACCGCTGCTGGAAGCTGAGGGTCACAGTGGCCTCCAATTGCTCTGGCTGCTGGCAGTTAAAGCCTTTTTGGTAAACCTCTAACCTGAATGCCTGGAACCTGAGGTCTTGGCTTCTACATCCCAAAACAGCAGGCCTTAGCGCTTACGGTTTAGAGCCCTAAGCCTCTGGTCTCTAGTCTGCTGATCTAGTCCCTGAGTCTTGAGCATTTGGGGACCTGCGACTGCCAACCCTGAAAAGTGTCTTTACTTATTCCTGCATTCTATCCAGCTAGAGCAAATGGGTCCGATTAGCTGACTAGTGACATTCTTGTTTGCTTGCTTGCTTGCTTGCTTGTTTGCTTTTTTGAAACAAGGTCTCACTGTATAACCTTGTTGGCCTGGAACTCTGTATAGACCAGGCTGGCCTTGAATACACAGAGATCCACCTGCCTCTGTCACCTTGATTGCTGACATTAAAAGCATGGTTTCACTAAGCCTAGTTGTTTTTTAAGATTACTTTAAATTTTATTTGTATATGTATGTACCACATGCACACAGGTGCCTGTGGGTACCAGAGGAGGCATCAGATTCCTCTGAACTGAACATACAGGCAATCATGAGCACCTGATAAGGGTGTTGGAAATAGAATCCAGGTCCCTGTAAGAGCAGTCAGTGTTCTTAACTACTGAGCCATCTCTCCAGCCCCTTTTGCTTCCTTTTTTTTTTTTTTTTTTTTTTTTTTTTTTTTAAGAGATAGTCTTGCTTTGTTGCTTAGAATGGCCATGAACAACAGAGTTCAGGTGATCCTCCTGCCTCACCCGCCTGAATAGGGTATCTACCTGTGGCCACCACTGCATCCAGCTGTGGTTAGTTTTTGTTTTTGTTTTTTTGTTTTTTTGTTTTTTTTGGTTTTTCGAGACAGGGTTTCTCTGTGTAACAGCCCTGGCTGTCCTGGACTTGCTTTGTAGACCAGGCTGGCCTCGAACTCACAGAGATCCACCTGCCTCTGCCTCCCAAGTGCTGGGATTAAAGGCGTGCACTTTGTGGTTAGTTTTTTATTAAGCCTCATAGTTCATGAAGTATTAATTCTTGAGAGTTTTACCAGCTTAACTCATAAGCCTGTGATGGCCCACATTTTAGGGGTTTCTTGAGTCAATTTTTGTTGATGTCACTCCAGGTTTTAGGCATTTGTTTTTAAACATTTCATTGATAGATTGGTTCCTAAAAGAAATAAGCCATTTGGCCAGGTGTAGTGGTACATTCCTTAACCTAGCGCTTGGGAGAGAGGCAGATGGATTTCTGGGAGTTCAAGGCCAGACTGATCTACAGAGTGAGTTTCAGGACAGGCCTGAGCTACATAATGAGACCCTGCCTTGATAAACAAACAAACGGGCTAGAGAGATGGCTCAGCAGTTAGCAGCAGTGGTTATTCTTCCAAAGGACCTGTGTTCGAATCCCAGCACACATATGGCAGCTCACAGCTGTCTGTAAATTCCGGGTTTGGTGGTGCACGCCAAGTTCAATGCTCGAAACCCAGGTAAAGGTAGAAGAAGAGAACCAACTCCATAAAAAATGTCTTCTTACCTCTGTACATGAACCCTGGTAGGCATACATACCGAGTACTTGAGAAGCAGAGACAGGCGGATCTCTGTGAGTTCAAGGCCAGCCTGCTCTACAAAGTGAGTCTAGGACAGCCAGGGCTACACAGAGAAACCCTGTCTTGAAAACCAAAAAGAAAAAGAAAAAAAGAAAGAAGCCATTTTAAATTTTATTATTATTATTATTGTTGTTGTTGTTATGTGTGGATTTGCATGAACTTGTGTGTGTGTGTGTGTGTGTGTGTGTGTGTGTGTGTGTGTGTGTGCATATCAGGGTTCACATACAGGGGTAAGAAGACATTTTTTATGGAGTTGGTTCTCTTCCACCTTTACCTGGGTTTCAAGCATGAACTCAGGTCTCCAGTTTTATATGGCAAAACCTTTACCAACTGAGCCACCTTGCCCCCAAGTAAATCAATTTAAGTAAAAGTAGTACTCTGTGTCTTACATGCCAATATTCATTGTAATCATTTAAAATTTTTTGATTAGTTATCAAATTTAAAATTTTTTATAGCCGGGCGGTGGTGGCGCACGCCTTTAATCCCAGCACTTGGGAGGCAGAGGCAGGCGGATCTTTGTGAGTTCGAGGCCAGCCTGGTCTACAAAGTGAGTCCAGGACAGCCAGGGGTGTTACACGGAGAAACCCTGTCTCGAAAAACCAAAAAAAAAAAAATTTTTTTATTAACATATCAGTTATATTTATTTGAAAAATTTTCACTGTTGTTGAGTTTGAACCCTAGTTGATTAGAGAAAACTTGTGTAAACTGTCATTTCCTTTTTTTTTTTTTTTGGTTTTTCGAGACAGGGTTTCTCTGAATATCTCTGGCTGTCCTGGACTCGCTTTGTAGACCAGGCTGGCCTCGAACTCACAAAGATCCGCCTGCCTCTGCCTCCCAAGTGCTGGGATTAAAGGCGTGCGCCACCACCACCTGGCCGTTGTCATTTCCTTTGATCACTGGGTTCCAGTCATTAGCTTTAGTCTTCCAGTCTCACTGAAGCTCATCTAAGCCTTGTCCTCCAAGCCTGGTCCTGAGCTGATGGCAAGTCTGTGTATGGGACATGGTCCATCTTGCCAGTCCCAGCATCCCTTTAAATTGCTCCTTCATTCAACAAAAATGTATGGAGCCCTAACCTCGTGCCAAGTCTGCACAGGTTCTGGGGACATGATAGAGACCAGATTACCTTGTCCTGCCCCTTATAGCAAACAGGATGACACCAGTTGGAACAGGAGCCCCAGGACTCAGACCAGATGATGTGGAACATCATCTCAGAATACAGCCTTTCTCTTGAGATGTGCTGGACACACAAACATGCGAGCACACAAACACACATAGACATATGAGCACGAACACACACATGTGCGCACACACATGCAAACATGTACATGCATGTACACACACACACACAGTCAAAATCCTTCTGCTCATCAGGTGGACACAGTGTTTGGTCCTTATGATAGGCCTTGGAGAAGGAATTCCTCCTGGGTACCAGGCCCCTCCTTGTGGGAAACACAGGGATTTAGAATCTCTAGGTTTCTTCTGGCAGTTATCTCATCTGTCAAAGAGTTCCATTGAGGGCAGAGCATCTCAAGGTTTTCAGATGTGGCCCCAAAAGACTTTTTTAGCCCTTCCTGGGAGAGGAGGCAGGGACATGATGAAGACAGGAGCATTTCTTAACCCCTGCAATCCCAAGTTGGCCCTCTCTTTACCCAGTGTGGCTTGATGTCTGGGACACTAATGGGGTGGCTTGGGACCCCATAGCCCTCTTTTTATGTCCACAGGGGTCCAGGCAGCCTCTTAAACCAGCCCCTTCTCCACTCAGTTCAACAGCTCTGCAGCCCCACGGTGGCTGTAAGTCCCAAATCGTTGTTGAAGAGGCCCGCGATGCAGATGCCCTGGGACTCATTCCCCACTGACTGGAGCCCACCACCTATAGAATTCCTAAAAAAGAGCAGGGAGGCGCTTCAAGCCCACAGGAGGCCACTTGAAGACTTGGAGAAGGAGCCCCCAGATTCAGACCAGAAGGTGGAGCTGGTCTCCCTGGAGAAGCTCTTCTGGAACATGGGAGGTGCAAGCCAACAAGCTGCTACCCCAGAGGTAAGTAAGCTCATGGCCAACTTGGCTTCCCCGCATTGACCACTCCCTTTAGTGACCCCTCTTAGTTGCCCATAAACTAACCCTTTCAGACCACCCTTCTATAATCATGCCCCAATTCCCCATGTGCACTCAGCCCCACCCCACCCCACCCCCAAGCCTTCCACCCCATCCCAATTCTTACTGATCATTTACCTTACCTTTCCCCAGCCTTAGGACCCTCACAGTTGAGAGTGCAGGCCTCAAGCTAGGTTCTACTCCTCCCCATTTTTCTACTCCTAACTCTTGCTAACAAAAGCCAGGGTGTAGCAGCATATTCAATGCCATTTCTGTGTGGGGCCCCTCAAGACTGTCACTTCTAAGGTTGACGGTTGGCCTTGGAGCAAGGAGGGATCTCAGAGTCAGGATGCAGGCTTGGTAGCACACAAAGACTATAACTGAGGCTCAATAATAGAGATCCTAAATGAAGACTAAAGTGATGTCCTTTTGGGAAGTAGAGTGTGGACTCAGGGAAGTTATTCTAAGCATAGTGCTTCAAGTATTTGCAATAGCCCAAGATTGTCGGTAGCCTAAATGTCTACCGCCGGGGAACCAGTGCCGATACCCTGACAATGTTCATTGACCACAAAACACACACATACACAGATGCATACACATGCACACATATATACATATACACATACACACATGTACACACATTCATATGCAAACCTGGGCACATACACACTATATATTCACATATGCACACATGCATGTATATACACATACACACACATACATACATACACATGCACACATCCACATATGCAATCTCTTTGGCATTGACATGAAGTGACATTCAAGATGTATTTCTGAGTGGAAAAGGCAGAGTGCAGGATAAGGTGTATGGCATACACCATTCGAGTACCAGGGACAAATGAAGTCACTGCTTACTTGCCCCGTACAGCAACATAGAAAGCATACAAGCACACTCATCTGCAGCTGCCTGTGGGTGGGCGCTGAGACAGAGCTTTCATACTTTTGAATTTTTTAGAAAATCACATGATCATGTCATCTGTTCAGAAAAGTGAGCAGAGTACATTAACACCAAATCCTCCTGTTTGTTTCTCCCTTTTTCCCATGCCTGTGTCCTGTCTTCCAGATCTCGGGGGGCTCAGAGTGCTATGTCAACAACTTAGATTACTTACTGCAAGAGAAGAGGTGCGTATGGGCTCAGGTCTGTCATGGGGGCTGAGTCATTTCTCTGGAACACATGTAGACTGAGGACTCAGAGAGACCCCCTTGTGCTCTGTCAGCCAGGTCCAAGGGGGGTTCCAAAATGGAGGCTCTGGACCCCCGCCCACATCAGGAGCCAAGCCATCGTCCCAGGTCCCTCTTCCTCCCAGACTCACCCCTGCCTGGTTCATGCCACAGGGGTGTCAGAAGCCAAGACCCTCGCCTCTCACCCTCACCCCCTACCTCTCCCCACCTGCACAATGTCCCCTGCAGCTTCATACTGCCTGGCAACCGCACAGTCCCAGGTTGGCAGTTACAGATTGATTCAAAGCAGTGTACCATGTCTTCTGAAGAAAAATGGGTTGGCAGTTACAGATTGATTCAAAGCAGTGTACCGTGTCTTCTGAGAAAAATGGGTAGATCATACAATGTCCAGGGCACAGGCCAAGAAGATTCTGTATTTTCCCACCACCTGCTCCCCTTGTAAAACATATTATAAAAAGGCGCTTTGTGGGCTGGAGAGATGGCTCAGCGGTTAAGAGCACTGGCTGCTCTTCCAGAGGTCATGAGTTCAATTCCCAGCAACCACATGGTGGCTCACAACCATCCATAATGAAATCTGGTGCCCTCTTCTGGCCTGCAGATATACCTATGGACAGAACACTGTATACATAATAAATAAATCTTTAAAAAAAAAAAAAAGGAGCTTTGCGCTCAAATACACGGCTCTTGACAAGCAATTGCTTCCTTGAGTCCTTTCCCTCTCTCGCCCATTCTTCTTTCAGGTTGCGGTCCTCCTCGCCCCCACGAATTACTAGGACCCGTGGGTCGGGTCACGTGGCGCCCAACGTGGGGCTCGAGGCACGGACCCCTCCGGACGGACTCTCGACGAAGCGTGTACACGACATTAAGATTGAGCGAGACAGCGATCGTCACCCACGACCTGTCGTCCTCGAGTGAGTCTGTTTTCATTTCCATCCCATAAGAATGGGCCATTCTCTGTCAAAGGAGGCATCCTTTGTAAAGGACCTCAAACGTACACTCAGAGAGAGAGGAATAAGGGTTAAAAAGAAGGATCTTATAAATTTCTTTGTGTTTATTGATAAAAGCTGTCCATGGTTCATAATAGATGGTCCTACTATTCATCCAAAGAAATGACAAAAGGTAGGCCGTGAGTTAAATGAAAAAATCAAAAATGAAGACAATTCTCCTCTTTCTGCGACAATTTTCTCTTTCTGGGGTATTATTAGGGACATTATTGAAGATGCTGATAAGGATATAGGAAAGCGTCAACTTTTGTCTGTTGCAGAATATTGTCTGTCACAGTCCAGGCCAAATTCTACCTGCTCTTCTCGTCACCCCTTTCGGTCTCCGTCTCAGGCCTCTGTTCCTTTCACTCTTATAGACATCCCGCCTGAACAGGACTCCCCTCCTTCTGATCCGCCTCACCTTTATCCAGATTTACGTTCTCTCCAGCCTCCTCCTTTTGATTCTCCAGCTGTCTCTGACCAGCGGACTCCCTCCTCCACTCACCTTTGCAACCCTGTCCTTCAAAAATCTGCTTTCCTCTGCCCTCCCTGCTTTCCTATTAAACAACATTCTTCTTCTCCTCTGCCACCCTCTCAGCCGACAGCTCTGGCCGCTCCCCCCCACCCACCCAGAGCCTTTGGGCCCCGGTGATGCTGCCTCCCTTGAGGATGAAGCCGCCCACTATCACAGTCCTGACTGGCCTCCTCTCACCACGCCTTCTGCCTTTCCAAGTTTCCCTATCACCTTGCCTAACTCTCTTTTTTTTTTTTTTTTTGTTTTTCGAGACAGGGTTTCTCTGTGTATCCTTGGCTGTCCTGGACTCACTTTGTAGACCAGGCTGGCCTCGAACTCACAGTGATCCGCCTGCCTCTGCCTCCCAAGTGCTGGGATTAAAGGCGTGCGCCACCACCGCCCGGCGCCTAACTCTCTTTCTGATATGCGAGACTGCATTGCTTCTCAGGCTCTGAACTGACAGACATCCTCTGCCTCCAAAAACAAGTTTTGTGTCTCTCGGTCCTTTGTTCTTCCTCTGCCCCTCCTCCAGATTCCCTCCACCTAGCCTTTCTGGTCACCTGGTCACAGGTCCCTCCCTCGCAGGCACCCGCAGCCTCTGATTCTGAGTCCCGACAGACTCCACCGCCTCCCCTAGCCGCTTGGTCCGGTGCTCGGTGTCCCCCCTCCTCCATGCCTGTCGCACCTTCCCCCTCCCGCCTTGTGCCTGCTTCCTCTTCTCATCCTTCTCACAAGCCCTCTGGAACAACTCGTCCCCGACCTGAGACTGAGGCTGATTCCTCTGAGGACGAGCCCAATTCAGAAATTGACAATGAAAGCGATAACGAAGATACAAGTAACCCCACAGTCTTTAAAAAACTCCGTTTTAAACATCTTGAAAAGTTAAATTCGGCCGTTAGAAATTATGGCCCCAATGCCCCCTTCACTCTCTCCCTCCTTGAGAGTCTCGGTGGAGGCGGATACTGAACTCCCAATGAATGGCTCACTGTCGCCCAGTCAGTCCTGACTCGGGAACAGTTCCTTTCTTGGCAGGCTGATTGGGCCGACCGCTGCAGGTCTCAGGCACAAGCCAATCTCTCGAGCACACGCTCGCCCTCCAACAAGTGGACGCTTGATAAACTCCTAGGTCGAGGAAAATATGCCTCTAACCAAATACAAAAAAATTTTCTCTGGGTCTCTTAGCTCAGTCCTCTTCAGCAGCTATTTTCGCCTGGAGAGTCATTCCCATTAAAGGCTCTGTTCTTTCTCCCTTGACTAAGATTACTCAAGGCAATCAAGAAGAGTTTTCAGATTTTGTTACTCGCCTCCTAGAGGCAGCTGAGAGGTCCTTGGGACCTGGCCAGGGAGAAAATAAACTTCTCCAACAACTTGCTTATGAAAATGCTAATTCTGCCTGTAGGGCTGCCCTTTGAGGAAAATATAAAGATAAAGACTTGGATGAAATGATCCGTATCTGCAGAGATGTAGATCCCTTTGCCCAAAAGGTCTCACAAGCCATCCATCTGGCTATGGGAGCAGCCACTAGTGGTGGGGCCACCGGGTCTGCCTGTTTCAAATGTGGTCAACTGGGTCATTTTGTTAAACAGTGCCCTCAAGGTAAACTTATAACTCTACCCCACCCTCAGCTAAGGGGAGAGCGTCCACCCCCAACGACCCCTTGCCCTCGCTGCAAGCGAGGCAAACACTGGGCTAATTCCTGCCGCTCCAAAACTGATATTCTGGGCAATCCCCTCCCTCCCCTTCCGGGAAACGGGATGCGGGGCCAGCCCCGGGCCCCTCAGCCAGTCTCCTTCCTGCTGGCCTCTGGGAACAGCCAGACAGGGCCACACCAAACCCTCCATCAACAACTCCCAAACCAACCTCAGCCCTCCATAGGGCTACCCCAGGGAGCGCAGGATTGGACCTCTGTGCCTCCTCCGATACAATATTAGAACCTGAAAGAGGAGTTCAGATAATCCCTACTGGTGTCTTTGGGCCTCCCCCACCCCAGATTTACTTTCTTATCTTGGGCAGAGCGTCTGCCACACTCCAAGGCATTACTATCTTCCCTTCGATTGTTAATAACGATTACTCTGGGGAAATCAAAGTACTAGCCTCTAGCTCCAGAGGGCCTCTTCACATCCGCCGGGGACAACGCCTTGCACAGGCCCTCCCCCTTCCATTGGACACCTCAACACCCCCTTTGGGCCCATCCCGGGGTGCCTCCACCCCAGGGTCCTCTGATGTCTATTGGGTCCAAAAACTCTCACAAGAACGCCCACAGCTAAAACTTAAACTCAATGGCAAAACCTTTAAAGGCATTCTTGATTCCGGAGCGGACTCCACAGTTATCTCACAGGCCTCCTGGCCCCCGTCTTGGCCCTGTCAGCCTTCTTTAACCCACCTCCAAGGCATTGGCCAGTCCACCAACACCCTTCAGAGCTCCCAGTTGCTAACTTGGGAGGATCCTGAGGGTAATACTGGACATGTTAGGCCATTCATTGTACCTGGCCTCCCTATAAACTTATGGGGTCGAGATGTATTGAGTCAAATGGGAGTCCTTATGTTTAGCCCCTCTATGGCTGTTACCCACCAGATGCTGGATCAGGGGTTCATCCCTGGACAAGGCTTGGGCAAAAACAACCAAGGGATCCCCACCCCAATTGCTGTTACACCAAAAACCTCACGCTCAGGATTAGGTTATGATTCAAATTTTTCTTAAGGGCCATTGCTCCTCCTGCACGCCAGGCAGATAAAATCACCTGGAAGTCAGATTCCCCTGTCTGGATCGACCAATGGCCCCTCCCCCAACATAAACTTTCAGCGGCCATGCAGTTAATGCAGGAACAATTAGATGCTGGCCACATTGAACCCTCCACCTCCCCTTGGAATACACCCATTTTTGTGATACAAAAGAAAGGGGGTAGATGGAGACTGCTCCAGGACCTCAGAGAAATTAACTAGACTATGGTCCCAATGGGAGCTCTCCAGCCTGGCCTCCCCTCCCCCATAGCAATACCTAAGGGTTACAACAAGATGGTTATTGACTTAAAAGATTGTTTTTTCTGCTGGGCGGTGGTGGCGCACGCCTTTAATCTCAGCACTTGGGAGGCAGAGGCAGGCGGATCTTTGTGAGTTCGAGGCCAGCCTGGTCTACAAAGTGAGTCCAGGACAGCCAAGGATACACAGAGAAACCCTGTCTCGAAAAACCAAAAAAAAAAAAAAAAAAAAAGATTGTTTTTTCTATATTCCCTTACATCCAGAAGATAGTAAGCGCTTTGCCTTTAGCCTCCCCATTGTTAATTGCATTGGGCCATCTCCACGATTTGAGTGGAGGGTCCTGCCTCAGGGGATGGCCAATAGTCCCACTCTTTGTCAAAAATTTGTGGCACAGGCCATCGACCCTTTTCGCCTTAACTGCCTCAGGGGATGGCCAATAGTCCCACTCTTTGTCAAAAATTTGTGGCACAGGTCATCGACCCTTTTCGCCTTAACTACCCTGAGTTGTATATCATCCATTATATGGACGACATCCTTTTGGCCGGCCCTGATGAGACCACCTTACTCAGGGTTGGCCAGGAGTTGGTAACTGCCCTTCAAGACCTTGGGTTGCAGATTGCTCCCGAGAAGGTCCAGCTACAGCCCCCATACTTATTCCTGGGCTTTGAACTTCACCCCTCTAAGGCCCTCTTAGTTCTGCTGACCTCCTTGTTTCCTTGGTAAATGCTTCTCTTGAAGCTATCCACAACACCAGCAATCCTAATTATCAAGAATGCTGGATTTGCTTTTCACCTACTCCTCCCTTCTACAAGGGAATAGCTATCCTCTCCCCTCCCACCTTTACCAATGATAGTAACAGACTCCTTGGGAGTTCTTCACCTGAAGGAGGTCTTACCCTTAGCTCCATTTCAGGAATAGGCCTCTGCCTCCTAGGACCCTCCATGCTCCCCCCTAGGGACTTGATTCCAGTGTGCAACCAGACACTGATCCTTAATGACACCTTTCAATTCACCCTGGCACCCAACGGTACATATTTCGCCTGTGCTTCTGGCTTGACCCCTCATATACACATTCCCACCTTTTTATCTTCCAGAGATTACTGTGTAGTTGTTACCATTCTCCCACATTTTCTCATTCATGACCCAGAATCCTTCCTCACCTTCATAGATTGAGGACCCTCTCTGAGAACCAAGAGAGAACCCCTGACTGCCCTCACCTTGTCTGTTGTACTAGGAATCAGTTTTATTGGAGCAGGCACAGGTATCACTTCCTTGGTGACTTCCAATAATCACTATGCTCATCTCCAATCCCTCATTGACAAAGACTTAAATAATTTGAGGGAAGGAATACAAGATCTTAAGGATTCTGTGGCTTCTATTTCTGAGGTAGTGTTGCAGAACAGGAGAGGACTTGACCTTGTCTTCCTTAAGGAAGGGGGTCTCTGTGTGGCTCTCAGAGAAGAATGTTGCTTTTACTCTGATAAGACAGGCCTTGTAGGCCGGGCGGTGGTGGCGCACGCCTTTAATCCCAGCACTTGGGAGGCAGAGGCAGGTGGATCTTTGTGAGTTCGAGGCCAGCCTGGTCTACAAAGCGAGTCCAGGACAGCCAGAGATATTCAGAGAAACCCTGTCTCAAAAAACCAAAAAAAAAAAAAAAAAAAGACAGGCCTTGTTCAAAATAGTCTGGATAAGGTCAAAAAGAGTTTAGAAGAAAGAAAAAGAGCCAGAGAACAACAAGAGTCATGGTATCAAAATTGGTTCTCTACCTCTCCTTGGCTCACCACCCTGTTGCCTAGTTTACTAGGACCCCTTGTTGGCATTTTCTTGCTTCTCTCGTTTGGCCCTTGGGCTTTTAACCGTCTCACAAGTTTTGTTAAGAACCAGGTTGAGGGCTCAGCGGTTAAGAGCACTGGCTGCTCTTCCAGAGGTCATGAGTTTAATTCCCAGCAACCACATGGTGGCTCACAACCATCCATAATGAAATCTGGTGCCCTCTTCTGGCCTGTAGATATACCTGCAGACAGAACACTGTATACATAATAAATAAATCTTAAAAAAAAGAACCAGGTTGATTCTGCCATCAAGAAGCCGGTTGAAATTCATTACCATCAACTAAAGACTAAAGAAGATCCTGAAGTGATTCTGCCAGAGACTGGCACAGCTGCCAGCCCCCCTGCCTCCCCCTATGACCAACCCTTAGACTTCCACACCCTCAAGAAGGATTCATGGTATGTCTGGCTCTGCCCTCACTTCTCTCGCTAGGGAGCCTGGCCTCTTGATCACCCCAACAAAAATTGGCCTTTTTCCTAAACTAAAACCTGCCTTTGATATGGCCCTCTATATCGGGAAGTCTTCCTTTATGACAATATTACACCCCAGCTGACAAACAGCTGATAACCTGGGCATTCACAAAGGGATTAGGACGGCTGTGAGTTAGCCCGATGACGGGATTATTGTAGGTCCACTTCCCAGGGGCCCACCCAATGCAGACGAAAAGGAGTGCGTGGTGCTGGGAGTGGGTGCAGCCTACATAGCCTAAGACAGGGCCCTCACCCTCCTTTCACCCACCTCAGGGTTCCTTAACGTTGCCTATCATCATCAGCCTAAAGCCTTTGACCATCGGCGTGACTCGCCTCATACCAATGAGTTGGGGTTGTGAACTTGTCCGAGACCTCCCACGATTAGACCTCCAAAATTCTAAATTCACGTAGTTGGGATTGATCACAAGATGCCCTCTCCATCTAAACAGAGAAGGGGGAGATGTCAGAAGCCAAGACCCTCGCCTCTCACCCTCACCCCCTACCTCTCCCCACCTGCACAATGTCCCCTGCAGCTTCATACTGCCTGGCAACCGCAAAGTTCCAGGTTGGCAGTTACAGATGGATTCAAAGCAGTGTACCGTGTCTTCTGAAGAAAAATGGGTTGGCAGTTACAGATTGATTCAAAGCAGTGTACCGTGTCTTCTGAGAAAAATGGGTAGATCATACAATGTCCAGGGCACAGGCCAAGAAGATTCTGTATTTTCCCACCACCTGGCCCCTCTCACCTCCTCCCCTTGTAAAACATATTATAAAAAGGTGCTTTGCGCTCAAATACACGGCTCTTGACAAGCAATTGCTTCCTTGAGTCCTTTCCCTCTCTCGCCCATTCTTCTTTCAGGTTGTGGTCCTCCTCGCCCCCACGAATTACTAGGACCCGCGGGTCGGGTCACAGGGGTGTCCCATCAAGGGGCATGGAAGAGGGGACAGCTGTAGTTCAGCCTGGCCCTGTCCTGTCCTGATGCAGAACCACCTGTGGCCGATTTTCCTCCTCACTTTATCTGATCACGCTGGCCTTCTTCCTGCTTCCCTGTGCACCACGTTGCATAGAGCAGTCAGGCTCTGAACAGCCATTCATTGGCTCTGCAGCTTCTGAAGACAAGAGTCATGGTGATCAGAAGTGGCCGTTTCTCAGGGGGGTGCAGCTGGTCTCACACCAGCACCGGTCAGTCTCTTTTGGAGTGACCTCTCAGGGAGGGGGGCCTTTGGCATGGAGCTGTAGGCTCCCCCTGTGCACACTCGACACCTCCCACCACCACTGCGAGGTGGCCAAGAGCAGCTGCTCATGTGGGCCTGTTTGCTGGCCTGCTGTTTGATGGTGTGTAAGTAGACTGCTCTCATGACCTAATTCCTCTGCCCCTTTCCTGTGTGCATGTGTGCACATAGCCTAAAAGCAGGTATATGAACACGCATGTTGAGGGTAGGTGGAGCTCCTGCCTCTCAACTCGTGCTACAAACATCCATGCTGCCTTCCCAGAATCTTTTCTCAGAACTCACAAATGTACTTATGCCTACACATGGAGTGGATAATTGTTTTCTCTGGTTTCCTTCATTCTGCCTACACCAGAGTCTGTCCCTCCTTCTTCCATCCAGTGACTTTGGTTTTTAATATCAAAACTATTGTTTGGGACTCTATGTAGGGAGCTGATGGGGCCACTCCACTCCCCTGGAAATTTATCTTGAATCTGCTATTTTCTGTACTGTGGAGTTGCTGAGAAGGGGCATCAATAGCAAGCTTGCCCTTGAACCTTGGAGAGGGAGGGATGATGTGTTGTAAAGGCAGATAGGACAGGCCGTGCTGCTCCTGGAAGGCTGGGACAGGAAATGTGGGTGCTGATCGGTGAGAGGAATGTGGCTGAAGATAAAATGGTGATGCAGTAAACTGACTGGACTCAACCACTCACTGAGTCATGCGAGCATGCTAAGAGGCAGAAGTGTGGTTTTCTGCAGTGGAAAGATCACACACAGACTGTCCTGGAAGAGTGGGTGCAGTGGTGAGGAGGTAGCAGAGTTGAGAGAGTGGAGCCCTAGGGAGGGCTCCAGGCTCCTGAGGGGTCTTGTGGCCTGACTGCTGAGTTCTAAGTTGTTTGGGGAATGAAGACATAGACATGTCATATGAGAGTAGCTGGAAAGTCCCCAGGTATAGGACTTCGTGAATGATAGAGGCTTTGGCAGGAGATGACATTTTTCATAGTGAGGATCTGTGGACACAACCATAGGGAGCCCCCTAAAAGGGCCAGGGTAGGGGGTGGGGACTCTTTTTTTTCAACAGCCTGCAGAAGCAAGGACAGCAGAGGCTGAAGGATGTCTTGCTGGCCACTAGAAGTATACAGGATTGTTAGGGCAAAAGGGGGCGAAGAGCCGGGCGGTGGTGGCGCACACCTTTAATCCCAGCACTTGGGAGGCAGAGGCAGGCGGATCTCTGTGAGTTCGAGGCCAGCCTGGTCTACATAGTGAGTCCAGGACAGCCAGAGCTGTTATACAGAGAAACCCTGTCTCAAAAAAAAAAGAAAAGGGGAGGGGGGGCGGGCGAAGGAATCCATCACTCCGTCCTCTGTTGCCATAACAGTTTTATAAAGAAAAGAGGTTGCCGGGCGGTGGTGGCACATGCCTTTAATCCCAGCACTTGGGAGGTAGATGCAGTCGGATCTCTGTGAGTTCGAGGCCAGCCTGGTCCACAAAGTGAGTCCAGGACAGCCAGAGCTGTTACACAAAGAAACCCTGTCTCGAAAAAACAAAAAAAAAAAAAAAAAGAAAAGAGGCTATTTGGCTCTTGGTGCTAAGAGGTTCAAGAGCCTGGTGCTAGCATCTGCACAGTTTCCAGTGAGAGCTCTCTGCTTTTCCCCTGTGGCAGATGGAAAGGAACACAGGAAAAAACAGCATTTAAGAAAAAAGTAAGCCGGGCGTTGGTGGCGCACGCCTTTAATCCCAGCACTTGGGAGGCAGAGGTAGGCGGATCTCTGTGAGTTCGAGGCCAGCCTGGTCTACAATGTGAGTCTAGGACAGCCAGAGCTGTTATACAGAGAAACCCTGTCTCAAAAAACCAAAAAAAAAAAAAAAAAAAAGAAAAAAGTATTAGCCGGGCAGTGGTGGCGCACGCCTTTAATCCCAGCACTTGGGAGGCAGAGGCAGGCGGATCTTTGCGAGTTCGAGTCCAGCCTGGTCTACAAAGTGAGTCCAGGACAGCCAGGGCTACACAGAGAAACCCTGTCTCGAAAAACCAAAAAAAGAAAAAAGTATTTCACCCATCCTTTGAGAGCCCCACCTAAGAACCCAATGCCTCTTGATAATCCCTCTACCTCTCAGTGGAGTTTCTCTGAAAATTACATTTCCAGGCTGGAAAGATGGCTCAGCGGTTAAGAGCACTGGATGTTCTTCCAAAGGACCTGAGTTCAAATCCCAGCACCATATGGCCGTTCAGAGCTGTCTGTAATAGCTGGGTGTGGTGGCACACGCCTTTAATCCCAGCACTCGGGAGGCAGAGGCAGGTGGATCTCTGTGAATTCAAGGCCAACCTGGTCTACAAAGTGAGTCCAGGACAGCCAACGATACACAGAGAAACTTGTAAGAAAAATATGGCTAATTAAATTATTTTATTTTATTTTATTTTATTTGGTTTTTCGAGACAGGATTTCTCTGTGTATCCTTGGCTGTCCTGGACTCATTTTGTAGACCAGGCTGGCCTCGAACTCACAAAGATCCGCCTGCCTCTGCCTCCCAAGTGCTGGGATTAAAGGCGTGCGCCACCACCGCCCGGCCTAATTAAATTATTTAACCAGTATTTATATTATCTTTAATTGGTTGGCAATGTTTATCTTTAACCTGCCATTATAAATGAATACACACAGACACCACATGGATCTTAACAAGCCTAGGCCTGGGTTGTGTAATCCTAGCCCATCTATGGTAGTTCATAATTCTATTACCCAAATATGACCCCATATATACATATGTCCCTTTGGACTATTATTCTCCACGCTAAGCCGATGTTCCAGGCCATGTGAATACAGCAAACAGGACCAATCAACATTTAGAATGCTTAACACCATCCCATCAGAAACCCTTTCTTGATAAACCAAAAAAAAAATAAAAGAAAGAAAATTACATTTCCATATAAGTTTGATAAAGGTCAGATCACATGCAATGCATAATGGAGTTGGGGCTCCAGCAGGATCATGGTAGGTGCACAAGGGACAGCATGGTGGCTCTGGCCCTTGAAGGTGGTGCAGAACTGACTATACCTCCTCTCACCATGTGCTAAGCCTGGGGTAATAGAACAGACCCAGGTCTGAGATGTCACAGAGTGAGTGAATGTCAATACAAGGTCCACAAATAAAGCACAGTTAACATTGTGTGGCAAAAACTGTCTTGTTTTATCATTGCCACTGAAAACAAAGCAGAGCGCTGTCCCCCAGGAAGTAAATACCAGAGTCTTGGTTTACTGACACCAACAATGTGGCCCTGCACTTCCTAGGAAGGCTGTGCTCTGTGGGGAGGGAAGGTCCTGCAGCCTGGGGAAATGGGAGGCAGCAGGTAGCAGTGCTAATGCTGACTCACTGACTGGGTTCTCCTTTCCCCCAAAGAGAACAGGCCTTGGAGCAGGAATGGGAGCAGCTATTGCAGCATGGACATCCCAAACTTTACTCCTTTGAACATGAGGAAGACAACAGAGAGGTGGTGCTCACACCGGAGCACAGGTAGGAGCATGACCTCTTATAGGTATGGGCAGAGTGTCACCCAGCAATTTGTGCCACCTCCTCTTACGAGCACAGTCCTTCATTGGTTCAGGAAATATCCAGTCACCTGCTGCTGGCCTTGAGAGGGCAAATGACCTTCTAGGACACAGAGATCATAGAACAGCCCACTTAGCAGCCAAGTTCAAAGGACCCTGTCTCATGAGGAACAGCCACAGAAAAACCACAGTCTTAACAGCAAACTGCCTTTAGGGGGAGATTAAGGCCACATGAAATTTTTTATCTTCCCCTGAATGGGGGCAGGAAGATGGCCATCAGCGATGTCCTCTAGCTTTCTTGGGTCAGATTTCATTGGGCTATGGTTTGAGCTACACCACAATGTCTCAGATGCCTGGGAACTACAATGGCATCCATCTTCATGATACTCCGTTCTCCATGTGTAGTGTCTTAAATAAGATAGACCCCAGAGTCTCATTTCTTTTCATGCTTAATTGTCAGTGGGTAGACCCTTTGAAAGGATTAGAGGTTTAGGAGGTGTGGCCTTGTTGGAGGAAGTGTGACACTGAGGATGAGCTTTGACATTTCAAAAGCCCATAGCAGGCCCAGTCTCTCTCTCTTCACCTGTGGATGAGGATGTAGCTCACAGCTACTGCTCCAGCACCTGCCTGCACGCTGTCAGGATGTTAACAGTCTAACCCTCTGAAAGCCCCTAAGTAAATGCTTTCTTTCATAAGAGTTGCCTTGGTCTTGGTGTCTCTTCACAGCAACAGAACGGGGACTAAGACAGCAAGTATCTTACTTTAGGGCTGCTGTGAGAGTTTCATGAGCTAGGCATGTATAAACAACAGAAATCTGGTTTTTTTGTTTTTTGCGTGTTTGTTTTGCTTTGCTTTGCCTTTTCTTTTTTCAAGATTGGTTTCTCTGTGTAGTTCTGGCTGTCCTGGAACTTGCTCTGTAGACTAGCCCTTCCTCGAACTCAGGGATCTGTGGTATGAGTTTATTAAATTATTAATTATGAGAATGTTTTCATTTAATCCCAGGTGTGAGGCTGCTTGACACAGGTGTAAAGTATTAACTGTCTTGTGAGCTAGCAGGGGCGTGGTTTAGCCAGCTGAGCAAGTTTAACTCAGAAAACTTTGAGAAAGAAATAAAAAGCCAGAGCCCCAGGAGAAGGGGGCTCTACAAAGAAGGAGGAGAAAGGATGCTACAAAGAAGGAAGAGGTTACTGCTCTCCCGGCTGCTGGTACTCCCCCAAACTCCTGCTTGTTCTTCCTGCAGCTGTCTCCTGGTTTGATGGACTTTTACTGAGACTAATATTACCCCCAAAGAACCCAGCGACCCTAATCAACAGGAAGTAGCTCACAGAGAATGCCGTCCTTTTTCCCTCTAACCTTCTTTCTCTTCCACCTAGGGTTGTGGGGTTGGACAGGAGGCATAAGGTGTTAAGGATAGTAAAATAAATCAGAATGTATAATAAATATAATACAAATTAGTAAAAGCCGTCTTGCTACAGAGATCCACCTGCCTCTGCCTCTGCCTCCCAAGTGCTGGGATTAAAGGTGTGCCATACCCAATTCTTAGAAATCTGTTTTTCACAGTGGATTCCAGAGACTGAGAGTCTGAGGTAATGGTTTCAGCCTGTCAGCTTCTAGGGAGAGATCTCGTTTCCTCAGATGGAAGAAAGGGAGCTAGCCACCTCTCTGAGTTCTCAGATATGTTTTGGGTGTGTTTGGAGGTTTGTTTGTTTGTTTGTTTTTTAATATTGGAGGTTGGACCTAGGACTTTGTGTATGCCAGGTAGGCATCTATATCGGAAGCCTGGGTTCTCTTTTACAATGATGATAACCTTGTTCATGAAGGTTCCAACCAAAGCCAAGACTCTGCCATGTTGGGGATTAGGATTCACGGTAGGCGACTGCCTTGTCGAGGATTAGGATTCACTGCAGAGAGGACTAGGATTCACTGAAGTGATCTGGAAGCACACATTCAGTGCGACTGTCACCAGGCTCTCATGCCTTGGACCGCCTGTTTGCTCACCCTATCCATCAGTGTTTGGTGTCAGCTTTCACCAAGCTCTGCGGCTTCATGCTGCTTGCTCTCAGCTCAGTGAGACAAACAAGGAACAAGACAAGTTATGTTTCAGAAGGTGACAGGTAAGCAAACCTGAAAGCAGTGAGCCTTGGGACCTTTAGTACAAGCACACTCGGTGTGGGGGCAGTGAGTTGAGGGCAGGGACACAGGGCAGGGAGCTAAGATGGGTGCTGGGTCTTGGAGTCTTTTGTTCCAAATGAGTACGCTGCCATTGATCTGACACACAACTGAATGGCATCCTGTATCAAGGGCAGACTGTTGGGGACAGAGGCAGAAGAAGGGAGCCATGGGTGGAGAGCATGTGTCACTAAAAATTAAAATGACTTCTTTTTCTGTGTTCACCCTACAACACAGAAGACTTCTGAGTCCAGAAGAGGAAGGGATTTCTCTCCACCAGGGATCAAGTGTTTTGGTAGCAGACACCAGGGGGTGTTCTCTTAGTTTATGTACTGTCTACCTGGAGATCAGCAGACCCCACCACAGTGGGGGACTCTATCCCAATGACTGCCCCAACCCCATTCCAGATGCCTGTCACAAGCCCCAGTTGTCAACTTGTCCTTCTGACTGACTCCGTGTAAGTTGGGATTCAGACAGGCAGCCCATTCCTTTGGTTCAGTGAATTTGCTAGGATACCTCTCAGGACTCAGAAGCACTTACTTTGCTTGTCATAAAAGATATTACGAAACCTGTGAAGGGACACACTGGTGAGTTTGACAAGGAACAGAGAGCTCTCCCCCATTCTCTCTGGGCATGGGGAACCAGGAACCTCCTTAGCTATCTGGAAGCCCTCTGAAATCTGCCCTTTTGGGTTTTTCTGGAGATTTCTTTGCATAGGCATGATGGGCTATAGAGAAACATCCCACTGTGCCACCTGTTCATGGTCTTAGTCTCTCTTTGCAGTATTCCTTCCTCCAGGACATGAGTCTTCTATGAGGAGGGGTGTCTAATGACTGCCAGAGTGAGGTAGATCAGAGGAAGATTCTGAAGATTCAGGGAGTTTCTGTGACTGTCCAGGACCCCTTTAGGAAGGGGAGTTTTAGTTTCTTGAAGGAGGGACTCAGAAGCCAGAAACCATGGAAATCACAAGACATTCATATCATAATACCACACCCAGTCCTGGCAGTTCATGTAGTAAAAATGATGAAGGTCAGATCTATGGGCAGGTGGGCAGGGCAGGCAAGTTCAACTGTTATAGGGAAAGTGATTGTTTGCTAGTAAGTTGGCTAGAGAGTATGGGAGAAAGAGGATCAAAGTAGGGGACATTAAGATCTCTGGCCTGAGCAGGTGGAAGATTGGGACAGGCTTTGTTTTTATCTTTTGAAATAGGTCTCACAGGCTGGCCTCAAACTTCGTCCACTTACCTCTGCCTCCCAACTTTTGGGATTACAGGCATGTGATGGTTTGAATGACACCCCATACGCTCATATATTTGAATGTTTAGTCCTTAGTTGGTGGAATATTTAAGTAGGATTAGGAAAAGTGGTGTTGTTGGAGGAGGTGTGTCACTGGAAGTGAGCTTTGAGGTTTCAAAAGCCCATGGCAGACCCTTTCTCTGTCTGCCTGCAGCCTGAGGATCAGGATGTAAAGCTCTCAGCTATCTCTCATGCCACACCTGCCTGCCTGCACGCGGCCATACTTCTTGCCATGATGATAATGGAGTAAAAACCTCTGAACTGTAAGCCAGCCCCAATTAAATGGTTTCCTTTATAAGAACTGCTGTGGTTATGTTGTCTCTTCACATCAATGGAAACTAAGACAAGGCATGCATCATCACACCCAACATGGCGGTATCTTTAATTATATGGAGGGAGATCCAGTGAATAGAGGCTGTCTTAGAAGTAGAATTTCCTTGGGGAACTCTAGGGTCAAGTTCAGGTAGGTGGCTGGAACAGGCAAGGCTTGGGGTCACTATGTGCAGCTGCTGTGTAAAAGCCTGAAGTCAGACATGACATCTCATATCTGTTATCTCAGGACTCAGAAGGCAGAGGCAAGAAAGTCACCAAAAGTTCAAGGGCCAGCCGGGACTACCTACTGAGTACCGCCAGGGCTGTAAAGCAAGACCCTGCTCAAAAACCAAAAGTCTTGAAACAAGATGAGATAGCAAGGGAAGCAAGTGCAGCTGCAGAAAAGCTTGTGCCCAAGGACTGAGGCTGTGAGGAGGAAACGGAAAGGGAAACTGAGTGGGGGGAAGCTGGTCCTAGAGCCAGCACTAGTGGACACAGAGCAGGAGGATCGGGAGGCACAAGAGCACGAAGGAGCACAGCAGTGACCGCAGCCTGGCTGGAGAGCAGGTGGAGAGGCCAGAGAGCAGCAGGCCAGGGCTTAAGAGGAGAGTACGCTCAGGACTTAAGTGGCTGGGCAAGAGGTTTGGTTGACCAGTTGGTTGGGTGTTGTTAGTTGTTTGTAATTGTTTTCCTTTCATGGGGATACTACAATAAACAGGGCAGCTGATGTTGGAAGACAGAAAGGGTGTCTTTTGTTGTGGCAGGAGAGACTGGAGGGGTTATGAAAAGATGGTGGCCTCGGATAGGTAGCCCTATTTATTTGACATCCAGTCATGACTTTTTGTGAGTCTTGAGTGCACAGGTTAGCCTCAACTCAGGCATGATGGCTGCAGCTTTGAGCATGCTCAGGGTTTGTTCAAGGAAAACATACATCCTTGGGGCCCTGCTTTAGGATTTCCAAAGGAATTACACCATTTTTAGTTGCTCAGAGATGATCTTAAGGTCTTTTTGGCTGGCCATTTGCCTTTTTCACAAATTGTCTGTAAAAAAACCTTTTTTTGTTGTTTTTGTTTTTGAGACAGGGTTTCTCTGTGTATCCCTGGCTGTCCTGGAACTCACTTATAGACCAGGCTGGCCTTGAACTCACAGAGATTCACCTGCCTCTGCCTCCTGAGTGCTGGGATTAAAGATGTGCATCACCACGCCCAGCCAAACTTTTTTTTGTAGTCTATAAACCAATAGTAAATGCTTTAGGCTTGGAGCCAGTCCATCTCTGGCATAGGGACTGGACTATAGAGTTGTAATTTCACAAAAGTTTCCTATAGAAAGTTCCCCTGTAGACCAGAGCTCAGTAGTGGAGCCTGACTATATATACCACAGGAATACTTGGGTATGGAAATGGGCCCCAGGCAGGGACTAGTCTGCAGGCTGTAGTTTAGGGGCCCTGCCTCTTGCCTGGTATTAATGTTTGTGATGATGAACATGGGTAGTCTTTCCCCCCATACAGTGTGCCAATCACTGAAGCAAAAATTTTTCCAAAAGAGTTTATTCACCAGGCAGCCAAATTGAAGAGGGAGCTCCAAGCCTTTAGTAGACTACCTCCCCAAACGGGCAAGATAGGACTTACTTGTAAACCTGGTACTTGGGAGACAGAGACAGGAGGGTCAGAAGTTCAAGGTCAGCATGGGTTACATGAGACCTTGACTCGAAAAAAAAAAAAGTAAATCTGCCATTCATAAAGACAGAGCTCAGGGATATTAATGGGATAAAGATGCAAGCATTGGGAAAGATGGCTGGCGGCAGAAGGGATGAAGGACTCGGTCTACACATTCACAGTCAACTTCACAGCTCTATATAAAACGCGTATTCCAAAAATGGCTGCCCCAGTGAGTGAAGAGGGAAAAGCTTTTGGTCTTCTAGTGTCAAGAGGTCATGCATTGGACATGTATGGAATCCTGAGTGGACGGGTGGAGATTCCAGCTGATCCGGGGTGGACTAAATCAGCCTCCAAGGCCCTAAAACAAGAACATTGCCCCCTGACAATAACCCCTGCCCTGAGATTGGGGGTAGCGGCAATGACTAAAGGCAGGTGAAGCTGCATGTTCATTCAGTTTTCCCTGTCTCCTCTTCACTGTGACAGTCTGGGAACATGTCATAACTGGGACAGCCACCATATGGGCCCAGCGAGCTCCTCTAGCATGGACCCAGGGTTGCTAGGAGGCTGTCTGGCTTCGGTCAGACCCCTGCAGGGCAGGTACTGGGTCCTGCCTGAAGTCCTAGGATCCTCTCTGCGGAAGTGGTTAGCAGGAGACTGAGCTGAGTCAGGGTGTTGAGACTGCTGTGGTGGTGTCATGGGCTGCGGATTTGGCTTCAGGGATCTCAGTTCATGGGACACATGGCCTTGGAGTGAAGACTCTTGAAACATTTGTCAAGTCTCTGTAGTGAGCTGAAGTGATGGCTCTGTGGGCAAAGCACTTGCTAGGTAAGTGCGAGGACCGGGCACTTGTGTTCCCAGAAGCCGTGGAAAGATGGGCACAGCGTCGCTTCTGTGATTCCAGGAATCTTCAAGCAAGATGAAAGACAGACTCAGGACACATCCTGGAAACTGGCCAGCCAACTGTCCTAGCGTGCACAGTGCCAAGGACACAAAAAGGAAGGAAAAGGAGAAGACAAAACAACTCAGAAAGATGCACATGGCATCTACTCACTTACAATTGGATTTTAGCCATATAGTACAGGATAACTATCCTACAAACAACACACCAAAAGGAACAGGAACACAGACCTTGTTACCTATCAAGGGACAATTTGCCCTAGGGGTGCTACCATGTAGGCCCCCAGTGCAAGAGGAAGCTCTTAACCCTCATATGACTGTTGAACTGAGAGGGGCTGATATGTAGGGATACTCCACAGCAGAGGAGTGGGATGGCTGGAGAGAGGGAGGGGAGGTTAGGAGGGTAGAACCAGGAGGGGTGGAAAGAGGGGACTATGATGGAAATGTAACTTGAATAAATAAACATAAAAAAACCAACAAAAAAATAGCTGTGGTAGTGCATAGCTTTTATTTCAGCACTGGAGAGGCAGAGGCAAGCAGATCTCTGTGAATTCCAGGCCACCCTAGTCTATGTAGCAAGTTCTACGCCAGCCAAGTACATAGTGAGGCTCTGTTTCAAAACAAAAATCAAAACTAAATAAACAAAAAACCCAGACAGCCTGCCCTGGTGGCGCACGCCTTTAATGCCAACACTTGGGAGGCAGAGGCAGTCAGATCTCTGTGAGTTCCAGGACAGCCAGGGCTGTTACAACAGAGAAACCTTGTCTCAGGGAAAACAACAACAACAAAAAGGAAGAAAAGAGACTTTGCCTCAAACCAGGCAGCCAGTTAGAACCAACATCCAAGGTTGTCTTCTGACCTCCAGATGAACACAGTGCACAGACACGTACAGCACACACATGTACAATAAAGACATTCACAGTTTTTTTTTTTTTGGTTTTTCGAGACAGGGTTTCTCTGAATATCTCTGGCTGTCCTGGACTCGCTTTGTAGACCAGGCTGGCCTCGAACTCACAAAGATCCGCCTGCCTCTGCCTCCCAAGTGCTGGGATTAAAGGCGTGCGCCACCACTGCCCGGCTTTTTTTTTTTTTTTTTTGGTGACATTCACAGTTTTAAAATGTGTATTACATTTATTAATTTGGAATGGGGTGTGCATGTGTCACAGCTCATGTGGAGGTCAGAAGACATTTGTAGGAGTTCTCTCCTTCCACCACATGGATCAGGAATTAAATTTAGGTTGTCACGTCTGCTGACAAGTGCCTTTAACACTGAGCCATCTTGCTGGCCCAATTTTTTATTTTGTTTTATTTGAGACAGGGTTTCTTTGTGTAACAGCCCTGGCTGCCCTGGACTCACTTTGTAGACCAGGCTTGCCTCAGCCTCACAGAGATCCAGCTGCCTCTGCCTCCAGAGTGCTGGGATTAAAGGCATACACCAACTCACCCAACTACTGGCCCAAATTTTTTAAAAAATAAAGTTATTTAAAATCTTGGTAGCAAGAATAATTATTCTGCTTTGACCTTTCTGCCAAGTGCACACAGGATTGTGGAAGTCATTGATTAAAGGTCAGAAAATTCCACACAGAAAGGGAGCTGTGTGTAGCTGCTTACAGCAGAAGGTATTTGTGGCTTTGAAATCATGGCTCATTTTCTGGTCACATGACATTCTCCATGCTTTGAGAAAGCCTCTTTGACAATAGCCACTTTGAGGTGGTGGCTTTGATGTAGGATCATTGTGGTGGCATGGTTCAACCTATGCATTAAAATTAAAAAATGACTCACTGGTGTAGAAAACTGCCAACCTGAGTTGGCATTCCATCTCTGAATGGGGCCAGAGGAAGTGGTAGAGGGGTAAGGCCCAGGGTGGGGGCTAGGCACCATCTACCAGACAAGACGTCATGGATCACCACAACTGTCTGTGGTAAAAAGGACCCTGATCATCCCGAGCAGAATATATGCTCATACCCTAAGAATTGGCTCGAATCTTGGCAGGATGACATCCTAAATTATCTCTTTCTTAAAGTTAAAGACCTTATGTGTGTGCTGAGACGGAAAAGGGGGGGCGGAGGGAGAGGCAGATATTTAAACCACAACATGGTCCTTTATTCTCCACTCTAGGCTGCCCAGGAAATCCCTAATTAGATATGTGACAGCGTCTCAGAGTGTCTAACGATACGCATGCATTACAGTTAACATCACAAAAGTCCCATTGAGTGATGGCTTGGGGGGAAAGGCTAGGACCCCTTTACGGATGAGCCTACTTACTACTGATTTCTTAATAATTTGCACATTTTTCCTAGCTACAGAAGTAACAAAAGAATCTATGTTAGATAGGACATCTACTAGCACAGACATGACCAGACAAAGTTATTTTGCCATTTGTATGTTAGTTATCAGACTCTTCATGAAAACCTTCAGAGCCTGAATCTTCTGGGTTTCCACCATCATTCCCACTTTGTGCCATTTTATCCTTAGAACATTTTGCCCCCAGAGTCTTTTCTTGGGTCATTTGGCCAGAGTGTGAGGCTCACAAGGCTGGCTGGCTATCACATGGCCGCATCTCGAGGGCTAGCCACTCCTGTCCCAGACCCTGACAGGCCCCTACCTTTCTCCTCCCCTGGGTTTTGGTGTCAGATGGCACATCTGATTCAGAACCCATGGGCTCCCTTCCAGTTAGGGAAGGGAGTGTAATATCTGTAGCTTCTTCATTGCTGTTGAGCATATACTATATTGCTAAAAACACCAAGTGGAACACTGCTTTATAAAGCAAACAGAAAATGTCTGTTCTTCCTCTGCTCCCCACCTAAGTCTTTCCAAAAGGGTCATAGCTTGGATATCAATTGTGTGGGGAAGCTCTTTGTCTAGATGTGTTATGTACTGTATGTGCGTAGAAAAGTCACCTCTTATCTACTTTCATTTGTCATTCTTTTGGTAACCAGAGTCAACGTCTGTCTGAAAATATGAAATGGAAAATTCCAAAAAACAAATAGTACATAAGCTTTAAAGTGTACACCATTCTGAGTAGTGATTAAGTCTCGTAGTGTTGCTCCATCTTGGCCTGGACATTCAATATCCCTTTGCCTTTTGCATCCACACTGAATATGATACCCACTCATTACTTCCCTGGATTAATAGACCAACAGCCACAGAATCAATGTTTGTGTTCAGGTAACCCCTGCTATGTTTAATGAGAGTCCCAAAGCACAGAGTAGTGGTACAGGAAATTCAGTGGCGAAAGGCTGTAAAGCACTTCATTTAAGAAAAAAGGTGAACATTCTCAATTTAAGGAGAAGGGGAAATTGTCTTCTGTGGTTTGCCAAAATCTGCAGAAGAACAGATCCTCCATCTGCAAAGCTGTGGAAAAGGAAAAAGAAATGGGTGTGAGTTTTTCTGTCGCACTTCAAACTATATAAGCTGCAGCCATGATGAGTGACAAGAATGCACTATGTTACATATAACTCAGTACCAGCTGCAATTACAGGCATCCATTTAGGACCTTTGAATTTATTAAGAGGTTGCATGTGGGTGCGCTTGCACACACACACACACGCACACGCACACACGCACACACACACATGCACACACACACGCACGCACGCACACACGCGCACGCACACACGCACACACGCACACACACGCACGCGCACACACACGCACACACGCACGCACACGCATACACACACACACACACGCACACACACACACACACACACACTAGTCTTCAGCTTGGTACTTCTCCCATCAGTGTTCTGTGATGGGCTGTCTGTGCCAGTTCATTGTGTAAAGACTCAGTTTGTTCTTAGAATTGACCTTAACTGTCTTCTCTTCCCCATCCTGTTTCAGTGGCTCATGATACAATTGCAGAATCCCCTCTTGGCCTTGTTTCTTCCCTGTCTGTGTGCCTAGGGCAGATTTCCTCACTGACTGACAGGCAGGGTAGCTGATCAGGCTCTGCATTTCAGCAGGCTCCTTGGGTGGTCTTCATAAGTCCTGGAGAAGGGTCATTTCGCCAGCTAGCATGGAGTCTCACTCTCCAGGTGCCTCCTCACCTCTTAGCTGACACCACGCGGCTATCCACAGTCCTCCTCTTGCTCCCCCTTAGCACTATAGGCTGCCACAGAGCCAGGTACAGCTCTAACTTCAGTCCTGCCTCTTGCCTTGCCAGGATGCTGGTGGAGAAGTTCTCGGTGTCCCTGCAGGTAATCTCATCAGTGCATCCAGGGGAAACTGTATTTCTGCCTAGACGGCACCCTCTACCTTGCATCCTAGACTCCTCTAGTCTAAAACCACACAGCCAACTGGAAGAGCTGTTCCTCAGGTAAGCATACTCTACTGGCTATTTTTATGTCAGATTGATACAAGATAGAATTATTTTGGAAGAGGAAACTTCAGTCGAGAAAATACTACCATCAGATTGGGCTGTGGGCAAGTGTGTGATGAATTTTCATGATTGATAGTTGATGTGGTGGGCCCAGCCCAGTGTAAGTGGTGCCACCCCTAGACAGATGATCCTCAGGGATATAAGAAAGCAAGCTGAAGGGCTGGAGAGATGGCCTAGCAGTTAAAAGCACTGACTGTTCTTCCAAAGGACCCGAGTTCAAATCCCAGCACCCACACAGCAGTTTACAACTGTCTATAATTGCTGGGCGTGGTGGCCCACACCTTTAATCCCAGCACTTGGGAGGCAGAGGCAGGTGGATCTCTGTGAGTTCAAGACCAGCCTGGTCTATAAGAGTGAGTCCAGGACAGCTAGGGATACACAGAGAAACCATGTCTTGAAAAACCAAAAATAAATAAATAAAAACCAAGCAAACTGAGCAAGCCATGGGGAATAAGCCATTAAGCAGCACTCCTCCATGGCCTCTGCGTCAGCTCCTGCCCCAGGTTTCTGCCGTGATTGAGTTCCTGCTCTAATTTCCCTCAGTGGTGAACTGTTGCCTGGAAGTATAAGATGGATAAACCTTTTCTTCCCAAGTTCTTTGTGGTCATGGTGTTTTATCACAGCAACCTGTGAGAAACCCTGACTGAGGTACATTGTTGAGAGAATACAGGGGAACACTGCCTTCTAGGGACAAAGGCCACCTCAAATTAGGAAATTCAAAGCAATGTTTTGAACAGCATGGATATGTAACCTGTTATGAATAGAGGGGATTGTATTAGTTGCTTTTCTGTTTTCTGTAACTGTAATAAACAGGGACAGCTGCCTTGCTGCTCCTCTTCTGGGGACGAAATTCATGGTCCTTATCACATAATCACTGATGGATTGTTCTCTAAGGGGATTTTTTAAACGGTTTACCACAATTGTGCCCAACACTTGGCAGTTGTGAGCTCATGTCCAATATAAGAGAAAGATAAGGAGAATTCAGAGTGATTACTATCTGCCTGGTACACCTGTGGGCTAGTGACTGTGGTGGAGGCCAGACGGATGGAGAAAAGATCATCGTCACCCACCTACTCCAACTGCAGCACAGGCTGATCTTGTTAAAGATTACGGAGCCGGGTGTGGTGGCGCACGCCTTTAATCCCAGCACTTGAGAGGTAGAGGCAGGTGGATCTCTGTGAGTTTGAGGCCAGCTTGGTCTACAAAGCAAGTCCAGGACAGCCAGAGCTACAGAGAAACCCTGTCTCGAAAAAAACAAACAAACAAAAAAAAAGATTACCAGTAACATTTGCATGTTTCTTTCTTTTTTTTTTTTTTTTTTTTTTTTTTGAGACAGGGTTTCTCTGTGTAGCCCTGGCTATCTATCCTGGGCTCACTTTGTAGACCAGGCTGGCCTTAAACTCACAGATATCCACCTGCCTCTGCCTCCCAAGTGCTGGGATTAAAGTCATGTGCCACCACACCCAGTATGGAGGTTTCTTTTAAAGTTTCTTTTTAAATTTGGATTTATTTGCCAGGTGGTGGTGGCGCATGCCTTTAATCCCAGCACTTGGGAGGCAGAGGCAGGCAGATCTCTGTGAGTTCGTGGCCAGCCTGGTCTACAAAGTGAGTCCAGGACAGCCAGAGCTGTTATACAGAGAAACCCTAAACCAAAAAAAAATTAGATTTATTTTATATATAATGTGTGTGTGTCAGTGTATGATTGTGTGTGTGTGTGTGTGTATGAGTGTTTTGCCTGGATGTGTGTATGGATGTACCTGGTGCCCTGGAAAGGCAGAAGAGAACTAGGGCTGGGAATGCTTGGGCTGGGAATCAAGCCCAGGTTCTGTGCAAGAGCAGCAAGTGCTCTTAACCACTGAGCCGTCACTTCAGCTTCCTCTGAAGGCTTCTGTCCTGGAGCCTTACAGGCAGCGTGTCTGAAGGCTGAATGAGCAGTGTAACCTGCCTCTACAAACCCATTGCTCAACTTCAACAGGATCAGCCAGTTTTCTCGCTGTTCCTGCCTGATAATATAACATTCTATTTTTAGATGCTGTTGCCCCTAAAAATAGCAGCTTTTTATCCTTATCAATCAGTGTTCAGAGTTCAATTGTCTTATATGTGTGTGTGGACAAGGACAACTTTTGGGAGCCGGTTCCTTCCTTTCACATGGGTCCTGGGAAGTGAGCTCAGGCCAGCAGGCATGGCAGCAAACACGCTGTCTATCTCAACCATCTTGCTGGCCTGTAAGTGTTCATAGATTATTCTGGTTGGTGTCAGAACAAAGTCCCAAGAATTGTAAGCTGACTGTGTGATGCTGTCATAAAGAATTCCGTGTGCTTCAATGCTCTAATATACCCATGTTCCTAGTCTTTTGAAGATACAGATTTTTTCAGCTTTTCTCTGTTGTAAATAATGCATCGATGTCTAGAAGTTTAGAAGGTGTCCCTACCTGCAGCATGAGGTGATGAGGTGTTCGTGTGACCCTGATAAAGATTCACCTTGCCATAGTGAAAAGAGGCCACATAAGGAAGTGATGAGAGCGAGAAGAAAGAAGGACAGGGACAGGCAGAGGAGCAGACAGAGAGCAGCTGGCTGGGAGTGGGTGTCAGGAGAGAAAGGAAGGCTGCCTTATCACCGGGTGTCAAGGGAGAGGGGGTGTAGTCCGGTGTTGGTACCACCAGCAGGTTTCTGGCTCTAACAGGCTGGCTGGAGGCAGGAAGTGTTTGACAGACGAGATGGCCCTTGGAGGAGTGATCTGGGATGGGGAGCTCCCTGCCAAAGGGGGCCAGGTGGCTGCCCAGCTTCCCGAGAGGAAGAATTCAGACCCTGCCCTCAGATATGCTAATGAGCAGTGGACATGGTGCTGGCAGTGCCTCAGATCCGTGGTGCTGAATCTTACTTTGCTTTCTGGAGAAATGCCCTCGTGTGGCATAACAATGTCACACTGTGTGTGTGAAGGGGGCGGGGCACTGGATAAGGTCCACTTCCTTGGATCATCTTTCGTTTCCTGATTATCCCAAGTCTTCCAGTCTAGAATGGAAACAATAGCCATCCAGTCATGACCCTATGGTATTGGCCAGAAACATGACCTTAGAGCAGTAGTTCTCAACCCTCCTAATGCAACCCTTCCATCCATAAAATTATTATTATTATTTTTTTTTTTGGTTTTTCGAGACAGGGTTTCTCTGTGTATCCTTGGCTGTCCTGGACTCACTTTGTAGACCAGGCTGGCCTCGAACTCACAAAGATCCGCCTGCCTCTGCCTCCCAAGTGCTGGGATTAAAGGCGTGCGCCACCACCGCCCGGCTCATAAAATTATTTCATTGCTACATCAGAGCTGTAATTTTGCTACTTTTATTAATCATAATGTAAATATCTGATATGCGAACCATATGGAGGTTGCAACCCACAGATTGAGAACTGCTGCCTTAGAGGAAGGTATAAGATTATGAAGTCTTTTCATAAAGTCAGTTCTGGGCCCCTGGATTAGCTCAGCTAAAGGCACTTCCTGCTAAGTCTGGTGACCTAACTTTGATCCCCGAGACCCACAGTGGAAGGAGAGAACCAATTCCCAAAAGTTGTCCTCTGACCTCCACACATGAACTATGGTATATACACATACCTGTGCTGACTCCTAACACACTTGCACATGCACACATGCACATACACGCACATGCTCACACCTAATCTAAAATTAATGCTTTATGAGCTGGCAAGTAATTTTTCAAGTTACACTCCTGTATTTTTCAAACATTTTATAGTTAGCAGGTATCACGGTGGTCTTTAGAGAAGGGGAAGAGAGTTGGTTTCTGTTTTGTACTGGTTTTTTGTTTTGTTTTTTTTCTGTGACAGGGTTTCTCTGAGTAGTCTTGGCTGTCCTTAAACTCACTCTGTAGACCAGGCTGGCCTCCAACTTATAGAGGTCTGCCTGCCTCTGCCTCCTGAGTGCTGGGATTAAAGGCGTGTGCCACCACTGCTTGTTAAGTGCTGGTTTTAAAAATCTCATGAGTAGAGTTACTCCCTAGACAGTGGAGGCCGCCTCCCCAGCTTCTTGGTGTTCACAGTTGTGTGTGTGTGTGTGTGTGTCTGTCTGTCTTGGTGTGAGGGTACAGCCTGAGCTGTTCCTCTGTGACTATTGCATGATTGGGAGGAAGCAGGAGATGGGTGAGTGTGAACCTCCTCAGCTTGCATGGCATGTAGCACCTGAATCATCCTGAGGCCCCAAGCCCAGGCCCACCTTACCATAGGTGCCTTCCCTGGAAGAAGGCGCCTCCTTGAAGCCAGCTATGGAGTGTAGAGCATCCTGCTCATACAAGGTGCCCCCAGAATGAAGGGTAGCAACAAAGCAGGACCATTTTGCTGGCATCCCTGAGCTTCTGACAGGGTGACGTTTACACTCTTCTCTTTAAACAAAGGAGAAAAGCGGGACAGGCAGACATTTCTACCGTTATTCGTTTTGTTCTGTTTGGGCATTTTATTGAAACTTTGCCTCTAAAAACTTGGCAAGGGCCCAGGAAGTGATACTGTATAAATAGTTTCCCTTGGTGTTTATCCTTCTGCTGTCGCTGGGATTTGCGCGGCATTTAGAGACTCTTCCCGTTGGGACTGTTCCCATAAAGTGGACTTGCAAGCAGAGGCTGGAAGACTCTTCCCTTGGACAGTATCAGGGTCAGACACTCCAAGGAGGCTGCAGCTTTGTTCAGAAGCCTGTCGCATGAACCAAGCTGGTCCCCATTTGCTGTCCGCTGGCTGTCTTTCTCCCTTTTTTTGGCTGACTTTGTGTCTCCCTTCAGTCGCAGCCGGCAGTGAGGGAATAGACATCTGCCCTCTGTTATGGCTGTGACGACAACGGGGTTAGCAGTGTGGCTGTGCCCTGTCCCTCTCATTTCCAGTCAGAGCTAAGGGCCTTCCGTTGGACTTTTTTTTCATTGGCATCCTAGAGATGACAGCTGTGCTTCATGCTCAGCCTGGACTGTTTGGCGCCTGCTGTCCCTCCTTCTCCAGAGCCCTCTGACATCCCCAAGCTAACTTCTGACCTTAGCACTGACAAAGGCATGAACTCAGAGCCAGCTCCATTGTTCATTTTATTTTGGGTTTTTGTTAATGTTGCTTATTTTTTATTACGTGTGTGTGTGTGTGTGTTAACACATGTGTACCACAGCAGCTAGTGGAGACCAAAGAACAGGTTTCAGGAGCTAGTTCTCTCCATCCACCATATTGGTCCCAGGGATTGTCAGACTTAGCAGCAAGCACCTTTATCAGCTGAGCAGTCTGTCTGGTGCAGTGTCAGTCTCCTTGGTGTGCAGATTGGACACTGGCTTTTATGCTTCTGACGACTGACTGTGTCACCCAAGGGCCTGTCCTTTCTCTTCAGGCTCAAGCCAGTGTCTGCACCAGGTTGCCTGTCTCGTTGTGACCAACAGCTCCCTCACACCCAGCAAGCTACTCTTGGCTCACTCCCCAGTCTCATCTCACCCCTTGTATCTCATTTAGCTGGAGACCTCGAATGCCTAGAAAGCCATTTGCTGCAGTGCACTGTGGGTAAGGTCCTTTCTGGCTTCCTTGCTCCTCGCCTTCTGGATGAAATCAACCTCAACAGAGACGAACTTGAAGGCAGCTCTTATTTTTCCATCAGGAAGTGCACTGGGAAGCCAGAGGAGCAGAAGGAAGACTGTGACAGTCCCTCAGAGTAGCAGTTGAAATGTGTCACTCTAGGCCAGCAGGGGCTTGTACAGTTGGTTCCCCCACTGAGCAACTGGCAGGGTCCCCCACCCCAGCAGAATGCCAGAGCTAATGTCTCCTAGACGCCCCCCCCCCAATTCCAGTGGCCTCGACACATGCCTCTAGCAGGCCCTGTTAGTGTATAAGGCACTCTGACTTCATTTGCTGGGGGTGCCATTCCTTTGCCTGCACCAAGAAAGCATCTTTGTGACAGGCACCTGGAACAAAATGAGTGGGACCCATGGACACACCCAGGAAAGTCTGTTTCAGAGAAGTTAACCTGTCATGAGCACAGGCACAGTATCTCTTTCTCTTCCAAATTTAAATGACTTTAAAAATACATACAATTTGTAAATGGCCGGGACAGGCTCAGATATGCAGCAGCTTGGCTCAAGGGAAAATCTTGGTCGTGGAGCATTCTGTTTCTGGCAGATGGCAGTATGATGTCCTTTTCAGGAAAGGAGGGGGGGTGCTGGTCTAAGAGGACTGGAACACATGATGCTATCTGAATATTCACTTCATGGTTTCATTTCCTGGAATTCAAGTCTTTGGGCTATTCTCTAGAGAGAAGGCCCAAAATGCAGAGAGAGCAGAACACCCTACTCCATACCCAGTTTCAAGTGATTTGGAATTCAGAATGCATCAGCATCCTGAGCCTTCCAAAGCCCTGCAACTACACACAGAACATCACACCGCTAACTCCCTGAGACAGGGTCCTGCAGGGACCCGTCTCAAAGTGACCTGCCAGAGCTTATGTCCCTGCCAGCAGCCTGGTTTTGACAGTGATGCAAGACCGCACACACAGGTTCTGGTTAAAGCCATGTCACTGGCCTGAACAAACACATGCACCCCTGGGACGGGTGCAGCCCACACATTCTGAAGAAGCCCTCATGGGTATTTCCTTCCCAGAAGTCCCAAGTTCTGGGCCCCTTTGTGTTATTTTCCCATCCTCTCAGGTGTTCACTGAGAAAAACACAAGATGAGGCGGAAACACTGTAACTAGACCCAAAGACGCAGGGGCCCATGGGTAATTCTGTCCACCCCTTGCAGCTGGAGCCCCAGAAGAAGCCTCTGGCACAGATGCCTGACCACTAGTTTCTCCTCTTACCTGGATCCTTACCTTGGTCCCCCCCTCCCCCATCAAATAACTTAAAACACCATGAAGTGTGTCTGTAGGAAGTTTTGGAGACAACAAACCATTCTGAGGATGTCACGAGCAGTTTTTTTCCTTCCTATGATGCCTCATACCAAAGATTCTTTTTTTTTTAATCTATCAATTATACAATAATCTGCCTCATGTGAGGGCACCAGTTCTTATTACAGATGGTTCTCAGCCACCCTGTGGTTGGTGGGAATTGAACTCAGGACTTCTAGAAGAGAAGCCAGTGCTCTTCATCTCTCCAGCCCCATCATGCCGAGGATTCTAAAAGTCCATTGTCCTTATGTTCCTGTGTGATTGCTGGCTTCCTGGTGAAGCAGAGGTGACCACAGCAGTGTACTGAGACCGACTGGCTGAGGGGGTCCCTGCTGAGGGAGCCTGCTGTGCTGCCAGCTGGAGCTCCCCTAACCTGACTGTCCTGATCCCACAGGTCCTCACTGCCCGAGCAGCTCTCCTTCCTGCACAAGGGCTTCCTGAGCAATCTCTACCTGCACGCCGCTGACTGTCCACTGCCTCTGCTCCAATGGCTGTTTCAGGTGAGAACCGAAGACCTGCCGCTAGGTGGCGGGAATGATGTAGCGCCCAAGGGTCTGATTGACTGGGCACTTAGTTGCTTCTTGCCTTAGCTGCTTCAGATCCAGGGCATGGAGGAAGGTTGGCAGGGATTAATCCCCACCATAATGCTAAATGTGCCAAGGTCAGGGCGGTTCAGGGACACAACAGGCCCCAGATGGAGACTTCTGGGACGTCCCTGTTCAGTACCCCAGACTGTGTGCCTCTAGGGAATCCCTGTGCCACGGGTGAGGGGGTATGGCTTTTCTGGGGTGCCTGGTGTTCCTAATAGGCTTAGAACTGAGTGACTGGGTCCATTCTGGTCCAGAAGAGTGTCCATCATGAACACCATTGAATAGCTCGGGCACAGCTAGAGGGGCATCCAGGCCCTTCTGCATCTGTGGAGGTCAGGGCTCAGGAGTTCATTGCTTACAGACTCTCTGGAGTTTAAGGGTTTGCTGCTCTCTATGAAGCTGTAGGTGGTGTGGAAAAGTTCAGAACAGCTGCTCCCTTTGCCCCACATTCCTCCCTGGAGGAGCATTTTGCCTCGAGGCAACACACCTTCTGGCTGAGGACTTAACCTCTGGTAGGTGTCCTCTAGCAGATAGCCCAGGACCTGATGCTGCCATGTCTTGTGTTTGCTTTGCCTTGGCCCTCGCCCAAGCCTGTCCCTGTCTGGGGATGGGCTGGTCACAAGTTCCAGCTGGTACTAGAGCTGCCAGTTAAGGCCTGGAGCCCAGCTGTCAGTCAGATCTACAATGCAGGGTGGATTGTTTGGACACTTCTCAAGCTTGGCAGGCTGGCTGCCTTCCAGATAGAACTCACTTCACCCTCTTGGGACCCTTGTGGTGCTCCTGTCCTGGAAGGGAAGGACAGTAGGCCCCTGGGACCCTTGTGCATAGCTGTCACCCTGATCCCTCCCCCAGTTCCTGGGGTAGGGAGACTGGGCCTGTAGGGTGGGTGGGAGTCAGGAATAGTCAAGCTGTTACTCTACACCCGCACTGTGGTCTCTCTTTGCTCCTTGCACAGGATGTGACAAAATGCACAATCGGCCATTGGGAAGCACAAAGAACCCCTCTCAGACATCGCCCACAGAGGATCCTTGTGTGACCCTGACAGGCAAGGGGTGCCCTCCCTTTTCATGGCTCAGTCTCTACTAGATTCTGAAACCCAGGCCATGGACTACATGGAGAGGCCTCCCCTGTCTCTTGTGCTATCTCCATTGGGCCAAGAGGGGTACACACGGGAAACAGAGTTGAGGCCTAGCTCCAGCTGCAAGCCCAAGTTGGCCACTTTTCCTTCTGCATTGCTTTGGGCAAATCTCTGGATGATGAAGCCAACAGTCCAGTGGGAGTTAAATGAGAGAATCCTGCAGTCTTCCTGGTCCTAAAACCTGGCCACTCCCCCAGATACCCAACTCAGGGCTTGGGCAAGGAACAGCAGCAAGGACACAGGGCCTGTTTCCTGCCTCTGTCAGGCTGCACTGGGGTCTTGAAGCTATGCAGGGGTTTCTCACCAGCAAGTCAGTTGTGCTTAGGCCTCAGGTGGGAACAGAACCAGTGATAGGGAGGATGGGCACTCAAGGCAGACCTCTTTCTCCTCCCCAGGCACCGTCTGAATGGGAGGCTAGCTGACCTGGTTCAGACAAAAGCAGTTAGAGTGAGCAGGTCACAGAGTATCCAGCCTACCTGGGGTCCATTCTACATGAGGAGTGACCATCAGACCTTACCACCTCTGCTCGGTTGACCACTCCCTTGGAAAAGACATTCTATTGTCAATGGGACTTGATGGGTCCTGGGTTTGCCTCTTCCTTGCTGGAGGGCCTCTTGTGGGCACACTGTACATACCAGGTGAACAGCCAGGCCTTGGCACTCTTGACTTATCAAGCCAGAAGCTGAGCAAATGATTCATTGAGATCAGGGCTCCAGCAGTCCCCTCATTTATGTGCGGTAGGGGGTGGAGAGTGGGGGAGGGGGGAGGGCAGACCAGGAGACTGGTGAGAGTTATCCTAGTTGAGGGTGGGGGGGTGAACTCTTGGACCCCAGTGCTGGCCTAGCTTTCCCTCTGGCCATACCTTGAGCCAGGCACAGCCTATAAAATCATTGTCCAAGTAGAGAATCCCACTTTGTTTGCTGCCTCCAGCTGTGTGGCCCTGGGCAGGGGGAGGGGAGTCTTTTACATCTGTACAGCAACGGTCATGACAGTAGCCTTCCACCCAATTGACTTGGATGCATTAAATGATATTTAATACACAATACTATATACATGTGTGAACCATTCCTGGTGTTCACACCTAGAATCCTAGCACTTGGGAGGTGGAGGCAGGAAAACCAGGAGTTCAAGGTCATCCCTAACTATTCAGCGAATTCTAGGTCAGCCTTGGCTACATGACCTCCTGCCTCAAAGAATCAAAATAATAATAATAGTAATAATAATAATTTTGTATGTATGAAGTTTTGCTACTATTGCTCTGTAATAAAAATATTTTTTTTAAAGATTTATTTATTATGTATACAGTGTTCTGTCTGCAGGTGTATCTGCAGGCCAGAAGAGGGCACCAGATTTCATTATGGATGGTTGTGAGCCACCATGTGGTTGCTGGGAATTGAACTCATGACCTCTGGAAGAGCAGCCAGTGCTCTTAACCGCTGAGCCATCTCTCCAGCCCGTAAAAATATTTTTTTCAGAGGCAGGAATATCTCTGTGTGTTCAAGGCCATCCTGGTCTACAGAGTGAGTTCCAGGGTAGCCAGAGCTACACAAAGAAACCCTGTCTCAAAAAACAAAGAAAAGACGCCGGGCAGTGGTGGCGCATGCCTTTAATCCCAGTACTTGAGAGGCAGAGGCAGGCGGATCTTTGCGAGTTCGAGGCCAGCCTGGTCTACAAATTGAGTCCAGGACAGCCAGGGCTACACAGAGAAACCCTGTCTCGAAAAAAACAAAAAAAAAACAAAGAAAAGAAACAAAGAAAGTCATTTTTTCTCCTAGTTGTTAACGTGGCCTCCAGAAACATCTTCGAGAGCTTTTGGTCTCCTGTGGGATCTCAGCATAGATGGGCTATTCCGTCACCCTGGTAAGTACCAGGGTGCAGGGTGGGTACTCACACTCTGAAACCTGCCCTCACCCCCACCTCTGGCCCAGCATGCTGTGGGGACATTGCATCACCTGTGGTGGAGACATCAGGCCACACATCTTTGGCTCTAGCTCCAGTGTTAGTGACAAGCTGAGCCAACAGGCTCCTTGGCACCTCCCTGAGGGTGTAGATCCAGTTCTCCGTGACTGAGTTCAGGCTGACTACATGACCTCCTGGGATTCCTATACTATCCAGAAAGGTGAGTTCTGCCCCAGCAGATTCTGGCTCAAAAGGGACAGCTTGTCAACTAGGTTCTACCAAGAACCCAGGAGGGAGAGCCACAGTGCATCAGAGTACCATTTTGGGCTGACATCAGAAAGGAAGCTGCAGAGCTGCCTCTCTACCCTATGGTCTCCTAATGGCATCTTGAGTAACAGCCTCCAGTCTGTACCTTGGCTATGGCATTTTGGATATATTTGATTCAGCATTCCAGAGAAGCATTTCATGTCCTGCTAGTGGCTACACCTTCCCCAGCTGTCATCATTCGGTACCTGAACCTAGACACATTGGCACCAAAAAATATTATGTAAGCAGTTGGAAGTTGCTTACAGCTGGCAGTGAGAGGGATTTTCAGAGGACTGAACTTCTACCCCAAAGTGCGCAAACACACAGCTCTGAAGGCCAAGGTTACAGCCCCTGCTACGCCAGAGCCCCCGGTGCTTTGAGTGTCTGCATTGTGCTCCTCTGCTTTAGGAGTCACCAAGCTGGGATCATCTGTCAAATCACAGGGTTCCAGACGTCCCCATGGGCCCCTCACTAAGAGCTTCTGAAAATCACTAGTCCAAGCGTGTTCTCCCTTTTTGTAACCTCTGCCCCTGTGGCCTGTGCTGCCCTTTGCAGCCCCAGGGCCGCCTCTGCAGCATGCCTGCCCTTTTGAAAACAGAGACCTTCCTTGTCCACCCCTTTTCATGCTGTGGAATGTGTCTCCTCCATTCCACTCTCCTTCACCCCCAATCAGGAGGGACTCGAAGTAGCTCCTAGGTTCCTGATTCTTATGTCTGACTCTCCCAGATCCTTAAGAGCCAGGCTGGGGTCCTACCCCTTGCCAAGTGGAATAGAACCTGGCCTAGAGCATTCCCTGCGTGAAGTCAGGCCTGGTCTACAAAAGAAGTCACTTAAACAGATATCCGCACAGTTGTGTTCACCATAGCATTGTTCATAACAGACAAAAGGTGGAAGCCACCTACATGCCTGACAGATGAACAGATAAACAAAATATGACATATATATGTATGGGATGAAGTATAATACATACATATGATGGACAGAATAGACGTGATGGAATATTGTTAAGCCCTAAAAAGGAAGGCAGTTCTGACATATGCTACAATATAGATGAACCCTAGAAACCTTGTGTCAACTTAAACAGTAACAAAAGGACAGATACCTTGATTCCATTTGTAGTCTCTCAAGAAGGAAAATTCATAGAACTGTAGCCACCAGGGGCTGAGGAGGGTAATAGGGTCGTTCAACAGGTTTTTGTCTTCAGAAGCTGGGTGATGACTGAGCAGCAACAAGTGCAGTGACCACTGCCCCGACAGGAAGAGACACTGAGGGGTTCCCCCACCCCCCAGGCCTCAGACCTGTCAAGCATGTTTGGCTGCTCAGCTGCACCCCAACACAGGATGCATGCCTAAGGTTAAGTTAGATCCAGGATGGCTACAAAAGAAGGCCATGACCATCACGTTCACAAACAGCTTGGGCCCTGGGGCCTCCATGAGGACAGCAGAGCTCAAGGCAAAACTGCTGGACTGCCTTGCCTTACCACCTATGTCCTTGGTGTCACCTGACGTTTTCCAAACGTAAGTTCCTGTTCCCTGGGGTATGTGCTACCTTGTGGCTGTCCTCTGACTGACTGTCCTGTGGAAGGTCTTATGCAATGACTTTTATCCCAGCCTACTTCCTGAGTCAGAGTGGGACACAGTTTCAGCATATCCTGTGAGGATAATTAAAGGTGTGAGCACTCAGGTAGGCTGCTGTAGGGCAGACTGTGTTGAGAAACAGCTGGTGATGAGCATGGAGGGTGGAACATTCAGGAACTTGAGGGAATATTCACTCATCCACGCACACATACCTGGAAGCTTCCTGCATTGGGGCCTAGCAGGATGGCAAAGGGACAGGATGTCTCAGGCTAATCCTTGTCCTCAGAGGACTGATGACCAAGGGGAGGTCATGGAGTCAGCAGCTACCATCAGAGAAAGGGGAAGCAGAGTAGCGGGGACTGGACTTGCAGCTGGGTGTGGCTGGCCAGGACTCAGGAATCATTAGAGCACCTCTAGAAAGTGCACAGGGCAGGTTGCACACTCATCTGCCTGGAGGCCAAGTAAGCCGCAAATGGCGCTCCTGCCCTGTCTGAAGGGTCCACTCATACCAGTTGTGGTCCAGGTCCCTGCGTGGCATCACACACAGTCTTTCCGTTGTCAAGCCATGTTTTCATCTAGCTGTACCTTGACCGTTAGTGACACAGAACAGGAAACCCACAGGCGGTCGTCGTATGTTGTGCTCTGAAGCATCCAGGTTCTGCCCTTTTCACTGCTGGTCCTCAAGGCTCCAAATGGCTGCCATAGGACCAAATATTACATGTTCTCGTGAGACAGGATTCAAGGCTGAAAAGAGAGGGCTCAGGGGTAAAACGAGGAAACACCAGCCACAAGCAGAGGCCCCACTTTGCATTCATTTCTCTATACACCCTTCACCTTCCTGTTGCTGTGATCAAACACAACCAAGACAACCTTTGGAAGAGTTGTATTTGGGCTTATGGTTCTAGAAAATGAGGTGAGTCTGTCATGGCAGAGATGCATGGCAGTAGGAACAGGAAGCTGAGAGCTCGCATCTTCAGCCCTAAGCACAAAGCAGAGAGTGAACTGAGCATGGAATGAGGCATAAACTCCCAAAGCTCCGTCTCCAGTGACGACTTCAGCAAAGTTGTGTTACTTCCCCCAAACAACACTACCAACCCAGGACCAAATGGCCCACTGCCTGAGCCTGCAGGGGACATTCCTCATTCAGACCATTACACACACTCTGTTTCTTAATTTACATGTGTGTGTACATGCCACAGCTCAGTAGTGCAGGTCAGAAGGCTAACCAGGAATCAAGCTCCTCTAACTTGTGGTTTAGGAAATCAGACTTAGGTAGTTTGACTTGATGACAAGCTCCTTTACCCACTGAGCAATCTTGCAAGTCCAACTTTCCCTTTTTACTAGGATTGTTTGTTTGTGTGTGTGTGTTTGTTTTTAGTTTTTTGAGACTGGGTCTCTCTACATAGCTTTGGTAGTTCTGGATCTCACTCTGTAGACCAGGCTGGCCAGTACTCACAGAGATCCGCCTGCCTCTGCCTCCCAAGTGCTGGGATTAAAGGCGTGCACCACCACCGCCCGGCTCCACTCCCTTCTTGCTCCACATGAGGCTCACCAGGACATTCTTTTCCCCTTGTTTCACTATAGAGAAATGGGCCCCAAGCTTCAAAGGCTGCTTGTCATATTTTCTGATTGTCAGTGTCCTTTGAGCACCTCAGCTGTGTGTTTCCATTCTCACAAATCCAACCCTCTAGGACAAAACCCAGGAAACTCATGTTTTCAGCCTCCTTTCAGAAATATATATGTATTGAGACAGAGTTTCTCTGTGTAGCCTTGGCTGTCTTGAACTCTCTTTGTAGACCAGGCTGGCCTCAGGGCCTCCAACTCAGACATCCACCTGCCTCTGCCTTCTGAGTGCTGGGATTAAAGGCGTGCACCACCACGCCCTGCCAATAATTGTTTTAGAATGAGTCCTTGAGAAATACAGCCTAACTAGACCTTACACAGCGTGGCCACTGTGTTAAACACCCTGAAGACTATGGAGGGCATGTTAGGTTCATGATTTGAAACTGAGACTATGTTCAGTGTGTGTAGCTCCTCTGAACTGAGGTGTTTTGCATAAGGAACCTAAGGAGCCTCAGATTTTGGAGAGTGTCTCTTGGATCCCACTCCCAGGATTTCAAGGGCAGCTGCCTTGTCTAAGCATAGTTACCATGATAGCCTGTATCTGTGCCTCTAATATCTGGTCATTTAGTTCCTTACATGGCAAAGTTGACAGGAAAGTAACTGTTTAGACTATACAAAGAAACATCAAACGCGAGACCCTGGGAGGCATCATCTTCTAGATGTCTTCGATCCCTTTCCAGAAATGCTTTGATGGCACATGCACCCCTAGTTCTGGTTTAATGAGCCTTCCCCTGTGTGTCCTTCTGGCAGGAAATAGCCTGATTTCTGCTGGGATAACTTGAGCTGTTTCTATAGATTGTGGCTCAGAGAACCGGCTGTTGGCTGTTGCTGAGGCCACTGCAGGCTGCTCTACTGAGCCCTTAACACTGGGGTGGACATGCTGTCCTGAGCACAGCGGCATGAGTGGTGCTCCCGTACCAGGGAGGAAGACATGTGCCTGTCGGCTCAGCAGCCAGAACCTGCTCTTGTCATATGTGGACATTTCCAATTTCTTTTCTGTTGCTGTGATAAAGCCTCTGACCAAAACCACGCTGGGGAGGAAAATGTTTATTTGGCTAAACTTCCAGATCACAACACATCATTGAGGGAGGTCAGGCCAGAGAGTCACAGCAAGAGCCTGGAGCTTACTGGCTGGCTGTAGGGCTCGCTCACCGGTGTGTGCTTGGCTAACTCGGCCGTCTCTTCTATCTACAGAATGTTTCATCATTCCCAAAGAAACTTTATACCCATTGGCAGTCAATCCCTCCCATCATGCCCTTCTCCCCAGTTCTTACAACCTTTAATCTATTGTCTCTAAGGCTTTGCCTATTTGAGTGAGTTAGTTAGGTTTTGGTTTGGTTTGGTTTGGTTTTGGTTTTGGTTTTAGATAGCATTGTATGAATCCCAGACTAGTCTATGTATCTGAGATGGGCCTTGAATTCTTTTTCTTTTGAGAAATTCCTTGAATTATTTTTCTTTTTCTATGTCTTACCGTATAGCCCTAGCTGAGCTGGAACCCACTATGAATAGGCTGACCTCAAACTCAACTCAGCCTTTGCCTCTGACTCCCAAATGCTGGAATTAAAGGCCTAGACCAGTATCCTCAGCACCACAGTGGCTGTTGTATATAATATCACACAGTGTGTCATGTTTATCTCTGGCTTCTTACAAAATGTTAAGGTTCATGCCTGCTTTGTTCTGCTTTACCCTGATGTGTCAGGGTAAAGTTCTCACTGAATTGGATGCTCACTTACTTGGGCTGACTGGCTGTCTAGCAAGCTCTTAGACAATGTTGGCACACATGCTTGTGCCCAGCTCTTTATCTGGTGTTTGGAGCCCAGACCCTTCTGCTCGCACGGCAGGCAGTCTTGTCCACTGGGCAGTCTCCCTGGCCCCGCCCCCCACTCCCAGCTTTCATGTTGATGAATTTGAGTTTACCAGTTTGCTTCTCCTTATACCCGTGCTTTTGGTATCAAATTTTAAGATGCCATTGCCTGATCCTGACAATTGTGGTTTCTTCTAAGAGTTTTCTCCTTTTAAATATAAATTTGAGCCTTTTGGTCGGACAGTGGTAGTGCTCGCCTTTAATCCCAGCACTTCAGAGACAGAGGCAGGCAGATCTTCAGGTTCAAGTCCAATCCAGGCTACATAGTGAGTTCCATGTCAGCCAAGGCATCATAGTGAGACCCTGTCTTTTAAAATACCAATAAGCCGGGTGTGGTGGCGCACGCCTTTAATCCCAGCACTCAGGAGGCAGAGGCAGGTGGATCTCTGTGAATTCAAGGCCAGCCTGGTCTACAGAGTGAGTCCTGGACAGCCAGGGCTACACACAGAGAGACCCTGTCTTGAAAAAACAAAAAAATAAAAATAAAAAAAGATAAAATACCAATAAATCCAGGCAGTGGTGGCACATATCTTTTTTTTTTTTTTTTAGCAGTTCTGTAACTTTATTTGATATTCAGTAGGTCAGTTCTCATCCACATTGACCGTCTGTAGATTTCTGAATGTGGTAACAGGCACGTAAGTCACCAGAGTGTACAGCTTGTTTGGTGAATCCTCATCTTCATTACGTTTTCTGGATAAACGTACCCGGATGCGATATGGAACATTCCTTATTCCTTTGGCCCACACGGCTTTGTTTAGCCTGGTATCAATGCGCACGTCTGGAGTTCCCATCTCCTTCATGGCAAATTTCCGAATTTCTTTGAGTGCCCTAGGAGCACGCTTCTTGAAGCCCACTCCATGGATGCGCTTGTGAATGTTGATCGTGTACTCTCGGGTCACCACCTCGTTGATGGCAGAACGGCCCTTCTTCTTCTCGCCACCCTTCTTTGCGGGAGCCATTCTGCCGGGCCCAAGAAGGAAAGGCGGTGGCACATATCTTTAATCCCAACACTTAGGAGGCAGAGGAAGGTGGATCTCTGAGTTAGAGGCCAGCCTGGTCTACAGAGTTTTGGGACAGCCAGGGCTACACAGAGATACCTTCTCTCTAAAAACAAGCAAAACAAAATAAATGTAGGCCTTTTGATCCACTTTGAGTTCTCTTTCCTGTGAACAAGGTGTGAGATGGAGACTCAGCTTCATTCCTCTGTTGGAGCTGCCTAGCACCATTTGTCCCGGCACTGTCCTGTCCCTGCACTGTCCCCTTCTTACTGAATTGTCTCAGCAGCCTTGTTGAGAGTCACTTGACCATGAATGTAGGGGTCTATTTCTGAATCCCCAAGTCTCCTCATTGGTTAATCTGTTTGTCTTTATGCCAGCACCCTGAATTCTTGACTAATTGTAGATTTCAAAAAATGAGGTGTGTTCATCTTTTACCCTTCCTGAAATGGTTGCAGCAATTCACATTCTCATCTGAGACTCCATGGAAATCTTAACAATTTATGTAAACATAACAGCTGGAGTTTTTAATCCTTGGTTGTGTTGACTCTGTAGCTACTGGAGTAGTGCTGCCTTCTGTCTTAGTTTATTTTGTGTGGCTGTAGGGGAATACCACAGATTTGGAAACAATAGGCTTGTGTTTGGTCACTATTTTGGAGGCTGGGAGCTGTAAGCCTGAGGCCACTTCTAGCCAGGACCATGCTTCTGTGTCACAAGGCCACTGACAGCATCTCCATGTATGGGGGAGAGAAGGCAACTGAGCTCATCTGTAACAATTCCTTCTTCATGGCTTTACAACCCTCTAGAATCCCGTCACACCACACTGTGGCTGATGGGAATTACTTCGCTAACACAAGGGGACTCCTGCAGACCACAGCACCATAGCAGTAATCATGTCTTCTGGTCGATGAACATGAGATGTCTTTCCATAGTGTTCTGTAGTTTTCAGTTTACATGAGCTACGCTTCTTTTGTTACATTTATTCCTCAATACTGGGACTGGAGAGATAGCGCAGTGGTTAAGAGCACTGGCTGTTCTTCCAGAGGACCTGGGTTCAATTCCCAGCACCCACATGGCAGCTCACAACTGTCTGTAATTCCTGTTCCAGGGGATCCAACACCCTCACACAGACATACATTCAGCCAAAACGCTGTTGTACATAACAACCAAAAAAACAAGCATCTCCTAACTATTTTATTCTTTGTGATGCTATTATAAGTAGAATCATTTTCTTTACTAGTCTTTTGAAGCTTTCACTCCTAACATGGCCAAAATATGAGAGGCTTTTTTTGTGTGTGCTGACCTTATATCCTACAGCCTTGCCAAATCTGTTTATTAACTATAATCGTTCTTGTGTTTTTTTTTTGTTTTGTTTTGTTTTTTCTTGTGGTAGAGTTTGGTTTGGAAAGCAAACATTCTTGAGTGATTAACTGCTTGGAAGTAATGACTTCGTTTGTTTAACAATGTGTTTTGGCTGAGTGGTTCTGTGCTTGCAAAGGTGTTGGACTGGCCATAACCTCAGCCTCAGTCCCACTGAACACTATGGAGTAGACTGTTCCTCCCCCAGCTGGAGACCCGGACTCTCCAGGGAAGGAACAATGATGTGTAGGCCTTTTCCCCTGCAGCGTCTAGAACAATGTAGTTCATTTTTACCTACGCAGTCCTCAGTCCATTCTCTTCCAGTATCTGTGTATCTGTGTAGGAGGCGGGGGTTGTAGTAAGATAGAGCGACCCTGGCCAGGACATTCTTTGGATACTTTGAAAGTGGGCGAGAAGTTCAACTCTAAGAACAAATTTAGTTCATTTTCCTGAACAGGGTCTCTGGGCACTCCTTCCTGCCTTGGCCATTGCATTTCCCCTTTTGTTCCCAGGGCTCTGGGATTATTGTTGTTAGAGTTTAGGCCCCGTGTTGCAGGTCACTTTTTGGCATTGCTTCTTGCATTTTCTCACCCCTTCTTCCTCCATTCCTCTGGCCTCTCCCCATAAGTCCCAGTAAGTGTTCTCAAAGCCCCTTCTTACAGCAAAAGGAAGGTTGAGAACATCTGCTGGTAGAGTGCTTGCCTAGCATATAGAAAGCCCTGGGTCTGAGCCCCAGCACGGCACAAAAGGATATGGTGGCACGAACAAGCAATCTCAGTGCATAGTAAGTGGCTCAGAAATTCAAGGTCATCCTTGGCTACATAGCAAGTCTGAAGCCAGCCTGGGCTACATGAAACTTGTCTTAAAAGAGTGTGTCTAGCCGGGCGGTGGTGGCGCACGCCTTTAATCCCAGCACTTGGGAGGCAGAGGCAGGCGGATCACTGTGAGTTCGAGGCCAGCCTGGTCTACAAAGTGAGTCCAGGACAGCCAAGGATACACAGAGAGACCCTGTCTCGAAAAACCAAAAAAAAAAAGAGTGTGTCAAGTTGGCTGAAAAAACTAACCAGTGTACTCCCCAAAACTTGTAATAATAATAAATCATAAAACAACTTATTTTAAAATAATTATTTGGTATATACGTGAGTTTACCATTTCCTCCTGCTGTCATTTTTTTTTCATCTGCACTAGGATTACAGTCATTTACTTCTAGACCAGTGGTTCTCAACCTTCCTAATGCTTCGACCCTTTAATATACAGTTCCTCATGTTGTGGAAAGCTCCAACTTTAAAATTGTTTTCATTGTTACTTTATAACTGTAATTTTGCTATTGTTATGAATCATAATGTAAACATCCCTGTTTTCCAATGGTCTTAGGCAACCCCTGTGAAAGGGTCATTTGACACACATACCTCCCCACCCTCCACCCCCCCAAAAAAGGGTTCAGGACCCGCAGGTTGAGAACTGCTGCTCTGAAGTTGTGTTTTTAAAAACTTAGGGTTGGGCCGGGCGGTGGTGGCGCACGCCTTTAATCCCAGCACTTGGGAGGCAGAGGCAGGCGGATCTTTGCTAGTTCGAGGCCAGCCTGGTCTACAAAGCGAGTCCAGGACAGCCAGAGCTGTTAAACAGAGAAACCCTGTCTCGAAAAACCAAAAAAACAAAAACAAAAAAAAAAAAAACTTAGGGTTGGAGAGATGGCTCAGTGGTTAAGAACACTTGTCTGTTCTTCCAGAGGTCCTGAGTTCAATTCCCAAATTCCCAGCAACCACATGGTGGCTCACAACCATCTATACTGGAATCTGATGTCCATTTCTGACATGCAGGGGTACATGAAGATAGAGCTCTCATATATATGTAAAATAAATAAATAAATTTAAAAACAAAACAACAAAAAAAACTTATTTTAAGGTTGGGTTCCCAGAACTTGGGAAGCAGAGGCAAGCATATCTCTGAGTTTGAGGCCAACCTGCTCTCTGCATAGTGAGTTTCAAGACAGCCAGGGCTACACAACCCTGTCTCGGAAAAACAAAAAACAAACAAAAACAAAAAATGGACCAGGCATGTGTGTAATCCCAGCACTCGGGAGGCAGAGGCAGGCGGATCTTTGTGAGTTCATAGCCAGCCTGGTCTGCAGAGTCCCAGGACAGTCAGGGTTACATAGAAAAACCCTGTCTCAAAAAAGAAAACAAAAAACAAAAAAAATTCTGACCTAGATAACATCTGAGCACCAAGCTCAAGCGTTTCTCCAGTCTCAGTCTCCTAGAAAGGCTAAGATCATAGTGACAAGTCACTAAAGTTTTTTACAGGAGAGCTACTTAAAATGTAAATATAAATGTTAATACCAACCCAGCACATGTAGACCTATGATCTAAAAAGCCTCACTTTGCCGGGCGGTGGTGGCGCACGCCTTTAATCCCAGCACTTGGGAGGCAGAGGCAGGCGGATCTTTGTGAGTTCGAGGCCAGCCTGGTCTACAAAGTGAGTCCAGGACAGCCAAGGATACACAGAGAAACCCTGTCTCGAAAAACCAAAAAAAATAAAAAAATAAAAAAAATAAAAAGCCTCACTTGACCCTTTGTGTGACTGTGGCTTTTCTCGAACCCCCAGGGGATAAACATTACAGCTTCACTCTAATGAGAGCAGGACACTTACCCTGACATTTTAAGGTGTATGTTTAAGTGACAAAAGAAACATAAGTAAATATGTACACATAAAAACATGTGGACGGCACATGTTTATGTACACATAAAAACATGTGGATGGCACATGTTTTTGCTACTTAAAATAATCACAAAGAACTGCTACTCGTGTGTGTTTGTGAGGTAGGATGGGTTGTCCCCCAAGTGGCTGGAGAGGGAGTTGGCTTTCAGTCTACTTGGCACCTTTCTCTAGTGTATTAATTTGTTAAGATTGGAATACTTAAAACATGACAGCAGCTGGGTGCGGTGGCGCATGCCTTTAATCCCAGCACTTGGGAGGCAGAGGCAGGAGGATCTTTGCCAGTTCAAGGCCAGCCTGGTCTACAAAAGCGAGTCCAAGACAGCCAGGGCTACACAGAGAAACCCTGTCTCAAAAAACCAAAAAAAAAAAAAAAAAAATGACAGCAGGAGGGTCAGTGAGACAGCTTCAGTGGGTTAAGGCACTTGCCACCAAGCCTGATGACCTGAGATCAATCCCTGGGACCCATATGTGGAAGGAGAGAAGCTTCCTGCAAATAAATAAATATGTAAATGCATAAATATATAAATGTAATTTTAAAAAATGACAACACGGGGCTGTGTGTTACCAGTTTTTATTTTACTCTTGCCCTGTGTATTCTTTTTTTAATAAATCGTTTTATGATTTATCATCACTGAAAGTTCTGGGGTGCACTGGTTAGTTTTTTTTGGTCAACTTGACACAAGATAGTCATGTAAGAAGAGGAAACAGCAGTTGAGGGACTGCCTCCATCAGATTGACTTGTAGGGACGTCTGTGGGGCTTTTCTTAAGCGTTAATGATTGATTTGGGAGGGCCCAGCTCACTGTGGGTGGTATCACACACAGCTATGTAAGGAAGCAGGCTGAGCAAGCTGGTAAGGAGTGCTCCTCCGTGGCCTGTCTCGGCTCCTGCCTCCAGGTCCCAGCCCTTTCTCCCTGAGTCCCCGCCTAGACTCTCCTCAGTGACAGACTGTGATTGGGAAGTGTAAACCAAATAACCCTGTTCCTTCACAAGCTGCTCTGGGTCCGTGTTTTGTCACAGCGACAGAGATCAAAATAGGACGGAGCTGGTACCAGGGTTTTGAGGTATTGCAGATAACGACCCTGTTATTTTTGGAAGGATTATGGAAGGAGCTGAGAATATTGGACTGAAAAAGCTGAGTGCTTCGAACTTAGTGGGCTGTGTGTAGGACCTTGAAAAGGGTGCTAGCTATGTTTTTCGTCAATTTGACACAGCTAGAATCATCTGAGAGAAGGGAACAGTAATTGAGAAAGTGTCTCTGTAATAAGACTGGTCTGCAGGCAAGCCGGCGATGAATCTCCCAGGTGCTGGTGTTGTGGTGTCACAGGATTTGAAGGGGGATGGAAGAAAGAATCTGAGGTGTGGTGACCAGGAGAAGGCAGTGCTGAAGGTGCAGCCTCCGCTGCAGCAGAAGCCCTGAGATTAAATGGGTCATGGAGAGAAGTTGAAACCTGGCAGTGTGTGGCAGGGTCAGAGTCCTGGAGGAGAACCTTGAAGAGGCTGTTGGTGGAGATGTCAGTGCCATGGGACGCCCACCAAATGGTCAGCAGCAGCCGTGGCGTGGACCCAGCCTGAGCTGTAAGATTGCTGTGGGTGTTAGACCAGGAGGTGGAACTGCTCAAGCCCTTTGGAAGCCAGAAGATGATGGTTCAGTGTCTGACATGTTTGAAGTTTAGGTTTACATTCCTCTGGTTGTGACTGTTCCCTGATTCCTTCCTCTTGGAATAAGAAAATATTTAGTGGGCTGGAGAGATGGCTCTGAGGTTAAGAGCACTGGCTGCTCTTCCAGAGGTCCCGAGTTCAATTCCCAGCACCCACATGGTGACTTACAACCATCTATAATGAGATCTGGTGCCTTCTTCTGGCATAGAAGCATATATGGAGTACAGAATACTGTACACATAATAAATAAATCTTAGCCGGGCGGTGGTGGCGCAGGCCTTTAATCCCAGCACCCGGGAGGCAGAGGCAGGCGGATCTCTGTGAGTTCGAGGCCAGCCTGGTCTACAAAGCAAGTACAGGACAGCCAGGGCTGTTAAACAGAGAAACCCTGTCTCGAAAAACCAGCCCCCCAAAAAACCAAATAAACAAACAAAAATAATAATAATAATAAATAAATCTTTTTTAAAAAGTATTTAGCATGCTTTTGATTTTAAAGGAGCCCACAGTTGAGAAACTTTATATTATTTTAAAGAGACTGAACTTTTAAAATGTTTCAGTTCTTAAGATTGTGGGACTTTTAAAAGTTGGAATGTTTAGCCGGGCGGTGGTGGCACGCCTTTAATCCCAGCACTTGGGAGGTAGAGGCAGGCGGATCTTTGTGAGTTCGAGGCCAGCCTGGTCTACAAAGTGAGTCCAGGGCAGCCAGAGATATTCAGAGAAACCCTGTCTCGAAAAACCAAAAAAAAAAAAAAAAAGTTGGAATGTTTTATGTTGTGATACTAATAGTAACATGACATTTTGGGGAGATGTGAAAGAAATCGAAGTTGATTAGTAATGTGTCTGTATATCAAGTTGACAAGAGATCAGCAGTCATCTCAGAGGAAGGAACCTCAGCTGAGAAAAATATCTTTATAAGAATGGCTTCCACAGGATGTTGGTGGCACACGCCTTTAATCCCAGCACTCATGAGGCAGAGACAGGCAAATCTCTGTGAGTTCGAGGCCAGCCTGGTCTACAAATCGAGTCCAGGACAGCCAGAGCTCTGTTACACAGAGAAACCCTGTCTAAAAAACAAAATACAATGGCCTGTATACAAGCCTTCGAGAAATTTTCTTGATTAGTGATTGATGTGGGAAGGCCCAACCCTACTGCAGGTGGTGCCATCCCTGGGCAGGTGGTCCTTGACTCTATAAGAAAGCAGGCTGATCAACTCTATTGAGCAAGCCAGTAAGCAGCACCCCTCCATGGCCTCTGCTGCAGCTCCTGCCTCCAGGTTCCTGCCTTTGAGTTCCTGCCCTGACCTCTTTCAATAATGGACTATGATCTGCCAGGCGAAATAAACCCTTTCTTCCCCAAATTGCTTTTGGTTGGCATTTTATCATAGCATTAGATACCTAACTAGGGCAGAAGAACGCTGAGAGCACAGCAGACAATGGAGTCCTGGCTTGTGAAATTTTAAAGGAAAGCAAAGTTTATCAAGGCTTTTTGTGTGATATACTTGATATAAGAATCTGTCGTTTTGGGGCTAGAGAGATAGTTCAGCAGTTAAGAGCACTGGCTGTTGTACTTCCAGAGGATCCTGTTTCTGTTCCCAGCACCCATGTTGCAGCTCACAACTGTCTATAATGCTGGAGGATCCGACATCCTCAACACAGACAGGAAAAAAAAAAAGAATCTGCCATTTCTGGTGAGATTCTTCTGGGGAAGAATCAGGTGTAATTAACAAGAGACTGGCACCACTGAAGTGAAACCTTTGCTTTACTGAGACAATCGATGCTGCTCAGCTGGGGCTTAAAAATCAGCTAATTTTAAAAGCATCATTGAGGTGCATATCAAAATGAAAACTGGACTTGGTAATAATGTGTAGGAGGCTCCCACATTCTATTGGTTTTGAAGGTACAAAGGGGTCACGGTGAGCGCTGAAGCTGAGACTTCAGCACCATATGGCAGACTTGGAGTCACCCCAGAGAGGGCATGAAGCCATTGGCAAAGCCGCAGCCCTGAGAGTGTATTGGAGATGTCAGGACCATGGGATGACCAAGCACGACTATGGCATGGAGCCAGCTTGGGACTGAGATGAGCTGTGTGTGCTGTGGGTGACAGAACAGGAGATCTCTGGAGCCCAGATGATCACGAGCGAGCCCCAGATGTCAGACACTGACTTTTGTTTGCACTGTTGGACTTTGGTTTTGTTTTGACCTAATTTTAATTGTAGCCTGGTTCTTCCCCCTTGGAATAAGAAAGTATATAATTTAATTTAGCCAGCGATGGTAGCACACACCTTTAATCCCAGCTCTCAGGAGGCAGAGGCAAGCAGATGTCTGTGAGTTCAAGGGTAGCCTGGTCTACAAAGTGAGTCCAGGACAGTCAGGGCTACACAGAGAAACTCTGTAGAAAAAAACAACAAAAAAAAAAGTATGTAATTTAATTTGAATTTTACAGGCACCCACAGTTAAGAGATTGAGTATGAGTATTTTAAAGATTTATTTATTTATTTTACATATATGAGAGCCCTATCTGCATGTACCCCTGCATGCCAGAAGAGGGCATCAGATTTCGTTATAGATGGTTGTGAGCCATCATGTGGTTGCTGGGAATTGAACTCTGGGCCTCTGGAAGAACAGACAGTGCTCTTAACCACTGAGCCATCTCTCCAGCCCCCAAGTATGACTATTTTAAAGAGGTTTTGGACTTTACAATTGTTGACGTTTTCTAAATTTAATTTTTAGATTTACTTATTTTATATGTATGAGTGTTTTTCCTAAGTATATGTACGTTTACTGAATTCATGCCTGGTACCCAAGAGGTCAGAAGAGAGTCTTGGATCCTTTGCAACAGGAATTACTGATCGTTATGAGGCAGCGTGTGGGTCCTCTGCAAGAGTAACAAGTGCTTCTTAACCTCTTTGCTATCCCTGTTGCCCGTAAGTATTGAAAACTTTGAAGATAGGGGAACTTTTTAAAGCGGACTATATTTTATATTGTGATAATATTAACATGCAATATTAAACAAAACAAGACAGGAAAAGTTTAATATATTTGTGTGTCAAGCTAACAAGGGGTCAGTTTTGCTGGTTAGTTTTTTGGTTTATTCTAGGAAGACAGAAAGTCAGTTGAGGAATTACCTGTATCAGCATGGCCCGAACCCAAGTCTGTGGGTAATTTTCTTGATTAGTGATTGATGTGTTTGTGTACAGCCCACTACAGGTGATGCTGAGCAGGTACTGCTGGGTTGTACAAGGAAGATAGTTGAGCAAGCCTTTAAGTAGCTTGCATTCCTCATGGTTTCTAGTTCATTTCCTGCCTCTAGATTCCTACCCTGTTTGCTTCCCTCAGTGATGGACTCAGGGCATGTAGCCATAAACCCTTTTCTTCCCAAAGTTGGTATTGGACAGTGTTTTATCAGAGCAGCAGAGACTAAGCTAGGACAAGAGCACTGAATTTTTTAACTTGCAACTTTGGTATAATAATATATTGATAGGGCTGGAGAAATGGTTCACCAGTGAAGAGCACTGGTTGTTCTTCCAAAGGACCTGGGTTCAAATCCCAGCACCCATATGGCAGTTCACAGCTGTCTGCAGTTGCTGAGCGTGGTGGCACACGCCCTTAATCCCAGCACTAGGAAGGCAGAGGCAGGTGGATCTCTATGAGTTCAAGGCTAGTATAGTAGCCGGGCGTTGGTGGCGCACGCCTTTAATCCCAGCACTCGGGAGGCAGAGCCAGGTGGATCTCTGTGAGTTCGAGGCCAGCCTGGTCTACAAAGTGAGTCCAGGACAGCCAAGGCTATTACATAGAGAAACCCTGTCTCGAAAAAAAAAAAAAAAAACAAGGCTAGTTTAGTCTACAAAGTGAGTCCAGGACAGCCAGGTATACACTGAGAAACCTTTCCTGAAAAAAAACAAAACAAATAATAATATAGTAATAATAACATAGTAGTATATTGTTTATAATAATATAATTATAATATATCAATATAATATATAACATTTATATTATATATATAAGATACTGTATATATGCAATATATGGTATATATATAACATATACACAAGAATGTATATACAATATATTATATATAATTACATATTATACATAGTATAATATGTAATTATATAATTGATATTATATAATATATAGATATATTGTTTTGTATATAATTTTTTATTATTATTAAAGACAGGGTTTCTCTGTGTAATAGCCGTGGCTGTCCTGGAACTCAGTTGTAGACCAGGCTGGCCTTGAACTCACAGAGATCTACCTGCTTCTGACTCCCTAATGCTGGAATTAAAGCCTGGCTTATTTTTTTTTTTTTTTTTTTTTGGTTTTTCGAGACAGGGTTTCTCTGTGTATCCTTGGCTGTCCTGGACTCACTTTGTAGACCAGGCTGGCCTCGAACTCACAAAGATCCGCCTGCCTCTGCCTCCCAAGTGCTGGGATTAAAGGCGTGCGCCACCACTGCCCGGCTTGCCTGGCTTATTTTAATTATTTCCTTGAGAACTTTATATTTTGATCATATTTATCCCCCTAACTCTTCCAACATCCACTCTTATACTACCCACTTTCTTTTCTGAGACAGGGTTTCAGATATCCCAGTTTGGCCTCAAATGTAATATGTAAAGATAATTTAATTTCTGATCTTTCTCTCTCCCAAGTGTTGGGTTGACAGGTGTGTTCTGACACATCTGCTTGGTGTTGCTGCTGAGCAAACTCTCATCTGTGTGTTTCTGCCAGCGGTGGTGGTGCAGGTCTTTAGTCACAGCACTTGAGGCAGAGACAGGCAGATCTCTGTGAGTTTGAGGCCAGCCTGGTCTAAACAAGGAGGTCCACCCAGGCCAGCCAGGGCTACATAGAGAGACCACATCTCAACGACAACTAAAAACATGAACTTCCTTTGTGAATATGTTTTTTGTGTGTGCGTGTGTGTGGAAGTGCAGCGCATGCCACAGCACACATGTGGAGGTCAGAGAGCAGCCTGCGGGATCGGTTCTCTCCTCACACCGTGTGGTTCTGAGGATTAAACTCACATCCTCAGCCACTTCAGTGACCACTTTACCTGCCAAGCCATCTCCACAGCCCCGGGGATCTTGTCTTGTGTTGTTTTCCATCCTGACCTGTGGGGTTCCCGGCAGCATGTGAGTCTGGCACATCACAGGACCTCGGCAGTTATCTGATGCAGTGGAGCCCATGTGTCACCTGCCACAAACATCCTTTCAGAGCTGCTCTGATTTCTAGGGCCACCTAAAGCAATAACAGAGGGTTTCTCTTTAGTTTAAGACTCTTTACTCAAATTATTTCTATGACTTAACATTGTTGGGTACTTTTTAAATTTTATTTGTTTGTTTGTTTGTTTGTTTTGGTTTTTCGAGACAGGGTTTCTCTGTGTAACCGCCCTGGCTGTGGAGGTGGGGGTGTTGGCCAAGTTCTGGATGTGCTGTTTGGTACTTCCAGGACAGAGTTGTGGGTCCAGCTGGACTGGGCAGCTCCAGCTCCGTGTCATCCTCACCTCCCCGCCTTTTGAAGCTTCCTGTGCCTGGCCTTGCTCTGCGTCCCATTCCCTGTCCAGCAGATCTCTCAGAGTTCCATTGCATCAGGATGGCGGGGTGGGGGCTGCTAAAGTCCCAGGAGAGTGGAGGCCTGGAACTCACTAAACACCACCCTGGCACCACACCTGTCCAAAGCTCCCAAGGGACTCCACTGTGTATCGGGGCAGAGAAACTCCAGATTCTGAGGGACCAACCTCTTAGAGGGACAAAGGGGCCAGGCAATAATAGAGGGTTTCTCTTTAGTTTGAGACTCTTTACCCAAATTATTTCTATGACTTGACATTGTTGGGTCCTTTTTTTTTTTTAAATTAATTAATTTATTTATTTTTTCGTTTTTCGAGACAGGGTTTCTCTGTGTAACAGCCCTGGCTGTCCTGGACTCACTTTGTAGACCAGGCTGCCCTCGAACTCGCAGACATCCACCTGCCTCTGCCTCCCGAGTGCTGGGATTAAAGGTGTGCGCCACCACGCCCGGCATTGTTGGGTACTTCTATTTCTTCCTTTTTTCTTTTTCTTTCTTTGAGGCAGGGTCTCATGTATACCTGGCTGGCCTTGAACTCACTATGTAGCCAAGCATGACTTTGAAATGCTGATGTTTCTGCTTTCAGTGTTGGCATTATCCACCACTACCACACAGCTCATCTTGTGCTGCATTCCAACCCAGGCCTTCATGAAGTTGGGCAAGCACGCTATCTACTAGGCTACATCATCCCCAGCTGAAGAAGACTTTGTTGTTATCATTTATCATCATTGTCATCATGGTTTTTAAATTAGCTTGTAGAATAGTAGGTTTCCAGGTGGCTTTTTCATGTGTCCTCATTTTGGTTAGCCCTCCTCCTCTATCTTCCCCCATGTCCCCATCCCCACTTAACACTTTCCACACCAGTATCCCCCACTCCTACTTTTGTGTGTGTTATACTCACCCCCCATATTCTCCCCCCTTTTATGATCCCTTTCCAGTGCCCTGGCCTCTATAAACAGTCCCTTCAAATGAACACAGAAAATTCAAAATTGAAAGCTAAGAACATGAGGCATTTGTCTTTCTGAGGCTGGATCATTTAGTTTTTGAGTATTTTCTGATTCCATCCATTTTCCTGCAGATAGTATTGTTCTTTAGAACTGTATAACATTGTGTTGTGTGTGTGCCACATTTTCATTTCCCATTCATCAGCTGATGCACTGCTTATTGTCCTGGCTATTGTGAATAGAGCAGCACTGAACATGGATAAACATGTGCCTCTGTGGTAGGATATGAGTCCTTTGGATGTTTGTCCAGGAGTGGCATAGTTGGGTCATATGGTGGTTCTGTTTTTAGCTTTTTGTGAAACCTGCACACTGATTTCCATAGTGCTGGACCAACGTATACTCCCCCTAAGAGTGAGTCAGTACCCTCCTTTCCCTATTCTCTCACCTGCATTGGTTGTCACTTGATTTCTTTTTCTTTCTCTGTCTGTTTGTTTGTTGACACAGTTCTCTGTGGAGCCCTGGCTATCCTGGAACTCACTCTGTAGACCAGGCTGGCCCTGAACTCTGGGATTATTAAAGGCGTGTGCTACCTCAGCCCAGAGTCTCTTGTTTTCTTGATGACAGACACTCTGACTGGGGTGAGGTTCAGGGTACTTTTGAGTTCCACTGACAACTAAAGATTCTGAGCACTCTTTAAGATAGTAGCCACCAGGCCTGTGGGGCACACCTTTAATCCCAGCACTTCAGGAGGCAGAGGCAGGCAGATCTCTGAGTTCAAGGCCAGCCTGGTGTACAAAGAGAGTTCCAGGACAGCCAGGGGTGTTACACAGAGAAACCCTGTCTCAGTAAATAAATTAACAAACAAAAAATGTGTATTCACCATTTGTACTTTTTGAGTTCTCTGTTCATTCCATGGCCCCTGTTTTCAATAGGATTGTCTGTTTGCTGGGTAATTGTAGACTTAAGCCTCTGTCAGATGTATAGCTGGCAGAGGTTTTTGCCCTTTCTGTAGGCTTCCTCTTCTCATGATTGATAGATTTCCTTTGCTGTACAAATGCCTTTTAATTTCATGACAAATTTCATTTGTCAATTGTGACCTTATTTCCTAGAGCTCTCAGAAAGCCTTTACTGAAGTATCTTGAAGTGTTTCCCCTGCTTTTTTCCTTAGAAGTTTTAGAGTTTGAGGTCTTACATTAAGGTCTTTGCTCCTTTGGGATTTGGTTTTTGTGCAGGGTGAGAGATAGCAATCTCGCTTCATTCTTCTATGTGTAAATATCCAGTTTTCCCAGCACAAATGAGTATTTTAGCATTTTGGTCAAAAAAAAATCAGGTGGCTGTGCCTGCATGAGTTTCTGTTTGGACTTCTGTTCTGTTGATGTGCGTGTCTGGTTTTATACCAGTGCCATGTGTCTGCTCCTCTGGCTCCAGACTGGACCTTGGAACCAGCTCTGGTGAGCCCTCCAGCACTGTTGCTTGGGATTGCTGTGGCTGGCTGGGACCTTTGGGGCTTTGATAAATATTTAGTGATTTTTTTTTTCTGTTTCTGTGAAGAGTGGTGTTGGAATTTCGATGTGATTGCTTTGAATCTATATGTTGCTTTTGGTAGGATAGCCATTTAGTCTGCCAACTTCTTCCTAAGTTTCTTTTTTAAGTGTTTGAAGTTTTCATTGTAGAGGTCTTTCACATCCTTGGCTGGACTTAGCCCAAGGCTGGAGGTAGTTGTGGCCTGTGTTTTAAAGCATTCTTTCCCTGGTTTCCTTTTCAGTTTGTTTGCTGTTGGTTTCTAGGTAGCCTACTGATTGCTGGGTTGTGCATTTTGCACCTGCCACTTTGCTGAAGAGTTGATGCTTACAGCTCTATGTTTTCTGGAAAAGTCTCTCTCTCTCTCTCTCTCTCTCTCTCTCTCTCAAATAGGGGTCTCACTGTGTAGCCCTGGCTGGCCTGGTACTCAATATGTAGACCAAGTTGGCTTCAGACTCAACCAGAATCACCTATCTGCCTTCCAAGTGCTGAAATTAATGGCATGTACCACCACTCTGGGGACAGTCTCTTCTAAATTCATATCTGCAAATTAGACTTCTTCCATTTATTTATTTATTTATTTGTTTGTTTGTTTGTTTATGGTTTTTTTGACACAGGGTTTCCCTGGGTAGCCCTGGCTGCCCTGGACTCACTTTGTAGACCAGGCTGGCCTCAAACACACAGAGATCCACCTGCCTCTGCCTCCTCAGTGCTGGGATTAAAGGCGTGTACCACCACCATTCAGATTTTTTTTTTTTTTTTTTGGTTTTTCGAGACAGGGTTTCTCTGAATATCTCTGGCTGTGCTGGACTCGCTTTGTAGACCAGGCTGGCCTCGAACTCACAAAGATCCGCCTACCTCTGCCTCCCAAGTGCTGGGATTAAAGGCGTGCGCCACCACCGCCCGGCTCACACCTGCAGTGTTAAAGGCTACATTCTCTAGAATCCCTCAGAACAGGCTCTAGGGTTGGGAGCAACAGCCCTACCATCTGTTACAAATGAAACATTTCCAGAAACTTTGACTTAAGTGTGGAGCCAAGAGTATGCATTCTCCACAAGCTAAGAAGCCTCTGGTCTCTGCCTCGGTTGTGAAATGCCTTTGCTGATGGGGCTCTGGGGAGGGAGTCTGGACCAGCAGTGAGGGCCCTGAGGGACACCCCATGCTGGCAAGTTGGTGCATATGCCTGCTCACTGGATCCTCATGGAAGCAGTGATAGAGGTTAAGCAGATAATAGGCAAGTGGTCCTGGGTAGTCACCAGATTAGATGGGATGGTGTAGATCTATGGTGGAGTTCTTACCATGGGAAACCTAGGCTCCATCTCCAGAAGAACAAATTAGATCATGATTCTCACCTCATACAGGGGAGGTGAGATGCTGCCATTGGAGCTGGGCATGGCAGCATACATCTCCGTCTAAGCACTGAGTGTGTCTTCTGTTACCTTGGAATGTTCCAATTCTGCACTCTTTTTCAGCCTAGCACCTGTGTCTGGTCAGAGACGAACCAAATGACATCTGTGACCAAGAACAGGACTAGAACTCAGACATTGTTTGTGGCCATGGGACTGTGTCTTTTTTTTGTTTTGTTTTGTTTTTGTTTTTGTTTTTTGAGACAGGGTT
>CAJQZJ010000115.1:580405-625285 GCA_907164525.1 Lophiomys imhausi | reverse complement strand
TTGGGAGGCAGAGGCAGGCGGATCTTTGCGAGTTCGAGGCCAGCCTGGTCTACAAAGTGAGTCCAGGACAGACAGGGCTACACAGAGAAACCCTGTCTCGAAAAACCAAAAAAATAAATAAATAAAAATTGCAGGTGTGTGTGTATGTGCATATTCACATAAGTGCGGGTGCCCAAGGGGGTCAGAAGAGGGTGTCAAATGCCCTAGAGCAGGAGTTATAAGTGATTGTGAACCACTTGACATGGGTGATGGGAATCAACCTCGGGTCCTCGGAAGAGCAGCAGTAAGTGTTCTTAACCACTGAGCCATCACTCCAGCTGCCTTAGCTATTGGACTTTAAAATCTCAATCAATGGAAACTAGTAACTCTCCCAAGATTCAGCCTCTGGCCAAAGCCATTCTCATCTGCTGCTAAAGCTTTAACGAGCACTGCTGTCTTCTGTAACCTGGCATGGGACTCTAGGGACTAGACCAATTTTTCCTGGGCCTTGGGCCAAGAGCTCTGGGTATTCATGGAGAATTGGTGGGTAGGAGCTCATGTCTACTTCACCCTTATCATCTGCCAGAGAGTGTGAAGGAAGCCACACATACTGTTCTGTAATGACAGCCGCAGCTTTTCATTTGCTTAGTGAGACTCAAACGTAGCAATATATTGAAACTACTTGGGAATTTTTAATTCCCAAACCTAGGCCACACCCCAGATTAATTCAACTGGTTTCTAGGAGTGGAGAAAAGGTGGCAGTAATTTGTGTGCCTGTGCAAGTATTATGTAATATGCATACATGTATGTATACATATTTACAAGTGTATGTGATTGTGCATGTGCAGGTACATGAGTGTGCATATTGCATGTGGAAGCCCATGGATGATTCACTTTGTCATTCACTTTCCACCTTATTCATGGAGGCAGGCTCTCTCTCCTCCTCTCTGTCTTTTGAGACAGGGTTTCTCTGTGTAGCCCTGGATGTCCTGGAACTCAGAGATTCACCTTCCTCAGCTTCCCAAATGCTGGGATTAAAGTGTGTGCCACCATCACCCAGCTTGGCTTCCAGTTTTTAGCAAGTATGGAAAAGGCTGCTAGAAACACATGAAGCTATTCACAAAGCCCTGTTTCCAGCTCAGTTGGCTAGCTCCCAAGGAGCTCCATTGTCAGGTCTTTTTGTAAAAGCATGTTGAGCTTTGTGAGAAACTGCTGTACTGTCTTCCAAAGCAATGAATGAAGACTCCCATCACTCTGAATCCTTCCCAGCATATGCCCCTGTTTTGCTTCCTTCCAGAGATCAGGCATAGTCCAAAAATGTCAGGTTCTGAAACATAGAGTGAGGACCTGCTGTGGACTCGCCTGCCAGAACAGCGCTGGAGAGCTCCTTGGTTGAACGGGAATCACTTTGAAACTGGTGTTTGAAGTTGGAAGGGTGGTTTGTTACTATCTCCCGAGTCACATTGAGAGCCCCACCTCCCTACCAGCAGTTCCGCCCATTTAGGGGATGTCCTAGTTGGCTATAACTCTCAACTTGACATAACCTAGAGTCACCTGAGAGGGGAGCCTCACTCGAGGGATTGCCCTCATGAGAGTCACATGTGGGCATGTCTGTGGAGGTTGTGTTTTTGTTGATTGATGTGGGAAGACCCCAGGTCCAGCCCACCAGGAGCAATACAATTCCCTGGCTGATGGTCTCAGGCATTATAAGAAGGCTAACTGGGCATTAAGTGTGAGGGTAAGCCAGTGAGCAGCCTTCCTCCGTGGTTTCTGTTCTGAGTTCTTGACTTCCTGCCCTGTGATGGACTTCGATCTTGATGTGTAAGCCAGATATACCCTTTCCTCTTCTAAATTGCTTCCAGTCACATATTTTGTCACAACCGAGAGGGAAATAAGAACAGATGGCAAAATAAGACAACTGCCTGAGCTGGACAGAAATCCCTCAGAAGTGCAATGACCTTAGAAATATGCAAATTGATAAGTCCCATCTCAACCCCGTCAGAATAGCTGTCATCAAAAAAATCAAACAAGCCGGGCGGTGGTGGCGCACGCCTTTTATCCCAGCACTTGGGAGGCAGAGGCAGGCGGATCACTGTGAGTTCGAGGCCAGCCTGGTCTACAAAGTGAGTCCAGGACAGCCAAGGATACACAGAGAAACCCTGTCTCGAAAAACCAAAAAAAAAAAAAAAAAAAAAAAAAATCAAACAACGGGGCTGGAGAGATGGCTCAGCGGTTAAGAGCACTGACTGCTCTTCCAGAGGACCTGAGTTCAATTCCCAGCACCCACATGGCAGCTCACAACTGTCTATAATTCCTGTTCCAGGAGATCTGACGCCCTCACACAGACATACATGGAGTCAAAATACCAATGTACATAAAATAAAAAAATAAATTATTTAAAAATATCAACCTTTCACCAAGATGGCGTCGTGAGCAAAGAAGGACGCTGCTGCCCCTTCCAAAGCCGAAATCAAAGCAAAGGCGTTGAAAGATAAGAAGGTTGCCGGGTGGTGGTGGCGCACGCCTTTAATCCCAGCACTTGGGAGGCAGAGGCAGGCGGATCTCTGTGAGTTCAAGGCCAGCCTGGTCTACAAAGCGAGTCCAGAACAGCCAGAGAAACCCTGTCTCGAAAAAAAAAAAAGAAAGATAAGAAGGCAGTGCTGAAAGCCATCCACAGCCACAAAAAGAAGATCCACACGTCACCTGCTTTGCAGCGCCCAAGATCCTGTGGCTCCGGAGGCAGCCCAAATACCCTCACAAGAGTGCACCCAGGAGGAACAAGCTTGACCACTATGCCATCATCAAATTCCCCCTGACCACCGAGTCAGCCATGAAGAAGATAGAGGACAACAGCACACTTGTGTTCATCGTGGATGTCAAGGCTAACAAGCATCAGATCAAACAGGAGGTGAAGAAACTCTAGGAATTTGATGTAGCCAAAGTTGATGCCCTGCTAAGGCCCAATGGAGAGAAGAAGGCAGATGTTCCGTTGGCTCCTGATTATGATGCTCTGGACATTGCCAACAAGATTGGTATCATCTAAACTGAGTCCAGCTGCTAATTCTAAATATATACTTTTTTTACCATTAAAAAAAAAAAAATCAACGCTGAGTGTGGTGATGCATACCTTTAATCCCAGCACTCGGGAGACAGAAGCAGGCGGATCTCTGTGAGTTCAAGCCCAGCCTGGTCTACAAAGTGAGTCCGGGACAGTCAAGGATACACAGAGTAACCCTGTCTCAAAAAACCTAAAAAGAGGAAAAAAATCAAGCAACATCCAACATTTAGGAGGCAGAGGCAGGCAGATGTGAGTTGGTCTACGTAGGAAGTTCCAGGCCAGTCAAGTCAAGGCTATTTAGTGAGAAGGAAATTATGTCATTTTGAAGAAAATGAGTAGAACTGGAGATCATCATGTTAAATGAATTAAACCAGACTCAGACAAATATGTTTTTTCTTACATGCAGATCTAGGGTGTGTGTATGTGTGTGTGTGTGTATAGTACATACATGTATGAAAATGTCATATTTTGCACAATGAATATATGCTTATTAAGAAAGAGAGAGAAAGATGCCTGAGCTGAGACATGATAAGTGGGTCTGTAGTTGCCATCTTGGACTGTAAGATGACCGTGAGCTTGAGACACAAGCTGAGAATGACAAAGCGAACAATGGCCAGTGTAGACCAGACAGGCCTTCGTACCAGCTGTCGTCTGCGGCGTCCAGACCTGTTCACTGTAGAAACACAGACTTGAAGCTTCTCTAAGCATAGGTGGGTTTTTGTTTTGCTTTTGTCTTTTTTTTTTTTTTTTCTCTACCACGTATGAGTGTTTCTGTGGTCTGGCACAACACAGACTGCATGGTAGGGGCCTTGAATACCCTGGTATTAGGTGACACCAAGCAGAGGTGTCTGTTACAGAGGACAGGGGAAAGGAGAGGTGGCTCCGGGACATCTTCTATGTTGTGCGCAGATCCATGAATAAACATCCCAGGGGTTGGGGGGGGGGGGGGGGGGGGGGGGGGGTATTGTGCTGGGTGGGTCACAGACAGGGAGGTTGTTAGGGCAACAGAGGGAGGGCCTCTGCTCAGGATGAATGGGAGAATGAAAATAAAAGCACCTGGGAGCTGACTGCAGGGACGAAAAAGAAACAGGTGTTCCAAAGAGCAGGGCATGACAACGGCTCATGCCTGTATTCCCAGCACTTCAGAGGCTGCAGGCGGGATGGATGAGAGTTCGACGCCAGCCTAGAGTGCATAGTGATCTGCTACCTCAGAGGAAGAGGTGGAGTGGAGATTTCAAAGGAATGAGTTCAAGCCTAACAGACAGGGAGGAATACTAAGAACATCAGGATTTTTAGAGGATGCTGGGAGAGGCAGTGTCCATGGAGGGAGAATGGCAGTGCCTGTTCTTGTGCTGTGGTTGGAGTGATGGAGTTTAAAATATGAACTCAAGGGCCGGAAAGACAGCTCAGTGGTTAAGAGCACTGGCTGTTCTTCCAAAGGACCCAGGTTCAAATCCTAGCACCACATGGCAGTTTACAACTGTCTGTAATGGCCGGGCGTGGTGGCACACGCCTTTAATCCCAGCACTAGGGAGGCACAGGCAGGTGGATCTCTGTGAGTTCAAGGCTAACCTTGGTCTACAAAGTGAGTCCAGGACAGCTAAGGATACACAGAGAAACCCTGTCTCAAGGGTTTCATATATATGAACTCAAGGCCTGGGGGTGTAGCCCAATGATAGAGCGTGTGCTTAGCATGTGCAAGGCCTGGGTTCCATCTACAGGACCACAGAAAGAAAACAAACAGAAGACCTGATTTGATAGAAAGATTTCCTTTATCATTAAGTACACAAATCCCTTTGATAAGTCCAGCAACTTCCCTTTGCCTTTCATTTCTGGACACCCTTCTGCCTTTGAGCCTTTGTCTCCACCCTAAAGTCACACACCCATTCTGTCACCATTATTCCTCAGGGTACGTTCCACCTCCCTCTGGTCACCCTTCCTATATGCAGCTTGGCCAACTGGTGTGTCGTTGTCATCCCCCCCCCCCGCCCTGTTTTCCATTTGTGCTTTGTGCCCTCCCACCAAAAGCTGCCATATCCAGTATCGAGACTCTTATCCTGAAAACATTTACAACAGCACCCACTCCATGTTCAATTAACAGTTGCTGAGTGAATAAACAGTCTCAGTGCCTGAAGTTGAAGCTAATTGACTAAAAGCTAGTGATACTGAAACTAGTTTAAATTTAAGTATCAAAGAGCTGAGGGAAGTTAGGTAATGGACACTGGGATGGGAAGTGAGACAGTTCCCAGCTTCCTGTGGATTCTGTGAACCTTACACCCTGCGGATGGACGCTCTGTCTGGTCAGCAGCTTCCTTTTTCTTTTCTCCTTAAGTTTTCTCCCCTTCCGGGGCCTCCGCTCCTCCTGAGGTATGTGGGACCCAGGCTGATGGTGCTGCTCATTCGATACCTGACCTGGATGAGTTGACAGGGACAAGAGCAGAGCGCCTGCTTCACTGTTGTCATACCTGTGCTGACCCAAGACGAGTGATGGAGGCCCAGAAAGGGGTGTGAGAGCCAGACCCAGAACTGCTGTGGCTGGCCAAGTGGCTGTAAGAGTGCTTAGGACACGAGTGGTGCTCTCACTCCATTCCCTGGTGCCAGGAGCACAGCCTGAAAACAGCTTCTCCATGACACAGACGGAAAGTCACTTTTTTTTTTTTTTTTTTTTTTTTTGAGACAGGGTTTCTCTGTGTAGCCCTGGCTGTTCCGGACTTGCTCTGTAGACCAGGCTGGCCTCGAACTCACAGAGATCCACCTGCCTCTGCCTCCCGAGTGCTGGGATTAAAGGCATGCGCCACCACGCCCGGCCCGGAAAGTCACTTTTTAGTCCAGATACCGTTTTTCCTTTTAAAGCATCCATTCCGTCCAGGAGAGCCACTCAAAGGGCTGCCTGCAGCCCAACCCCTGGCAGATCCCAGCTGCCCATGCTGGTGTGTGAAAAGCTCCCGTGCCCAAGTGCTACTCTGGGAGTCACCTAAAATGACTATGTGTGGAGTAACTCAGATAGGGAGAGAGTCTGGCAGCTTTGAGGCTGGATTTTCTTACTTGTCAGCCCTCCAGAAATCCCTCATTTGGGACACAGAGCTGAGGAAAAGCTGAGCGCATGGCCTACTTAGGAAGCCTTAATTATGGGCTCTGGGTGGTATTTTCCTGTCATCCAAGAACCAGCTTCAGAACTATCCCCACATCTGGGCCCCTTCCTCTGAAACTGCCCTGACTCCTCAGGCCCTGTCACACTGTCTTCGGGAGTTGTAACTGGGTGGTGGGAGAAAAGAGGGTATGGCGCCAAGGTACAGCTCAACACTGCTGCCCTCAGAGAGGTTTTAGTGCCCTGAGCACCTGCTGCGTGGGCTGAGGTGGGGCAGGATACGTCCCCTGGGGACTCTGGCAGGATGTTCCAGCCCAGCTGGGCCTCACCCTAAGTCCATTCTCTTCCCCCCTCTGGAAAGTTCATGCTCCCGCCCACGTGTGCGTGTATGTACATGCACAGGCCCCCGGAGGCCCAGGTAAACAGAGCGCTGGCTGGCGAATGGACTCATATTGTGTTCTGGAGCCTTTACTCTTCTCAGGTCATCTGTGAAGGGGTTGAGGGCTGTCATTACCAATCTCTGACTTGTCAGGTTGCCGAGAGGGGGAAAAAAAAACAGTTTTGCCTCCTCTAAGAGTCTAATTACTTATTTGGTTAGTCCCTACCCATCTAAATTTCTAAGGAGAGAGACACCCTATGCCTGCTGAAAAAAATGGCCTTGGCCAGCTTTCAAAGACCCTGTGCCTGGTCAGGCAGCTGTCTGTCAGCAGAGCAGATGGTAGGCCTGCAGAAACTTCTCCATGAGTTTAGGTAACAGTCTTGTGTGGTTCTTGTGGAAGGAGGTCCTGAAGACCCTGCCATTTTCTTTTTCTGTGCCTCCTCTTGCCTCTTGCCCTACCAGGCTCTTTTATATTGACCTGCTCTTGTCGTGGCTGTCCCTCTTCTACATGGGTACCAGCTCACCATTACCTGCTGCCCATGCCCACAACAGTCAGCTCCCGCACCCCGGGCAGGTTTGGTTCCGTTTCAGTTTTGGGTTTTGTTGTATTTTATCTTGTCATTACATTGTTCTTTGTGTGTGTGTATTTGTGTGGGCGTGCTCTGTCATGGCTTAGGTGTGGAGGTCACAGAACAAATTGTCTCTCTCTCCTTCCACCAAGTGAGGATCAAACTCAGGTTGTCAGGTTTAGATGCAGCCCCCCCCCCCACCTGTGCAGCCATCTTGCCTGCCCTCTGGTTTTTGCTCATTTTTAAAGATAGAGTCTTATTTGTAGACCAAACTGGCTGGTGACCTCAGTGATCCTCCTGCCTCTGCCTCCTGTGTGCCAGGACTGCAGGTATAGCAACACGCCAGCACACCCGGCTGTCCCCTGTGTGTACCTTGCACTTGCCTTGGATTTTTGTAGGAACACCTGGGCCTTTGCTTATCTCCCTGGCTCCTGTCCCTGCCGGACTTGTGCTCCCAGAAGACAGAGGATGAGGTCTCCACAGGTTTGCTTTCACTCTCCCCATGCTACTCAGATATCTTAGCCCAGCCCCCAAGATCTTGATTCAACATTTGAGAACACCTGTGGCTTTCCACCCAGCCCACTCAGCTTGTAGCTGTTTGCAGCTTCCTTCTTACCTGTGAACTGCTTAATCACACTCTTTTGGAGTCCTTCTGTTCCTTTGATTGTTAGTTCATTTATTCATTCAATTTCTTCATGCTGGCTGCTTCTAGGCCCTGGAAGCACAGACATGACCCATGGAGATGTGGCACTTCTTCAGGAGTATTTCTATTTTTGTTCATTTTTATTTTTTGAGAGATAGTCTCATTCTGCAGCCAAGCCTGACCTCAGATTCACAGCATTCCTCCTGCCTCATCCTCTCAAGTCCTAGGATTACAGGCATGAGCCAGCACAAATTTATATACTGTTGGGGAGAGACAGAGCAGAAGCAAGTAAACTAACAGAGAAGACCGTGTAGAGAAATGTTAACAGGGCAGAGACAGTAAGAATGTGAGGGGCCAAGGGGCAGAAAGGCCTGTGGGATGGGTGATCTCTCTGTAGCATTAGCCAGTCTTTGTTTTATTGCTGTTTTTTGAACATGTCCTTAAATGATCTGAAGGGAAAAAGCCCTGAGGATGTATTTTCCCACTCTGTTGATATGGGCTGAAAGGGAGACCAGGCCTGCTCCTGGTAGGGACAATGGCCCAGGGAGCTCACAGAGGTCTCAGCAACAGTACATGGGGCAGCAATGGGCATGAAAAGACATCAGCCATGTGTTCCAGGGCACTGGGCAATGCTGACGCTGTGCCTTCCAAATCCTGCCTCACTGGGCTAAGAACAGCCAAGCCCAGCTGCTAGCTGGTGTGAATGGATGGCCAGGCATGTCATCCTCTGGCTTTTGTCACTTCAGTGCAGCCCATTACCTCGAAGAGCAAACAAGAGCACCAAAATCCCAAAACACAAAGCACCTGTCGCTTCATTTCTGCAGCTGATGCTCCTGATGCTGGAACATGCAGAAACTGCTTACCTGAAGCTGGGGATCATACCCCCATACGCACCTCACCCCTCTTCTTCCTGGTCTTAACTCTGCACTCTTTTGGCCTGACAGATGAAGACTTGCATTTGTGGTGTCCCTCACTGCAAGAAGTCAAGGAGGTGTTCCAAAGCCTGGGAGCCTACAACCCTGCCCTGTATCCACAGGGGCCCTTCGAGCATAGCACAAGGTGTGTACCTCCCCTTCCTCACTGCTGCTTTCTCTCTAGTTTTTGACAGTGACTCTAGCCTACAAGGTAGGAACTACTGCACAAGCACACATGCCTACCTGTATAAGTTTCATTCCACAAACAGCATTAACATCTGGGTCCAGAGCTCAGGCTACCTGGACAACCAGGATGGAAGGGATCTACTTCCTCAGACCCTGCCCCCTCCCACTGTTGGACCCCAGACTTCTCAGCCTAGTTAGTGCCTCACCCAGGCAGACTCCAGTCTCTCTTCACATCTGTTTGAACGGTGCTTATAGCAACTCCTGGCTAGCCAAGCACAATTTTCTGGCTTTGTTGGGCTGGGAGGGGATGTGTTTGTCTGGGTGTTTTGAGGAAGGGCCTCATACCTCTCAGGCAGGTCTCACACTTGCTGTTTGGTGCAGGAGATTAGAGCCAGGGCTTCCTGAATGCTAGCCAAGCACTGTACCAACGGAGCTACATCCCAGACCATTGGTTTTAAAGACAGTCTTGCTATATAGCCCTCGCTGGCCTTGAACCCAAGGTTTCTCTCCTGCCTCTGCCTCCTAGAGTCCTGGGATTACAGGTCCACACCAGTGTGTCTGGCTTAAAATGGAAAACCCTTTATTCAAATTCAAATTCAATTCAATAAAATTGAATATCCTTTAGTCACAGGAGACAGAGGCAGACAGATCTTTGAGAGTTCAAAGCCAGCCTGATTTACATGAGGAGGTCCAGACCAAACAGAGCTACACAGTAAGACCTTGTCTCAAAAATGCCATTTGTATCTATAATAAGCTTTGTTGTAAGAAAAAAAAAAAAACAGAAAAGAAAAACTCCCTTCACCAAGGGCCTCATGCCAACCAGACAAACTACCAGCTGAGCTACACCTAGCACCGAGCACTGTTTTGCATACAGTTTCTACTAGGTTCTGTTTTGTGAGAGTCCACTTTGTGCCTGGACTGGGCTTGGTAGTGTGGACAGTGATGCTAATTGGGTGAACACATCCCTGCCCACTAGGGACAGAGCCGCACAAATCATTGCTGAGTGGGTGGTGACTAGAAAGACGCTATAAAAGTGCTCTGTGTTACATTGTTCTCCAAATCACAGCACATCCCCATCCTTGCAAACTCTTTGAGGTGTCCCCCACCTCTCACACAGCAGAGCTGGGACCCTTTCTTTAGCTGCCGGATGTTTCTCTGCAGGGAAAGCAGAGCTTTCCTAAGAACCTGTTCCACGACTGTGTTTAGTAATTGTCTGCCAAACCCAGCCACACTTGGCTCTGCTATAAATACCCCACGCATGTGCCAGCCTGCCACGCTCCTGCCCATTTTCCTTCTCAAGCGCAGCCTCCATATCGGGTGTAATAAGGCTCTTGCTGCTATCTAACACACCCTGCTGTGTCTTGGATGAGTTGGGAGAATTGGAATTACTCTCAGAAAAAGCAAAGCATGCCAGAGGAAGGGGCTGGTGGTGGAGGGGAGCAGGTGAGCCACTTGTGACACACAGGCTTTGCTGAGTACCCAGAACACACCTGGGAGGTAAGAAATAGATTGGAGACTTTCCCTCCCAGGTTACATGCAGCTCTGCTCTCCTAGGAGGCCTCTGGACTGTGGCCATTTAAACACGTCTCCAGTCTTCCATGCACAAACCTTAGCATCAGATAGACGGCAGCTTGACCATTAGAGGGAAGCCTGAATTGGAAGAGAAGAGCTGTGGTGCCACACGGTCTCACTCCTAGCCAGCCTTTGACCCCTCCTTTACGAAGCCCCAACACTAACATGACAGTTAACACTGTTGCTGCAGACAGAATTCAGAGTAGTCCTTGAGGACCCATCTATGGCCACAGAGACATTTTTCTTGCTTGTGCCTTGTAAGAGCAGGCGGGGGACCACCTGCCAAGCCCTGAGACTGGAGAGGTTTCTCTGTGTGTACTCGTTCTCCTCCTGCAGCAGCTAGGTGGTGAGATGCTCAGGGTCCTTGCTTGGGTTGCTGTGATGTGGCTGCTATGCTTGATATACCATCTGGATACCATTGTGGAGCTGAAAGACAACTCCCACAAAGTGTTCAGCAAGTGTCCAGACAGTCCCAGCATTCCTTCATCAAGGGCATAACATTTTGAGGATAGATGAGCCAGGCCACTTTTGTCCCATGGCCCTGTTCATCCTTGTTCTTGGCCACTCTTAGAACAAGGCAGCTGGCATTGCTGCCTTTTGTTCATGATAAGTTCGTGTTCATCTCTATTGGCTTCTGGACATGTTCCTATCCAGAGCTCCCTCGGGCCACCTCTGGTGACACCCTCAGAGTCTCGAAACAGCTCAGGCTGAAAGTAAGGGCTGCACACAGCCACATAGCCAGCTGTCTTTGTAGTTAGTGTGAGAAAGCTGTGTCTTGTACTGTTTGTTCCTAACCTCAGATTTCTGCCAGCATGTCTCCTCTGAAATGTGATCAGGGCTTTCTAACAGGGCTGAAGAGATGGCTGTAGGGAGTTAGATTAATATAAATTAGATTTAGTAAATATCTAGGTTTCTGATACAGTCTCTTAATCCGGGTCATGAAGATCAACTTGGCCGTGGGCAATTAGCTTATCAGCTTATGGACTAACAACAAGGATGAAGTCAGGTGAAATGAGGGGAGTCTCTATGGACTAAAAACAAGGAAGCCAGGTGAAATAAGAAAAGACTTTATGGAGTAAAAACAAAGTTCATGGCCTGGCATTGTTTTCAGCTGCTAAGTGGGCAGAGCCCAGATTAAGCTGAAGCAGGTGGAACAAGGCTCAATTCTATTTAAGGACAAGTGGATGGAGCCAAGGAGCCACCATGTGCTAGGGGCCCCATGCTAGAGAGCCTCATGCTAGAGAGCTCCGATGCTAGCGAGTCCTCACTCTAGAAAGGACAACTAGTAGTTTGTATGTCTGATGGAGAAAGTGCTGGTGGAATGATGGCCAGATCTCCCTGAGGCAGAAAGAAGCTGGTGAGCAGAGAAAGCCTCAGCAAGACAGCAAAAGGCCAAGGACTAAACCCTGTGGCTCAGCTTTTGCCTAGAGGGTTTTGACCTGTCCAAACAGTGCCCTGAACAGAACTGTGGCCAGCTTTAAAGACTGAGGCAGAGCGGCAGAGTTGCTGATCCAAAGGAAATAAGTTGACTTACAGAAGACTGAGGTCTCCCTGAGAGAAGAAAGCCTCAAGCCTTATTTAAGGTGAAACCGCCATAGCCAATTTACCCTAACAGATCTATATCTGAGATATTCCAGAAGAAAGACTACTAAGTGCATTAAAGGGTCTACCCCAGAGACTGTGTTCCTGACGACTGAGGACCTGCCCCAGAGACTGTATCCTTCTAAAAGGTTATGAAAATAGTTGTAATAGTTATCAATAGGTTTAGTGGTTAGGTTAAAGGGGTTGTAGGCATTTGTAGGATTAGTAATTAAGTAAGTGTTTATATTTATTATAAGCGAATATAGTTACTAATAAATAATTGTTGAATAATTAAAAAGTTTGGGTTCCAGATGGCTCTGCTGTAAAGTGTTCTCTGTGCAGCATTAGACTGAGTTTGGATTCCTAGAACCTAATGGAAGAGAGAGGCATAACTCTGGAGGGACAGAGACAGAGGAAGTCTGGAGCTGGCTAGCCAGCCAGTCTAGCCAAAACTGTGAGCTCCAGGTTCAATGAGAGACCTTGTCTCAAAAAAATAAGGTGGAGGAGGGCATGGTCGTGCACACCTTTAATCCCAGCATTTGGGAGGCAGAGGCAGATGTGTCTCTCTCTGTGAGTTCAAGGCCAGCCTGGTCTACAAAGCGAGTCCAGGACAGCCAGGACTGCGCACAGAGAAACCCTGTCTCGAAAAACTGACTAACTAACTAAATAAATAATGTGGCACTGGAGAGGGGGCTCAGTTGTTAAAAGCTCAGTAAAGCTAGGCTAAGTTCATGACAGGAAGGTAAGGTGGGGATAATGAGAGGGGGGCATGGGCTGACGCCACACACATTCCCAGAAGTTTAGACACTCTTGAGCACGAGCTCACACACACACACACACACACACACACACACACACACACAGAGACTTCCTCTCAGAAAGGCACATCCCTTCAGCAACTGCACCATGCAAAGCATCGATGACTGGAAAAGTGGGAGGGCAGAAGAAGGACTGGTGTGTGAACATAGCAAACAGGAGTTGGAGCATCAGCATTCTTACAAGGGGCTGGGGCCCACACTGCTACCCAGGTTGGGCTTGTCTGTCTCCCCTGGGAACAACAGGACAGTCCTTAGTCCTTAGGTAGCTGTGACTGGCTTTGGCAAAGATAATAGCCTAAGGGGAAGAGGGAAGATTTATTTGGGCCCACCATTTCAGAGGGTCTGTCTGAGGTCAGGGGGCTTCATTGCTTTGAGTGGCCAGGTGGGCAGTCTGGTTGAGGCCATCTGCTAAGCTGGGGTGCGGGACAGCTTGTGTGACCACTTCCTGCAGCCACACCTCATCTGTTCCTCCTCCACTCAGCTATGAACTCGCCAGCCATGAAGTTGGTGCTCTCATGACAACTGAACCTTAAACACAGGATCCTTTGAGGGACATTTCATATCCAAACTTAGCAAAGGGCCAGCTGAAGAGGTGGCCTAGATACATGGGCGTGGCCTTTCAGGAGCATTCTAGTGCTGTTTTCTGGAGTCGAGAGTCAAGGTCCACTTGGTTCTTAGACAGGACATCCCTTACAGAGGCTAACAGGTAAATAAATGACAACACACTACAGGAACATCCTATCAAGCATTGGGGTAGTGAGTAACTACCTTCACTGGTGATTGGACCCAGGTATAATTTTACACACACACCCTTGGTTCAGCAAGGGCTGCTCTTCATTAAGGAGACAACTTCAGTTTATACAAACTATGGTAGGACTCACTGCTTGATACTGGATGGCTCTTGATGGTGGTGGCTGTGGTGCTTGTATTTGCCATCTTCCCTCTGAGACTGTCACAGTGCTATGCCTACGCTGGCTTTAATGTGACTTTTTTCCCCTCCCCCTGCTACTTCCTTTGGTTTGTTTGTTTGTTTGTTTTTTTTTTTTTTTTTTTTTTTGGCTTTTCGAGACAGGGTTTCTCTGTGTAGCCCTGGCTGTCCTGGACTCACTTTGTAGACCAGGCTGGCCTCGAACTCACAAAGATCCGCCTGCCTCTGCCTCCCAAGTGCTGGGATTAAAGGCGTGCGCCACCACCGCCCGGCTGTTTGTTTGTTTTTTAATACAGGGTTTCATATAACACAGACTGGACTCAAATGTACTGTGTAGCAGAGGCTAGCCTTGAACCCCTGATTCTCTTGTCTCTACTTCTACCTCCTGAGTCCTGGGATTACAGGCGTGAGCTACCACGTCCAGCTTTTTATGATGTCTTTTCATCCCTCCAAAGAAAGCTGATGTTCAGGGAGAAATCAGTTGATGCACCCCTGTCAGCTCACTTTATGATTCTAAAACAACGTCACTGAGACTTAAATTGGCTCCTTAGGGTAGGCAGCGAGCCCTCCTCAGTGGCTGGGAAAGAAGCTGACCGGAGCTGCTGAGTTCAGGCAGGAAGAGTGGGGACAGGACTGATGGGCCTGGAGTTCCTGCTGCTCCATGGCCTCTTGCGAGGTGAAGTCACCGGGATGTCACCGGGATTAGCCAGTGGCTGCATCCAGAGTAGCAGTCACAGGATGTGACAGGATGAGGCAGCTCAAGGGTAGAATTGCTTGCCTAACATGCATGAGGAAGCAAGGCCCTGAGTTCATTACCCAGCATTGCCAAATACGTAAATAAATCACAAGTAGCCATCGTAGATACCAGCAGTATACCCCCATGATGTTGCTGTCCAGAAAGAGAAGGGCTGGAAAATGTCTGGCGCTCAAATGGGGAGGTAGCTGTACTTGAGAAGACTGGCATCCCTTCTCAAGGAGGAGAGGCTCTGTCACAGCCACACTTCCCTCCTGCCAGCTCACACTTTCTTTGCCCTCCTCCCTTTGGCAGCGGCAAACTGTCTGAAAGCCTGTGTCTCTGTAGCAGCCCATGGAGGCGCCCATCTCTCGGTGAACGTCTGAAAACATGCCCACCCATGCTTGCCCTCAGTGCCTGCTCCCAGCCTGGTACAAACCAAGACACCTATTCATGTATTGGCACAGGCCCAGTGTGAACCCAGATGTGCAAACCCTGACCTCACCTATTCTCTGGTCCTAATAAATGCTAAAATCCAGAAGAAAGGCTGAACCCAGCCACAACTTCTCCACCACCAACTTTGGTTTGTTGGCACCAATTTCTCAGGGATATAGGAGACAGATCTCTGTCCCCTCTGTGAAACACCAGGACCAAGAAGTGAAGAAAAGGGGAGACTTTCCCTGAAGCTGAGACAGTGCTGCCCCTACAGCGCCCATGGCCAGAGCAACTATGTTAGAGCCCATTCTTCTCTTCTCAACAGTATTGTCATCCTCAGCATCCACAGCTAATGAAAGCCAGTGCCTTAAGGGACTCTAAGCAGGTCCCTAAGAGTTGGGAAGTCAGGACCAGGACAGGGGCCACATTGGTAGCTCAGCTGGCAGAATCCTTGCCTAGCGAGCGTGAAACCCTGGGACTGATCCCCAACACCACATAAACTGAACACAGTGGCACATTCAGAAGTTCAAGTTCCCCAAGTAAAGGCTTTTTTGGGGAGAAGGGAGTTGGTTTTTTGAGACAGGGTTTCTCTGTGTAACAGCCCTGGCTTGTCCTGGACTCACTTTGTAGACCAGTCTGGCTTCAAACACACAGAGATCTGCCTGCCTCTGCCTCCCAAGTGCTGGGATTAAAGGTGTGTGCCACTATGCCCGGCCCAAGATGAAGCTTAAAAACATTTATTATGGCCAGGCAGTGGTAGCGCAAGCATTTAATCCTAGCACTCAGGAGGTAGAGCCAGGAGGAGCTCTGAGTTCAAGGCCAGTCTGGTCTACAGAGTGAGTTGTAGTATATCCAGGGCTACACAAAGAAACCCTGTCTCAAAGCAGATGATGGCAGATACACATCAGCAGTGGTCTTAGACAAGTGGCGCCCCTGTGTAGTCTCTGTTCCTCTTAGTCCGTGTATGCCTCTTGCTCCCTTGCTGGGTTTACTGATATTTTGTTTATGTTTTGTATCAGAGAGCTTGAGAGTGAGACCAGCCTGGACTGGTGGGAAGCACAGGATCCTCCCCAGGAAGTGGCCTTGAACATTAAGCTGAACTACATCTACAGGGTGAGCCAAGCTTTCCTTTCCTGCTTCACCCTAAAGTGTTGGGGAGCAGCCCTGACTTGCTCAGCAGTTTAGTTGGGTAGTGTCACCAAGCACCCACAGTGAGCCAGCTCAGCATCACTGCAAGCTCAGTGGTGACTCTGGTACCCATGCTACAAAAAAACTGCAGTCTACCCGTGACTGCCAGCATGGCCAAAGTGGTTCACAGAACAGGTGACCCCTGCTGGTCTCCAGGGAGCCAGTCCCATAGCCCCTGCCCACACTCTGAGTGTCCCTGGCCCTTTCCTCACTCCATGCCCCACCCCATCCCTGGTTCTCTGTTCTTCCAGTTCTTTTTTTTTTTTTTTTGGTTTTTCGAGACAGGGTTTCTCTGTGTAGCCCTGGCTGTCCTGGACTCAATTTGTAGACCAGGCTGGCCTCGAACTCGCAAAGATCTGCCTGCCTCTGCCTCCCAAGTGCTGGGATTAAAGGCGTGCGCCACCACTGCCCGGCTTTCTTCCAGTTCTTGATCCTGTGTTTCCTAGTCCAGCCAAGGTCCTACACCGACGCCAGCATCTTAGGGCTCATGGAGCTGCTCTGTCGTGCAGGCCTGGACGTGGGGTTGCGTCTGCTTCCCAAGACCGACCTCCAGCAACTCCTGCTCCTGCTGCTGGAGAACATCCAAGAGTGGCCTGGAAAGGTATGGAGCCTGGGCTCTGCCACTGGAGAAAACCTTGCCCCTGGAGCACTAGATGAGGAGAGCACTGTGCAGCTTCTTCGGGGCTCCCTGGCCCTCATGAAGTTTCCTTTGCTCCCCTAAGTAAGCTGCGAGGAGGGCAGCTTTCTCCTGCAGCTGACTGGGCACCTCTGTCCCCACAGCTCCAGCCACTGTGCTGTGCCCTCAGCTGGGTGTCAGACCACCACCACAACCTGTTGGCCCTTGTGCAGTTCTTTCTGGATGTGACCCCCCGGGGCAGGTGGGTGCTTCAGCCACTATCTCTCCTCATCTCACCCTAGACTCTTCCCCACCAACCCCAACAAACACACTGTCTGCCTAGTTTCTAAACTCTCAGAGGAAGAACTAAAAATACAATCCACTAATGAGTTCTTTACAAATGAATAAAAAAACCCACCTAATTTTCTTAACATGATCTTATTAGTAAAACACTGCCTTATGCAATTAGTTTCTGCCTGCAGTACCCGCCTGCCTTTCCTTGGGGTTCCCTCTGCCTTTGGTTGCTGGGTTCTTTTTGCCACTCAAACATCAGCTGCTCACCCCTTCCCTCCTCTTTCCACCATCCACCCTCCTCCTAATTCATCACCGTTTATTTTCTGCACAGCATCTCTCTGCCATGAATTATCTTACTACTTATTTCCCTGTTTGGATTCGCTCTCCCCTCCAAGTCCCCTCCAGAGCAGGTGCCTGTTCATGATCATGGCCATATTGCCCCCCATCTCAGCCTCTGCCTGGCAGGCTGGTGGTGGTTTGTAGAATTCTCCTGGAATGATAAATGAAGTGAGCAAAGAAACTCAGCCCAGGAGACAAGACCTGCTGGCTTGACTTGGCCTGGCCTCTTCTCATCTAACTTTCTTCTCCTGCTGCCTGCTCACAGCCACAAGGAGTGCCCTGCCGGTGTCCTTGGTGCCCCTTTTCCCCCACCCTGTATCTTGAGCAGGCAGTTGGCAGTTGTCATCTGTCTGTGTCCCCCTGTGACCTCCCAAGAGACCTCCCGCCCCAGGTCTATCAGGCAAGCGTGCTGGGACTGACTTGGTGAGTCAGCCATAACCCTACTGGGTTCAGCTTCAGGCTCTTCACTGTGATTCTGCCTGGTCCATCCTGATGGGGAAGCTCTGTCCACATTCCACTGTGCACCTTGTCCACGCTGCCCAGACTCCTGGGATTTCTTTCCATTGGATTTGAAAAGACTGAGCCTGTCTCCCATCTGCTGTCCCCCACAGCACATCTGCTCCAGAGAGCAAGCTGGAGATGATCATCCTAGAAACTTCTCCCCCTCCTGCCTTTCATTCCTAAACCCGTGCTTGCTGCCTTCAGAATCCTAAATCAGCCGGGTGGCGGTGGTGCACGCCTTTAATCCCAGCACTTGGGAGGCAGAGGCAGGTGGATCTTTGCAAGTTCGAGGCCAGCCTGGTCTACAAAGTGAGTCCAGGATAGCCAGGGCTACACAGAGAAACCCTGTCTCGAAAAAAAAAAAACAAACCCGAATCCTAAACCCTTATCTTTGCTTGCATCTTTGTGTCAGCTCCATGACAACCGTTGGGCTGACTGGGTCTTTGTAAAGCAATTATTACTCCTGCCTCCCCCACCTCCATTTGGTTTCCCCATGATACCTGGAAGGTATGGGAGGCAGCCTTATCTGTTCTTTCAGCCTGAAAACACCTACTGACACCAGCACAAAACAGGTGGACTGATAGCTAATACTGCTAAACAGTTCTGAAAAATGCCTGCCCTCCACATGCCCATTAATGCTGCATGTTCTCACTCTTGTTTTTAAGTTGTAGTTAATCTGATGAGTAGAAAATGTCATCCTGTGTTTTTAATTTTCACCTCCCTGATCACCAGTGAAATGGAGTAACTTTTCTCCTCTATTGGCTGTTTGTGGTTCTCTTATGTGAATTACCTTCTGGTATGCCTTACCTGTTTTCTATCAGTTTCTGTAAGTTTATCTTATCAACTACATTGATTTACATACTACTTACTGTATTTGTTGCAAACTGTGTCTTTTCTCCTAAGGTTGTAAATTGTCCATTTTTGAAAGTTATATTTAATTTTTTTATGGGCTGGAGAGATGGCTCATTGGTTAAGAGCATTGGCTCCTCTTTGAGAGGACCCAGGTTCATTTCCCAGCACCACATGGCAGTTCTCAGTTGTCTGGGACTCCTATTCCAGGGATACTACCCCTCACACATGCAGGCAAAAACCTCCAATGTACATTTTACAGAGGCTGGAGAGATGGCTTAGAGGTTAAGAGCACTAACTGCTCTTCCAAAGGTCCTGAGTTCAATTCCCAGCAACCACATGGTGGCTCACAACCATCTATAATGAAATCTGGTGCCCTCTTCTGGCCTACAGGCATAACTGCAGACTGAACACTGTACACATAATAAATAAATCTTTTTTTTTAATTTAGTTTTTCTGGGTGGTGGTAGTGCTCTCACCTTTAGTACTAACACTTGGGAGGCAGAGGCAGGCAGATCTCTGAGTTCAAGGTCATCCTGGTCTACAGAGTGAGTCCAGGGCAGCCAGAGCTACACAGAGAAACCAAAAAAAAAACTTAGTTTTATTTTATGTGTATGAGTGTTTCCCCTGCATGTTTGTGTGTGCACCACATGCATGCCTGGTGTCTAAGGAGGCCAAAAGAGGGTACTGGATCCTACAGAACTGGAGTTCCAGACAGTTACTGAGTTGTCTGACATGTGAGTGCAGGGAATCAAACCCAGAACCTCTGCAAGAACAGCAAGTATTCTTAACCTTTGAACCTTCTCTCCAGCCATGCTTTTAATTTTTGTTACATGTACTTATTTTTTTTTTTTTTTGGTTTTTCGAGACAGGGTTTCTCTGTTTAACAGCTCTGGCTGTCCTGGACTCGCTTTGTAGACCAGGCTGGCCTCGAACTCACAAAGATCCGCCTGCCTCTGCCTCCCAAGTGCTGGGATTAAAGGCGTGCGCCACCACCGCCCGGCTTTACATGTACTTATTATGTGTATCTGTGTAAATACATGTGCCAGAGCATGTGTGTCAAAACCAACTTATGGGAGGAGTCCTTTCCTTTCACCGTGTGGGACCCAGGGATCGAACTCAGGTTGTCAGGCTTGGCCGCAAGCCCCTTATCCACTGATCATCTTTCGGGACCGTTTTTAAATATTTGTTGTTGCTGTCATTTTGTTCTTTGAGACAAGATCTTGCAGTGTAGCCCAGATTTGCCGCAGTCTCTTGAGTGCTGGCTGAGATGGCAGGTATGGACCACCATGCTCAGTCTGTAAGTAAATGTGCATGTGTAAGTCTTTCTCTGTGGTTTCTGTCAGTGACCTGGCTTCTGCTTTCACTTTGTTAGTAACTGGGGTATTTCATTTCTAGGGATCAAAGCTAGGGCCTGACCCTGCTCAGAGCCTGTTGAGTTGTACCTTCAGCCTTCAATAAGAGAGTCTTAGAGCCGGGCGGTGGTGGCGCATGCCTTTAATCCCAGCACTTGGGAGGCAGAGGCAGGCGAATCTTTGTGAGTTCGAGGCCAGCCTGGTCTACAAAGCGAGTCCAGGACAGCCAGAGCTGTTAAACAGAGAAACCCTGTCTCGAAAAACCAAAAAAAAAAGAGAGAGTCTTAGGACAGACTTAGATTTGCAGACAGTGGCCTGGACAGCCCAGAACACTGACTGGGACTTCTGTAGTATGTAATCTATGCGTCTGGAATACAAAGGCCCTGCCCACCCCATCCTAAAGCCACACACACATAAAAGGACTGTTCTCTTTCAGTACTGACTAGAGTAAGTTCTTCTTTAGTACTTTGCTCCCAGTGTCTCTTAATCCCATCCAGAATCTACTTTTCCTATATATGAGACAAAGATCTAACTGGATTTCCCTCACCCTCACCTCCACTCCTGAAAAGAGTGTGGATGCTATGCCAATTTTTATATTAGAAATTCATCATAAAAGAAAGAAAAGAGAGCCGGGCGGTGGTGGCGCACGCCTTTAATCCCAGCACTTGGGAGGCAGAGGCAGGCGGATCTTTGTGAGTTCGAGGCCAGCCTGGTCTATAAAGTGAGTCCAGCACAGCCAGGGCTACACAGAGAAACCTTGTCTCGAAAAACCAAAAAAAAAAAAAAAAAGAAAGAAAGAAAAGAGGTAGCCGGGCATGGTGGCACACACCTTTAATCCCAGCACTGGGGAGGCAGAGGCAAGCAGGTCTCTGTGAGTTCAAATCCAGCGTGGTCTACAGAGTGAGTTCCAGGACAGCCAGGGCTACACAGAGAAACCTGTCTCGAAAAAAAACTAAAAAAAATCCAGACTGAAGGTATTATTGTCATATTCCAAGTCCACAGCTGTGTTCATTGTTCTTGTAGCCATGTGTTAGGCACTGATTTGGGGAGCTGGTGTCTCTGTAGCTCCCAAGCCCATGACAAGTGCCTCTTGAATGATGAGCAATAAAATGGAGCATCCTTCACCTGTATTTCAGACAGATGTGTCAACAGAATGCCCTAGGCCTCAAGCTTTGCTGGGGAAGAGGGTCCCTCACTAGGCTGAGTGCTTTTTGTTTAGATTAGCTGGCCATGGTGGCAGATACCTGTATTTCCAGCTCTCGAGAGGCTAAGGCAGAAAGATCTTGATTCTTGCATTCCCCCTCCCGAATCTTTTTAATTAAAAAAAAAAAAAGGCAGGTATGGTAGCCCATAATCTCAGCACTTGATAGACTGAGGCAGGGGGTTGCTGAATTGGAAAGTTCAGCTACAAAGTGACTTACATGCCAATCTAAACTGTAGTGTGAGACTGTATCATGAGAAGAAGGAGGATAGATTAGGAGAGGGGAGGGAAAGGGAGAGAAGGGGAGGGGAGAAGAGTTGGGGAAGGGAGGAGGTGGCTGAATGAAATGTTGAAGTCCATGTGGCAGCACCCAACACCTGTAATCCCAGCACTGGATTGGGGGATGGGCAGAGACAGAAACAGGAGGATCCCAGGCCTTTGCCTAGTCAGCCTGGCTAGCCAAACTGTCAAGCTCAGGTCCAGTCAAGACTGTCCTGGTTAGGTTCTTGTCAACTTGACGCAGGCTAGAGTCATCTGGAAAGAGGAACTTCAATTGAGAAAAACGCCTCCATCAGACTGGCCTCAAGTCTGTAGAGCATTTTCTTATTTGATGATTGATATGGGTGAGTCCAGTCCACCGTGGGCAGTGCCACCCCTGGACAGGTGGTCCTGGATGATATAAGAAACTTGAGCAGGGCTGGAGAGATGGCTCAGCCGTTAAGAGCACTGTCTGTTCTTCCAAAGGACCCGGGTTCAAATCCCAGCACCCACAGGCAGTTCACAGCTGTTGGTAATGACTGGGCGTGGTGGAGCACATCTTTAATCCCAGCACTTGAAAGGCAGAGGCAGGCAGATCTCTGTGAATTCAAGGCTAGCCTGGTCTACAAAGTCCAGGACAGCCAGACATATACAGAGAAATCCTGAGATCTGGCTGCTTCTGCCTCCTGAGTGCTGGGATTAAAGGCATGGACCTCCACGCCCGGCTATTTGGCTATTTATTTTTCTAAACACAGCATTCCAGTAGCACCAGGAGTGAGTAGATGGGAATGACATACCTCAGCCCCGCGCCACCCGCCTACCATCTCCAGTCTCAGAGCCTGTGTGAGCACAGGCTCCCTGCAGGTTTTTTTCAGTACAAGGTATGTTTTGGCAGACCTTCCGAATTGGCTCATAAGGAGCTTCTAATTCTTTCTCACATCTTGCCGTGGGTCTTTAGTGACAGCTGCGGCAATGGTAGTAATGGAGGAGCCTGCTGGAGGTCTGGCTCTGCCCTTGCTGGTGTCAGCCCCACTGGGCTCAGTGCCCAGACTGACCCCAGGAAGAAGGGTTGTTGTGTAAGAAGCTGTCACAGTCTGAGTGTACTTGGTTGGTGAAACACACACACACACACACACACACACACACACACACACAAACGCCATACATGCACGTGCACACACCCTAGCACTGTACTGGAAGATTTGCAGGTGGGTCACCCCGGCCCTTCATTGGGAGGTTCTGGGAGGCAGGGTCCCTTGATAACATTCCCAAGGATGCTGAGTGAGCTTGGAAAAGGAAGCCCTGGTGTGCCTGCCGGTGTCATTAGGAGAAGTCATTCTACTTGCTACTCACGCTCCAGGAGGAGACTGTGGGTTGTGTGTCTGGAGGTTCCTTGGGCACTTGCTAAAGCTGTCATCACACCCTGGGGACATCATAGAAGCACAAGCTGATGATTCCACCTGCAGGGAAGCCTCCTGTGGCCACCTAGTTCATGTTTGGAGCAAAACCATTGACTGGAATGAGGCAATTAGTGAAAAATGATCATATTCCTGGACAACATCGATATAACTGACAAATTGAGGATTCCAGAAGATCTCAGTCGACTGTAATGATGGGCTGACTTGGAAGAAGAGACCCTGCTGCACAATTAAGAACAGGGTCCGAGAAATGACTTTTGATAGGAAAATGTATGAAAAAAGTAGAAATACTTGGGTTCAATCTGTTAACTGTTTTGAACCCTATAGCTGCTAAGAAAATGAGCATCAGCCTCCTGTCCTCTGAGGAGTGGCCCACTAGACAGGGAACACAGACAACCTGGGATCTTCCAAGGACACGAAGGAAGATGGTCAAAAAGATGGAAAAGTCAGGCTGTTGGGCCTACAGTAGACAGAGCCACCTGAGTAGAGTGGACGCTTTCAAGGACAGTGACATCCCCACCCAGCAGCTGGCTCCTGAAGCACAGACTCCACAAGCTGCTCAGAACCTCAGAAGGGCAGATTTCCCCAAAGTATAGGAAGAACTCTCCTTGCTTACCCAGTGAATGGGCCAGGTCAGCTTGACAGACAGATGCTGCACTTTTGTGGCTTATAGGAACACTTGGGAAGGGCTGGGCCTTTAAATGTTGACCATGACTGCCCAAACAGTGAACTGGGGTCAGGGAAGTGTGGCTGTGGTTTATGTGTCCATTGCGCCTATAGGTGCCATTTTGTTTACTTATAATTTTGCCTGAAGGATAGGAAATGTGTCATAGGTGGGCAGTCAGGGACTTGCAGAGGATCTTGTGTTTGCCATCTGTATAGTACCTACCACTCAGCCTCTGGACAGAATGTCACCAATCCCTTCAGGCCCCTCTCAGTCATCCCTTCTGCAAAGAAAACGTCTTTCCTGGTGATCTTCCATCTTATTGATTCATTTGCCTGTTTTTGAACACTGCTGGAGGTGACCCCATGCATCAGGTTCTGTGACCCTGGCATCCTGTGCTCACACAGGACAGGCTTTGGGAAACAGTTCCCCAGTGATGTGAGTGGTGGTAGCTTCATCTTCCTGTGTGGCCGTCCATTGCCTGGGTCAATGGTCACTATATCCCTCTGTTCCAGTCCACACTGTGCATGCTGCATCCTCTACTCCCACGTGATTGCACAAACACATGTGGATAACCAGGCTGCATGATGGCTGTGGGCTTGCAGATCAGGCAGAATGGAAGTGCAAATGTCAGGAAAGACTCCTGACATTTTCCTGAGCTAAACTCACATCCTGGTTCTTCCTGCCCAGGGAGCACACACTCACACTCAAGATGATTCCCATCAGGGACCAAGGAGCCAGTGGTGTGACAGGTGTCTGTAGCCCCAGAGATGTAGGCCATGCCAGACACCATATGGCAAGGTGTCAGGCAGCATTTCCATAGAGGAACAGGCGGAGGCTCCCACATCCTGGGCTGCCCTGGACACATCGGAAAAGGCAGCTCACGCCTTTGGCCAGATGCCTGGTAGCCTTTTAGGGTAGTTCAGTCTCAGCAGGGCCTGGTTCCCTTCTGAGGGAGTGAAGACAGAGGGGGGGGGGGGGGGGAGTGCATGCTGTACTGGCCCCATGTCTTGTCCTAAAATCCAGTGGCGCTCCTGGATGCTGGGTTCCTTGTGAGGACTGGCTAGACAGTGGTAGTCTGGAAGCAACATACCTGAATTCTGTTTGCCCTAGGTTTAGAAAAGAACATTGTTTCCTAGTTGTCTAGAGCCTTGGGCACCTCTGTGTGATGATCCAGTGTCCTGGTCTTACAGAGGCCTCTTGGAGGTGGGCGGGACAGAGACCAAGCCTGGCCTGGCCTGAACACTCAGTTGGAGCCTGTCACCTTACAGGACATCTGCTGGGGGAGCTCCAGCGGCTTCTGTGTCTTCTCTTGTTTGCCCAGTTTGAGTTCTGGAAAAACTTTGCCAGGTGGGGTTAGGCAGTTTCTGTAGAAAAAGAGCCCACAGTCTGGGCAGAGCCCTCTGTTTGCCCCCTGCACAGCTGGAGTGGTACTTTGGGTGGGTCCCCTCTGGTCTTTCCCTTGTAAACTCTCCATTTGTCAGTTTTTAAAGAGCCCCCCCCAACCCCGGCCGTCCATCCTTGTGTTTCAGTGGTCCTGGGAACTCAGGAAGGAGTGTCAGGAAAGCTGTGTGCCACAGACAGAGAGTGCTAGCATGGTTTCTTGCGTCCACTTAACCCCTCTGTCAATGCTGCCTGCTGGTTTTTGTGCTTTTTTTTTTCTCTTTTCTTGATAGTAGCCCTGGTGTGACCCCCACCACACCCCACACACTCACCCACCTCTTCCCTTCTGGATCCACTCCCCAGTACTGTGAGGCCCGCCAGCTCTGGCCCTCTCCCTGGCTGGCCCCTCCCTACTCTCTGTGGGCCTTGGTGCATGTGGGGGAAAATTAATGAAGCCCAGATGCAGGACTCCTGACTCTGGCAGTAAGTTTTGTAGCACGGCAGCTTGGAGAGCCATTTACCTCCCACTGTGTCTGGGCCCATATGCTCCTGGATCCCAGGAACAGCTGGAAAGCAGGTCCTAACTACAGGCAGGCCACAGAGGGTGGAGTTTGTGGTGAGGAGGAAGCTGGGGTTCAGGCAGGGCCTAAAGTGGGAGTTATTGAGGATAAGGATGGGGCTTCTTACTTACTGTCCTATGGCTCAGCTTGGATGGAAGCTACGCTTAGCTATCAGGGTCCCGGCTTGGATGGAAGCTAGGCTTACCTATCAGGGTCCCGGCTTGGATGGAAGCTAGGCTTAGCTCTCAGGATCAGGGGAAGCTCTGGGAGCACCCAGCATACCTATGCAGAAAGAGGTCAAGGCTAAAGCCAGACAGAATTCTGTCTTCCTAGTCAAAAATGGGGGAGGAATGGCTGTTTCCCTCTCGATTGCCAGATGCAGTACGAATACAAAACAGCATTCAATTAAAAACAGAAAGATGGAAAACCAGAAAAGTTCTTTATCTGAAACTTGTGTTTAACAGGGCATCCTATATTTTTTTTTTTTTTTTTGGTTTTTCGAGACAGGGTTTCTCTGAATATCTCTGGCTGTCCTGGACTCGCTTTGTAGACCAGGCTGGCCTCGAACTCACAAAGATCCGCCTGCCTCTGCCTCCCAAGTGCTGGGATTAAAGGCGTGCGCCACCACCGCCCGGCGGGGCATCCTATATTTTAATTTGCCAAACCTGACAAGTGTCTCTTCCAGCCAAATCTTTTTAGTATGATAGCTTTATTGAACTACAATGTACAAACAGACCGATGTGACTCAGTGGCATTTTCACAATCAAACGTGAAACTACCACCCAGATTGGGAGAGAAAGGACAGCTTGAGCATGCCCCAGGGTCACTGGGACCCCTACCTCCTTTGGGACTTGATGTAAAGACCACACTGACTTCCTTTTGTAGTTGTCATTTCCCACACAGCAGAGTGACCATGGCATGTGGAGGGGGCTGTGTGTTTGTTGGGTGCTTCGGCTATGAATACCACCTCACTCTTGTACCTAGGAACACAGAAGCAGGACTGCAGGATCATGGGGTAAGTGTGTGTATGTCTTCAATAAATTTTTCTAGTTTTCCAAAGAGACCATGTCCCTTCTTGTCAGCTATATGAGCACCCCATATCCTCCACCCTCCTTAAAGTGGCCATGTCTCCCTTCCACCATAGCTCTTCTGATGTGTGCCAGCCCAGCCTGCTGCTCTTCTGTTAAATCAAGAGCCTGCTGCTTTGTTTACTCTTCTGATTTTTTCTGACTGCTACCTAAGAAAAATCAACAAGCCCTGCAGAACTCAGGGCCTATGTCTGATCCCAGTCTCCTCAGGCCCCCCCACCCCCACCCCCCAAGCTTGGAGGAGGTCTGCCTCAGCACTCCATTACTGAGGCAAGCCGTGGCCCTGGGAAACTTGCTCTGGAGCCATCAGTGCCAGCTGAAGTGACCGGGCTTAGTCCTGTGTTTTTCTAGCACCTGCTGCAGCCCACATCTGGCCTTTCTGGTCCCTGTGGTGTCTTTCCAGGGATGTGGCTGAGGCATCTGTCAGAGGTCTCTCCAACAGGGCTATTACCTGCGAGCATTTCTCCTCTAAGAATCCATACCTTTTCCATCAGGCTTTCACTTCTAGGCCATTCTCTGCTTTCCCTGACGGCACTTTTCCTCCCTCTCTTCATGTAACTCTCTGGCATGGCTCAAGACAGTAGCATCTGAAGCCCAATGGGTTCCATTCTGAGTGGGTTACCTAACACTGTGTGGTGGCCACACACAAGTCGCTCCAGAAGAGAATAAGAATGGAACTCTGTGCCATGGCACCCACCTGGCATGCTGAGGCCCTAGGATCCATCCTTGTCAGAATAAGAAAATAATTCCATTTACAGGGCTGACTGCCTGGAGGTCAGTGTGAGGCGATACTGGAAGGACATGTTATAATCTCCCAAGTAAGGCTATGTGAGATTCATTACAGAGAAGTGGTTTGGGAGTTTGGCCTGAGTAGGAGTGTGTCCTGTCCTCTCAAGGATCCCAGGACAACTTTCAAGCCCCATCCTCTGGTCTTGTCTTCCTTCCTCCCCTCTTTTTACTCACCCAAGTGCTTAAAGACCCCAGGACCCAAGTGTTAACATCTGAAGCCCCACTGGGACCTTCAGTCCTGAGTAAACGCTAGCTAACTAAGCATTCCCTTAGGGCTGGCCTCAGATGCCCAGCTCTGCTGAAAGAAGCAGACCTGTGCCGCACAAGCAGCTGGGGAGCGGTCTAGGATTTGGGGCTGGTGCCCTCAGGCACAGCTGGCTCTGGGCATTCCTGGGCTCCCTCTCACTTGTTTGTTCTCTTTGCTGGCCTCTCTGAGGTTTGTCCTGCTGGGAGACAGGAGGACAGACAGCACTATAAGGTGACCACCTGTCACATTAGCCGTCCCACAGGGAAGCTACAGTCTTTTAAATGTCTGACGAAGACCCGGAATTTACTACAGAGGTTGAGTCACTCTGAGGCCCATGGAGCCTGGATTGGGCTAGTATGCTGGGAGGGGAATCCCAAAGGAAAGTTCTCTGAATAGTGGTTGAAAAAAACCAAGAAGAAAGCCTGGTTTCAAGAGGGCAATCACCTACCCTGCTTGAAGATTTTGAAATCTGAGTCCGTCCACTGGGGAGGACAGAGACACCAAAGAAGGAAATATATTTTTCTTCCTGTTGCCTTTTCCCCTCTATTTGCATATTTTTTCCTTAGTTTTATCCCTTCATCACTACATTTTTCTTCTTAGATTATTGCTTTATTTATGGTTGATTCGATCCCCAGTGTCTATGTTCTACCAGTGAGCCACACCTGATTTTGTCTATCTGTGTTTATTTATTACACAGAGATAGAAATATTGGTCCTTTGTTTTTTGTTTTTGTTTTTCAAGACAGTATTCTCTGTGTAACAGCCCTGGCTGGGTATCCTGGACTTGATTTGTAGACCAGGTGGCCTCTAACTCAGATCCATCTGCCTCTGCCTCCTAAGTGCTGGCCTTAAAGGTGTGCGCCACCACGCCTGGCTGTTGATCTATTTTTTGAGTAGACCTTCCACTCATACAGATCCACAGATCCATACAGATCTGAGAGGGTTACAACTCCAAAGAAAAATGTATTCTCCTCTGTTGGATGTCCTGTCTTTTCCCCATGCCTTGCAGAACGTTCAGAGGCCCCTGGCCTCCAGCCTACCCATCTCAGATTCCCTTATTCTTTTCCCCAGGCAGCTTAGAAGCCAGCTGAGCCTCATGGTTATTACCCGAATGCTGGGTCAGCAAGAGGCACTTCCTGTCTGGGGAGAGAAGAGCCAGGTGAGTGTGTGCCTTGGCAGGACCAGGAAGTCCTCCAGTAGGCCATGATCCCTCCCCCATAACCTGTTTATACCTGAGGCATAATCAGAGTGACCATCCCCAGACCTGAGCTGGATTTGAAGGCTTTACTCAAATTCGGTTTGTTCAGTAGTTACTGGAGCCAGCGGCACAGGTCACCAGCAGAGCACTTGCCTAGGTTCTGTCATCAACACAGCAGGAAAACAGTGTGAGCCTGTGTGTCCAGCTGCAGGGGAGGCTGAGACTGGGAAGATTATTTGAGCCTAGGAATTAAGTGGCCAGCCTGGGCAAGGGCAATGTGAGAGCTCACACCTTTACTCCCAACACTTTCATTCTAGCATTCTGAAAAATAGTACTCTGTGTGTACTGGTTTTTGTACCAACTACTGTGTCCTCGGTGCTGGGGATTGATCAGATTTGTGACTTTGGAGCTTGTGTTCCAGTTTGTGAATTATGGTAAAATAGACATAATATATAATTCACCCTTTTTTGCCACCTTTTAGTTTAGTTTTGTTTAGTTTAGCGACAGTCTCCCAGCTCCCCTGCCTCAGCCTCCAGAGTGCTGGAATTACAAACATGTGCTACCACCCCAACTTCACTTAAGTGTTGTTAATATTTTTTTCCTTTGAGAATTTCATACATGCATGCACCATGTTCACCCTCCTACCCTTTCCCCTCAGGCCCACTAGATCCATCCTTAGCCCCCATTCCCCTACTAATTTCATGTATAACCTGTATACACATTGATGTGGGACTGTCCCCTGGGACATAGTCTCCCTTCCAGGGGTTGCACCTTGAACACTGACAGGCTGGAACACAGCTCAGCAGGTGAGATGGGTCATTCTCTCAGAGGAACAGAGCTCAGTCCCCAGCATCGGGGACTCTTCCACTCTTCACTTCCCAAACCTGGTTCCATGACTTTCTATAGACAGAGTAATAAAGGTGGAAAGAAATGCCATTACAGGTGCTCCTAGCAGTGTCCCCTGGCAGGGTTACGTGTCCCTAGGGAAGCCAGGAAGCGTCCTGGCTTCTTCTCCACTGCTCTTTGAGTGGCTCTGCCACTGTCTGTTAGCTCAGAGCTATGGCCTCCCTGAGGTTCCAAGGATAGGCTGGGGAAGTTGAAAGCCTCTTGCCTCCCCCTAGGGATCTCCTTGGAATCCTTTCGGTCTCAAGGTCGATAACACTGAGAGGCCAGGTACATAGGCAAAGGCCTGCCCAGTACATCCTCAAGCCAGGTAGCACAAGAACCAGATCCAAGCTTCTGTGAGGGAGCTAAGAAAGGTGTCCTTGGTTAAGTTGGAAGGAGGAGACTGGGCTTGGCTCTTGCTTCATTCCCCCCATAGACACCCCCTAGCCTTGAATACTTTGATCCTGTCATGGCAAGGGGATTTAGCATGGCAAAAGCATGTCATTCCTACTCTGGCTGACATGTCATCTCAAGATGGCCTACTGGCCTTGTCTGTCACCTCCCTTACTTGACTTGTGTCTGTGTTATGTTCCCCATACTCCTGTCCCCAGGCAGAACCTGGGGCCCCTGAGAATGGGAAGTCAGTGGTGTCTGCTTGCTCTCTATTACCCCCTCAGCCCAGGGACTGGCCCATACTAGGAAGGCAGTGTAATGCATCTGGGCTAAAGAAACAGCCAATGAGTGCTGAGATACCCAAAGAGAGCATGCTCCAGACGCCACAGTTGGGAGAGGATGACCCAGCTGAGGTCACTGCAGTCACACTGAAGAAGGAAGGACAAGGCTAGGAAGTAAGGAGCAGGAGCAGCTGAGATACAGCCACATGGTGGACTGATCTGAAGGCATTGGCTTTGGCTGGAGGAGCTCACTGATCCCCCATAGGGAACTGACAGAGAAGGAAAGTCAGGGTAGGTCCCTGGGGCCTATGGCCCAGAAGCTGTGTTAGCAGTGACCAAAAGGTGAGGCTACTTCAAGGCTTGGTAGTTTTTCTTGGCCAGAGACCTTTCAGGGAGAGCTAGGGGAGCCTAGAGGCTGCCTGGGCCTGAAGTAGCCACAGGGAGGGAGGCTGTTTGGTTAGTCAGAGAGCTAGCTCTGGAGATCACTGCAACAACCAAGAATCCAGGATCACAAGGCCTGCCAGGCAAGTGGAGCCAGACTCTGCTTCCTAACTGGAGGTCCTTCCCAAACACCTACCTGCTTGTGACCACTGTGAGCCCAACTGTGTACCTGTCTGCTCCTTAGACACTGATGAGGCAACTCATATCCCAGGCCCAGCCTCAGACACCAGGTGTGACACAACCAGACAGTTCCTGAAGAGGGGTGAGCCAGCTAGCTGTGACCTGGGTGACTAACACTGCCTGAGGCTAGGCTTCTGGAAGATGAGTCCATGCTTGCTGGGTGTACTGCCTGGAGGAGAAAGAGCCAGCCAGAGTCACCTGGTGGGAGGGAGGAAGGCCCAACAGGTATGTTTAGACTCTGCTGCTAGTTTGTCCTCATCCTGGTGTCTGGTCACCAGCTGCCCTCTATCACACTTCCTCACACTTGCCTTCAAAGGACCACCCTGCCCCCATAGCCACCCATGACACCTCCACACAACCTCTTCCCCAACTTCTCCACACAGCCGTCCCTGGCTTTGCCTCCTCTTCTTGGCCTCCTCCTGGGCTGACCTCATGACCGGATACACACAGCTCTGGTTGTCCACTGGCCTCTCCTCCCACCTGTAATAGTTAGGTCTGCCACCGTGTAGGCAGCACCCACTGTGTTCTGAGCACGGCTCTTGGTGCTTGCCTCACTCAAAACCTTGGGCTGGAAATGCTGCTGCTCTATCCATGTTTTGTAGATGGAGAAACTGAGTCAGGGAAGCTCCCCAGGGCTACACAGCAGGGCAGGGGTGGAGCCAGGATTAGAATTGTGCTAGTGACTTCTGCAGCATGCCACCTCAATGTCCCTGGCCAGTTCCCTGGTTTTTTGGCAGCCTAGACCATTGTGAAGGAGCTTCCAGGTTGAGTCCTGTAGAAGGAGTGGGAGGAAGTCTCAGTATCCAAGCTGCACACCCTCCCTCTGCCTGCCTCAAGCCACAGCCTGAGCCCCAGGAGCTGGACAGAGGTAGAGAGCTAGGTTTGGGAGACAGCAGATATGTAGACTGCAACAACCCAGCCCTTGAAGTTTCCAGGAGAGTCCCAGGGTTGGACCAGTAATTCCTGTTTTTTCATTGAATACTGGGAATACTTCAGAAACAGTTGCTGTTTGGCCTCAGGCCCCAATGCACCCCAGAGTCTGGTCTGGACAGGAAAGAGCTGAATTGAATGAAGTTCCTCTTTTGAGATAGTCATGGTCCAAGCAGGCACCAAAAAAGAAGTAACATTTGGAGTGAACTTCAGAGAATGACAGGTGCTGTGGAGAAAAATAAAGCTAGAAAGGGGAGAAGCAGCATTGGGCAGGTGAGGTTTTGAAAGGGTGGAGAGAGGAAGGGACATTTGTTCACAGGGCTGTAGGAAGCAATGGTGGGGAGGGCACTTCCAGCAGAGGAAATAGCAAATGCAAAGGCTCCAGGCCTCAGTAAAGGACATACAGGTTGGATGGAAAGCAAAGAGGCTGGTGTGGTAAGAACAGAAGACTGAGGGCAGAAGTCAAAGGCTGGGGTCAGAGAAGGCTCCATTGGCCAAAGCCGTAAGGCCATGCTAAGGAGAGACAAAAACTGAACTGTAAAAACCTTAACATTGGCAAGCTGATGTGTTGAGACTAACTGTTGGGGGATGAATCAAGGAGGGGATCCTGTCATTGTAGAAGTCAGGTGGCCTAGGAGATGCCAGGTCACTTCCCTTGGACAGCCACCAGGGCTGGGGAGAAAGTAGGTAGGAGTCCTCCAGGAACTAAACGTGAGAGAAAGAGACACACTTTCATCAGCGGAACAACAGGTTTGGGAGGAAACCAGTAGTTCGTTTCTTATACCAGCCTCTTGCAAAATAGAAGGCAATCCATTTTTTAAATATGTATTCACTTATTGTGTGTGTGCACACACCACACTGTCCATGTGGAGGTCAGAGGACAGCTTATAGGAGTCTGTTCTGTTCTCTCCATCCACGATACAAGATCCAGGGATCAAACTCAGATAGTCAGGCTTCACAGCAAGCTCTGTTGCCCTCTGAGCCTTCCTGTCAACCCATTGTTTGAAGGCTTGCCATGAAGTCATTAGCCTTGAACTTGAGATCTTCCTACTTCTGTTTCACAAGTCCTAGGTTTGCAAGCATGTGCCACCAAGTCTGGCAGCAAGCCACTTTGGTCAAATGTCTTTTTTTTTTTTTTTTTTTGCGACAGGGTTTCTCAGTGTAGTTCTAGCTGTCTTGGAATTTGCTATGTAGACCAGGCTAGCTTTGAACTCAGAGATCATCAGCCCTCCCTCTACTTCTCAAGTGCTGGAATTAAAGGCATGTGCCACCACATCCAGCCTCAAATCATGTCTTGAAATTTGGAAAGGAGGGCGTTTGAGTGGGATACAAAAGTTGACTCTCCTAGGAAACGGTTAACTAAAGGCCTAACCTGCTAGTTAGCCATTCATTTGCCTAATGAATACTTAATAAATATCGGCCACTCGGCAGGCATGGGCTTAGCCCTGTGGACACTGCAGGAGATAATGCTGACCTCACAGCCAGCCGAGGAGGGGCTGGTAAGAAGTCAGTCCCTACACTACCATGTCTGTTAGAGAGTAAATGATGCTACAGGGGACAGACTGAAGGGTAGGGGGCTGGCAAGGGTGGTAAGCATGGGTGGTGTAGGCTGTGGGTTACATGTGATGGTGGACTGGTTACGAGGAAGGGCAGTTCTGGAAAGGCTATCTTCAGAAGCCCATGGGGGCCCAGGCTCCAGAGAACAGCAGCAGGTCACATGGGACCTCCTAGTGCCTCACAGCCACCACTCCTGTGCAAATTGGAGGAGCCACTGCCAGGATTTGAGAGGAAGAGCCACATGCTGTGTAGACAGTTGCTTTGCCAGGATCTCTTCTGCCTCTTCCTGCCAGACTGGCAAGGCCAGTGGAGGCCTGTCCTTCTGGGTGATCATCACTTCTTGCCCTGAGGTGTCTGCCCTAATGGGCTGAGTGTTTGCCGAGTTGGCACTCCGCAGTGGAGGTAGGGGGTGGGAGTGGAGATGGCACTGGTCTGGTCCTGACATTCCCTCTACAGGACCTTTACGGATCAGAGAAGCCCTAATGCAGGAGAGAGGGTGGTATGTGGGGGCAGGGCCATGCGGGAAACAAAAGCAGAGTCTGAGTCCAGATTGCAAGAGTGCAGTGAGGCACCACTAACCTGCTTTCCAGGTCCGCCCTGTCCCCAGCTCCTAGAGCAGGGAGGGTCCTGGCTGTGTTGAGGCGGGCCTTCATTGTGACTGGGGGTGTTTACTTGGAGGCAGGGCAGGTCAGCCCTGTGCTTGCACAGCTGTGAGCCTCTGGCGAGCTAAAGGCCAGGGCTGTTTTGAAAATCATCCCCTGGCTTGGAAGGCTGGCGCAAGGCAATGCCTCCGTGCTGCCCCAGATGGAACCTGTCTCTGCCTAGACTTTCCTCTTTTTCAGCTTCTTTCCACTTTGCAAAGAAGGCCTGGCCTCCTTCCAGGAGCCGAAGCCAGCTTGACTCCTAGCCCCTCACCCACCTCCTCTGACCAGCTGCTCTCCAGGGCTTCTAATGTTGAGGGCAGCTGAAGTGCTGGGCAGCTGCTGGTGGGTGAGTCACAGGAGGAAGCCAGGCATGGTGTGCCACCTGGCTGGGCTCAAGCAGGGAGCAGGGCCTGTGGCTACACTGCACCTGCTAGATCTAAGGAGTTGGTCCTCCTGAACTACACTGTTGCTGCTCCTTCATCTGCATCCTCCCCCATCCCTGGGGTTACACATGGATGCCTTAGAGGGGCCAGGACTGGGATCTGCCGGCCCCTACCCAGCCATATCCCAGCATCTGAGCAGTCCTTCCTGGGGCCTGTCTAGACTGCCCAGACCCATGTTTAGGGTGACCAGAGGGAGGGGCTAGCTGCAGGTTCATTCAGAGGGGTTGGGCAGTTTCTTCAAAGCTAAGCACGAAGTGGGGTGGCTGGTGGGTTACCACGTGACCAAACCCTTGTACAGAACTTACGGGGAGTCCCTGTCTAAACAGACCAACTGAAAGAGAGAATGAGAATGAGAAGCCTGAGTATAGATATTGGATGAAAATGAATTATTGGTTATTTTGTTAGACAAGAAAATAGTTTTAGGAAAAGAAAAAGAGGGCTGGGCCAGGTACACATCCCAGCACTCAGGAGGCAGAGGTAGGAAGATGGCTGTAAGTTTGAGGCCAGCCTGGTCTACATAGGAAATACTAGGCTACCCAGGAACCACGGCAGGCAGGACCCTATCTAAAAATAAAATTAAATGTCCTAGTGAAATGGCTCATCACTGTAGAGGCACTTGCCACCAAGCTTGATGACCTGAGTTCAATCCCCAGAATACATGATTTTTAAAAAAATTACCAGGATGTGGTGGCGTACGCCTTTAATCCCACCACTAGGGAGGCAGAGGCAGGTAGATCTCTAAAGTTGAGGCCAGCCTGGTCTACAAATCGAGCCCACGACATCCAGGGCTCGAGAAATGCTGTCTCAAAAAACAAGAAATAAGCCGGGCGGTGGTGGCGCACGCCTTTAATCCCAGCACTCGGGAGGCAGAGGCAGGTGGATCTTTGTGAGTTCGAGGCCAGCCTGGTCTACAAAGTGAGTCCAGGACAGCCAGGGTTACACAGAGAAACCCTGTCTCGAAAAAACGAAAAAACAAAAAACAAAACAAAACAAAAAAAAAAAAAACAAAAAACAAGAAATAGGGGGCTGGAGAAATGGCTCAGAGGTTAAGAGCACTTGCTGTTCTTCCAAAGGTCCTGAGTTCAATTCCCAGCAACCACATGGTGGCTCACAACCATCTACATTGAGATCTGGTGCCCGGGCATATATGTAGAGCAAATGCTGTATACATAATAAATAAATAAATGTTTAAAAAAAAAAACAAGAAATAGTAGACGTGATAGTGCATGCTTGTAATCCCAGCATTTAGGAGGCAGATGTGGATGGGGCACAAGGGCTAGGACAGATTGGAACACAAGGGGAGACCTTGTTTCAAACACACAAACAGTGCTGTTGGTATTGTCGGATCCTGTTATTGGGGGGACCTCCCTCTTCTGTTATAAGCTCTTTATGGCTTAGAAGACCTGATACTTGGGATTTCTGGGAGGGAAAAGAGTGTGGTACTGAGGAAGGGGAATTAGGTACAGGCAGGCAGAGCACTTGTGGTCATGGCTCACAGGATGGACAGGCAGAGCTGAGGACACTTGGTCCTCTTCCTGTGGACTGAACGTGGTGTCACAGCAACAAGCTAAATGACAAGTGAGAGATGCAAGAGAGAGTGTGCTATTGGCTGAAAGGCAGCTCAGGGGGCTGAGGTCCTGTGCAGAGATCATACTCTTGGTTTCCAGGGAATTAGTAAACCCTTGAACTTGAGGACTTCCTAATTCATCAAGCTAAGGGAGGGCTCACCCTGTGCCAGGTTTTGTGTGTGTGTGTGTGTGTGTGTGTGTGATTGTGTGCGCATGTCCATATACATGTCCCTCCTGCTAGGAAGAAGGGGTGTGGGCCGTTTTAGGGATAAAATATTCAAGGTCTAAGAGGTCACACAGCTCATAAGTGAGAGTAGACTCAGGTCCTGGAAGCTGGGGCCATGACCCTCTGCACCAGTTGAGGGTGTCTCCCTGAGCTCTTGCACACGCAGTCACAGCAGTTGAGGATGTCTCTCTGAGCTCTTGCACACACAGTCACACTAGTTGAGGGTGTCCCCCTGAGCTCTTGCACACACAGTCACACCAATCTCCTTTCTCCTCCCCAGCTTGCCTTGCTCAGCCAGCTCCTCAGCCTCATGAGACCATCGTCCCTCAGGCAGTGTCTGGGCACTGAGACCTTGCCGTACTATCCAGGGCAACAACCAAAGGCCAGTGCAGAGCTGGACTACAAGGTGAGCACCTCAGCCCCTGCCTGCTGTCACCAACACCCTGCTACCCTATAGAGGGGAGAGTGGGGTTATTCCCCTTGGACAGCCTTCAGGACCTGTGGCTGCAAGTCCTTCCAGAACCGCAAGCCACTCAAGGCCAGAGGCCAGCAGGCTGCCTTCTGTGTGGGGAGGAGGTGTTCAGTATCCCTCCAAAGCCTTTAATTATCACCTGTGCCCACCGGTGCATGTAGGCACAGGTGAGGCTGTGGGCCCTGGTGTATGGACAGAGCTTTGCCCATCTTCTCTGTTCCCACTAATTTTGACCAAGGCTTAACCCTTGACCTTTCCCCAGTTCTTCCAAGCATTGACCATCTTTCCTGAAAGCCAAACTTTGGTGCAAGTCAAGGGCAATGAGGTACCCTGGTTTGGGAAGTTGTGAGTTAGTAATAGCAGAGGCCTGTACATCCGTGGGGTTAGTGTCAGAGCAGGAACCAAGGTGGGTGTGGGGGCTTCCAAGTGGATCTCCTGGGCTCTTCTGTTCCTTCATCCCTAGGATGAAGAATAGAGATAGGGATCATTTAATTCAAGGTAGGGATTCAGAAATCTCACTCCTGAGGTTGAATGCTAGCAAGCCAGAAGTCCAGCCTTTGGGCATCACTCTGAAAATCAGATAAGTGAATTAATTGCCTAATGAACACAAATGAACCATTAAGAAGATAAGATAATCCCAGGTGTGCACTCGCCTTCCAGAACCTGCAGGGAGCTTATCTTTGCCGTGGGATTCGTATTAGTGCTTTTACAAGGCTAAGTTTCCCAGGAAGGTGGGCATCATCTGCACATCCCTTTTCCTTTGCTGAGTTATTTCCCAGGAAACAGGAGTGGATGGCACAGGCAGATTAGGTGGGGGCTCTAGAAAGGAGCCCTGGGTGGTCACCTCTGGGTGGGCAGTCTCTCATTGCTGGGTGCTGGAGGCCTGGGAGTGACAAGAGAAGATGAATAAAGAAGGTAACTGTCTGGGCTGGCTGAGTGGAGACTATCCAGCCTCCAGAAAGGAGCCTTGGGGGCCAGGCTACAGCCTCACCCAGCAGGGGTGTGGCTCCTACAAGGCCCCAGGCTTCCACTGGGCTCACCACATTTCTGACCCGCTGGTAGCAGTGGCAGAAGGTGTGTATGTAGTCGCTGGATGGGACGTAGCAGGCTGAAGAACCCTTTATTTTGATGGATTCATGCACAGCTACCCGTCCCTCTTTGGTTGCTTATTAGAAATCATCAGTGTTCTTTTAAAGCTGAGGAGGAGATGAGCATCCAAGGAGCTTAGCGCCCTCGGGGTACTTGGAGACAGCAATGAGGGCAGTAGGGCTGGGGCAGGTCTCAGAACCTTGTGCTGCAGCCACAACCACTACAGGCCTCTGGACTCCTCACCTTGATCTCAGCTAGTGAAGCAGCTAAGGGCAGAGGCAAGCAGGGGAGGGGACGGGGCGGGGAACACCAGGTGTTTGGGGGGGGTGGGCTTGGGGACTAGTGGGGTGCCAGGGTAGAGAGCAGTGTGAAAGGGCTCCAATCCTGCTGGGTACGTGGTGGCTGGGAGGGGCCAGGCCAGGCAGGTGGCTAGGTCCCACTCCACCTCAGCTGACTGACTCCTCATTAGGCCTGAGCATGTTTCATCTTCAAAGATATGGTGGAGCTACTCACCAGCCAAAATGAGCAGTGGCGTCATCCGCCCTATTTTACAGGGAGCGGTGGTCTGGGATGGAGCAGCCTTTCATCCCCGAGCTCATAGTCTTTGCTGTTTTGTTTCTTGAGTACAATAGGGAAACTGAGGCCAGAGTCCAGGTCAGTTAGGGGTGATCATGTGTGAAGGAGATGGCTTCTTCCCAGCCTCTGAGGCTGCCATGCTGAGCTTGCCTATCTTATGCTAAGTGCACTCCTGTCTGGAAGATTTCCTGCCCTAAACTGCAGGGGTCATAGCCTTCCTCCAACCCTGTAAATAAACACTTCTGCAAACTCTTTTTCTGGTCTCCCCACCTCCTCTCTCTGCCTCAGGCTGGCTAACCTTCCTTCCTCCCCCAGGAAAGAGTTGAGGGCACCACGTGGCTCCACTGTTGTCCCTTTGCATGCCTGGCTGTCTGGCTGGATTGTGGGCACAGTTGTATATCTCAGCATTGCATGTTTTTGCCACTAAATGAAAAACTGAACAAATGGATGTATTCCACCCCTCTCTTCTCTACTCTGCTCTGGCTATCTGCTCTCCTGCCACCATTTCTGAACTGCCCTCCCTCTGCACTGCTTTTGACCAGTGGCAGTGCCTTGGTCTCTTAATGGCCTTGTATCATTAAGACCACAAGCATTTATGGAACCCTAGACTTCAGAAGTGTTACCTTGGGTAATGAGAGAACCAATCACAGGGCATTGTTGGTAATTATAAGTTAGTGAGGTTCCTGCCTGGGAAAGCTAACCACCAAGTACTTTAACAAAAGAAGCAACTGCTCTGGCTGCCACTCTGTGGGGGCAGGGAGGAGGCAGGGAGGGAGCTGGACTGGAGGCCTGAGCAGGCTGGGTTCCCAAGCAGGCTGTTTGTCCTAGCAGGGTCAAAGTCACTTAGCATGCTCTTAGCACATACAAAAATACACTTGGAAAATAAGGCTTTCTATGCAGGGCTGTAATCTGGCTCAGTAGTAGCATGCTTAACTAGCTTCCATGAGGTCCTGTGTTCAGTCCTCTGCACCACCAAAAAGGGGCGAAGGGGCTGTAGAAGACTGGAGGGGTTTCAGCATGTTACAGTGCATGCAGGCTCAGTGCCTAGCACCTGTTGTCCAGGCTATTCAAGAAACCGAGGCAGGAATTCATTCAAGACCACAAGTTCAATTCCATCCTGGACCACATAGTAAGACAGCATCTCAAAATATTTGAAATAGCCGGGCAGTGGTGGCGCACGCCTTTAATCCCAGCACTTGGGAGGCAGAGGCAGGCGGATCTTTGCGAGTTCGAGGCCAGCCTGGTCTACAAAGTGAGTCCAAGACAGCCAGGGCTACACAGAGAAACCCTGTCTCGAAAAACCAAAAAAAAAAAAAAATTTGAAATATACTGCTCATCTCCTTGATGGCTATCTATTCCTTGGGCTTGCTTGGTTTGGATTGGGCTTACCCAGAATAGAATAAACATTTAGATGAGAAGATGCTTGGGGCCTGGCAACTCCTACCAGGAGGCAGGCATCCTGTGTGTCAGGGCCAGGTGGGAGATGACAATGTTTACAAAGGAGAGTATAATACATGAGGGCTGGCCTCCCAATGCTTTCTTTTTGCCCAGGGACATGATTCTGCCAGAGACAGCTCCTTCTCAGGCCCCTGTGAGACTGACCTTCTGGCTGGAGGCAGACAAACATTGCGTAACTTGATTCAATTTTGTCCTCAAGTATACCAGCTCAGCCCCCCCCCCCCCAATCCAGCACCAGAGTTTCCTGGGGCATTTGCCTTCAACTATGATAAGTGTTATGTGTATGTGGCCAGATTTGCCCTTGTTATATTGTGTCCCGTCTCAGAGTTTAGTTGGGACCCATTCACTTTTTTTTTTTTTTGGTTTTTCGAGACTGGGTTTCTCTGTATAACAGCTCTGGCTGTCCTGGACTTGCTTTGTAGACCAGGCTGGCCTCGAACTCACAGAGATCCACCTGCCTCTGCCTCCCAAGTGCTGGGATTAAAGGCGTGTGCCACCACCGCCCGGCAGGACCCATTCACTTTTACAGAGGTAGCTGATGTTTTGGTCTTATTGAATCTGCTGTTATATTTCTTGTTCCTGTTTAACCAATTTCCAACTAATTTTTGCTTTTTTTCCATGTCTGTTGCTATGTGTGTATACATTTACTATGCATAAGTATGTAGATACATATGTATGTATATACATATATGTGTATAAGCATATGTAAATATATATGTATATATATACACACTTGCACTTTTTTTTGGTACTGCTGGTTATCATGGTACCCTGTCACATGCTAAGCATATGCTTGCTACTGAGCTATACCACAACCAGACACTGTATTAATGGGAGATTCCCCCTTAGAGATGTGGAGGGAATAGAGACCAGAATCTCCATGGAAAGATGGGAGTGTCTGTTTAGTTGGTTAAATTTGAGGAAGTTAAACTCTCTCTCAGTGTGGAATGAAAACTAAGGATAAGCAGGCCCACTTGGCACTGGGAGCCTGCTTCCTCCCCACATCCCCACTGTCTATGCCTCCTCCCAGTCTGAAAGTGGTTGACTTCCAAGGATGACAGCTGGGGCTCACTGCAGATTGTTCACCGGTCAACCTCCTGCAGGTGCGTTCACTTGTAAGGTCCACTCATAAGGTCCACTCAGGGTGCCTGCAGAGTCCTGAGGAAGATTGTTTGTGGAGGAGCACTTATGTGAAGAAGTGATTTATGGGGTGGGGTGTGCTCTTAGGTGTGGGTGATGCTGGGGATAGGTCCAGCCAGCTGCAGCTCTACAGAGGTGTGTGTCTGCCCGGCTTGTGCAGAGGGCGTGGGCCTGCCATGTGTTTGTGTGTGAGTGCCCTGCGTATGCCTCCTGTAAACCTTGTGGTGTGCCAGGTGTGCTGAGAGACCTGGTGAACAAGTTTTGCTGCTTTTTCTGCTGCAACTACAGACTGCAGCTGTCTGTCCCTGTGCTGGCTGACCCTGCCAAGAACTGCCTTAATGGGCGGTTGTGGTCAGGAGAGGCCAGCTCTTACTGCAGGAACAGGACAGGGTTAGCTGCCCTCCGGCATCTCTGTGCTGGCCTCTGGCCTCTCTTGCTGGTACTTCTGACCCCAACAAAGAGACATTATTCCCTCAGGCGTGGCGTGGGCCTGTGTCATCTTCAGGGACAAGTAAGTGGGTCCTGGAGCCTGTCCCCTTGCCACTTTCTCACCTCAAAATGCAGTATTTGGCGCCTACACACAGTTCTGTAAACTTGGGTCAGGCCAAGATTAGGAGAGCCAGGAGGAAACTGGATTTGAGGAACAGAACTAGACATGGAGACTCGTGAGTTCTTCCCTGGCTAACTTATGACTTTCTTCCATCTTCCTTCTTCCAAAATAAGGAACATAAGCTCTGTTTTGTCATAAACCTGGAGCCTCTGAGAAGCTGACCCTGTAGAAGAGCTGAGCTCCATGCAAGTCTAGGAACCTGTAGACCACAGCCCAGGTCCAGGCCAGCTTTGCTTGATTCCCAGAAATCTGGCTTCTTTGCAAGAACTTGAGCAAGGCTTGCAGTGGCAGGGTTCAGCCCAGGAGGCAGGGTGGGGTCCCAGGAAGCCTGTAGCCTGCTGCAGGGTTGCCCTGCTCTCTCTTTCAGCCCAGTTAGCCCAGTGCTCTGGAGGTCCCTAGGGTCCCTTTCCACTGGCAGGTGACTCATCATTCTGGACATTCTCTATATAGAGTGTCTTCCTTCCATTCAGACCTGTTATACTCGGACTTTGCTATCCGAAGCCCCCATTGTCTGCAGCCCTGGAGATCAAACTCCAGCACCCTGCATGCTGATGGCCATGCCCTTGCGTTTCCCTGTCTTCTACTTCTGTCCATTGAACCCTGGGGGTCTATAGCGGGTCACATAACCCATGGCCCGTACACTCCCTTCATGAACTTAAACAGAGATAGATGCCTGTTAGGTGGGTCCCAAGTTAACCTTAGCCATAGGCCTCTATTGAAATGCCAGACTTGAGCAGATGTAAACCATGCCAGGGACCCTCCCTCTAGTCCTGTGCCCAGCCTGGCTGCTCTCCTTCAGGCCTGAGTCAGTCCAGAGTGGGTGTAGGAGCACGCTCTACATACGTGCTGCTTTGAAGCAGCTCAGCTCTGACTCTGAAGGTGTGGGGACTGCTCCCTCGCACAGGGTCCACATCCTTCTCAGCTGCTGTCTGCTCCCCACATTTTCACCCTTTCTGTCCCTTCTCTCTCATCTTCAATGCACCTCTTTAGATGGAAATATAGTTCCTGACCACCCTGGGATGACCTCAGGTTTAGCTGAATCCAGGGTTACACAGATGACCATGTCACAAAACCCCAGTGTTGCCTTCCCCAGTGCTTGGCTCTACCCGATGGATACCGCATTCCCAGAGAGGCCTGTGGAAACCCTAGGCTGACCTCCTTTCCTCAGCCACCCTGGCCAGCTAAAGAAAGAGCTTCTGTCCCAGAGTCAAATCTAACTGACTTGGCATGGACCATGACTGGTTGGTCCAGGTCATATGTATTCTGCTGGAGTCAACTTTGTAGACACCACCATGGAACAGTTTGCCCTAAATGTAGGGGACAGGAAGCTGGGCTACTCTTACAGAGGAAGGAGTGCATCCTAGGTACCTAGAAACTTTGGGCTGCACAGTATGTCCTGCTCTTCTGTTATGGGCTTTGAGAGAAACCAGCTCTCTTTGAGGATGGTCAGTCCCAGTTATTCCTTGCAGAGCTCCACATATTCACCCTGTCCTCAGCCCCACATGCTGATATAAGCCTGGACTCATTCACAGTCACACACATAGATTCCTGTGGCCAGAGATTCTGGGCCCCAGACAGAGCTAGTAGGTTTTCTGTCCAGACCTGTGTGGGATCAAGGACTCCAGTCCTAGCTGGAGAAGCAGGAAGAGCAGCCCTTACCTTTACTGTCTGTCATCTTACTCGCCCCACCCCCACCCCTACAGAAAGAGAGGCAGAGTGGACAGGGTGGGATCACTCTCCCAAGGAATTGTCCATAGCCCTGTGGTCATCCCTCAGGAGACACGTCCTGCTCCAGCTGTCTGTGGCACATGCCCTCAGCCTTCCTGTTTCTGTCCCACCCATGTCTCCTGCACCAAAGCTTCCCGGCTCCTGCCCTGTCCTCAGAGTAGGAGCAGGGGCTCCTCAGGATCCATTCTCAAAGTTTAGGTGGAACTTAGAAGAGGATCCCACTGTGAGGGGTCTGTGGTCTCAGAACTCATTTTCTGGGAAGTTAGAACAGGCTGAGGCTCACATTCTGAGGAAGTGGAGGCGGTGTGCCTACATCTTGGGCCTCTCAGATCCTCCAGCACCCTGGGAAGAGACCTCCTGCCTCTTGACCCAGCTGGGGTCCTGAGAGCAACTTTTCATTTAGTGGTTCCCAGCAGCTGACCTGAAGTCCTGTTCCTGTCAAAATGCTGCCAGCCTGTCCCCTGTCTCTCTAAAGTAGCCTCTTCCCTGTTCCATTTTTGGGGCTCTGCCCACCCGTGTGGCGCCATCATCGTCTTCATTTACAGAGTAGGGTGGCCTGCCTAGCAGTGAGCCTGGCAGACTGCGCCCGTGATGTCCACTGCCTGGCCTCTTGACCCTGTATCTTCAGGGACTCTAGGCTAGGAAGGGGCATTGTGTCACATGTCTCATTTCCTAGCAGTTGACCATGTGTCCTCATCATTTCCTACTTGCTAGGATGAGTGACCAATCCCCTGTCCTGGTCAGAGTCACTTTGGAAGTCATCTTTTCTTTCAGAACAGAACTTTGCTTGCAGCCCTCTGCTTGCTTGCTAATCTAGGGCCTGCCAAGGTCAGGGAATATAACTTTGGAACTGGAGCTGCATGGTCAAGGAAAGTAGCTTGTGCAGTTAGCACATAAATGGGGAAGAAATGGCATCCTACAGATCTAAGATGCCAGGTGCAACATGACAGTGTTCAGATAAGGTTTATTCAGAAACATGCATGCCCTGTGCTTTGGTGGACTCTAGAGGTAGAGCCTGCTTCTCTTCTTGAGCTGAAACTCTTGGCTTGGGCTTGGGAGTAGCCCTACCTCAAGATTACTTGGGATAAATGATGTTGTTCTTGTTGTTTGCCCAGCCCCAGAAGGAGCACCTGGAATAGCCTGGCTGGCTTCTAGGTCCTGTCTTTGGGATATCCATGGACCTCTGCTGTCTTCTACAGTGTCAGCTCTGTTTAGAGAGGTTACACAAGTACATGTGTATATGCACACACACACAGGACAAGTGCATGTGTACATGCACACAAACACAGGACAAGTGCATGTGTATATGCACACACACACAACAAGTGCATGTGTACACGCACACACACAGAGGACAAGTGCATGTATACATGCACACACACGACAAGTGCATGTGTATATGCACACACACAGGACAGTGCATGTGTAC
>CAJQZJ010000115.1:516924-580395 GCA_907164525.1 Lophiomys imhausi | reverse complement strand
GTATATGCACACACACAGGACAGTGCATGTGTACATGCACACACACAGGGCAGTGCATGTGTATATGCACACAGGACAAGTACATGTGTATATGCACACACACAGAGGACAAGTGCATGTGTATATGCACACACACACAGGACAAGTGCATGTGTATATGCACACACACAGAACAGTGCATGTGTACCTGCACACACACAGGACAAGTGCATGTGTATATGCACACACACACAGGACAAGTGCATGTGTATATGCGCACACCGAGGACAAGTGCATGTGTATATGCACACACACACAGGACAAGTGCATGTGTATATGCACACACACACAGGACAAGTGCATGTGTATATGCACACACAGAGGACAAATGCATGTGTATATGCACACACAGAGGACAAGTGCATGTGTACATGCACACACACAAATGCATGTGTATATGCACACACACACACAGGAAGCCTTCTGATAAAGGGGAAGGATCCAGACATCTGCTTCTTCCCAGATCTCTGCTAACTAGACATGTTGGGATCTAGCCAAGCTTGAATTTAAACATATGCCGAGACATAGGGTTATGAAGCCTTCTCTGTATGTCCTGTTGGGTCAGGATGCCGTGATACTAGATTTTAAATTTAATTTTTAAAAGGCAAATGAATCCTAGCCCACCTCTCACTGCAGTGACCTAATGAACAGTGCAGCTTCAGTCTTCACCAAACTAGATTGGCTGGAGAGCTCCTCTTTAGCCAATGTGATCTCGGCTAGTCCCCTAGAGGACCCACCTGTGGCAGGAGTGGTACTTAGTGCAGGCTTCTCCTGGGATCAGTTGTCGGGTTGGGCAAGGCCTCCAGACCTTGGAGACTGAGCTGAATGCACAACCCCCAGGGTAGCCACCAGCCAGGGCCTGTGATGTCAAAAGCATAAACAAAGGAGGAGGTTGTCCTGGCACCCTAGTGCTTCTGCTCAGATGTGGAGGCACCTGCAGGTTGAGCCTGGGCCTCACAGTGTGGCTTGACAGTCACTGCCCATGAATCTCCCTCATCCTTCTTCCTCAGAGTTCCTGGGCCAGCTTCAGGTCTCCCCAGTCCCTAGCAGCTGCCTGGAGCCTGGCTGGACCTGCTTCCACAGAGTACTCTTACCCATGGGAAGTCTGCTGCCTTTTTGTGCCCCGCAGGCTCTGTGGAAAGGGTTCCATCTAAAGACTTCAGGGTAAGGGTACATCCTTGGTCAGGATCTGCGGTGGGAGAAGCTATGTTGCAGTGTTAGAGAAAGTGACTTCCTGGGAACTCCCTTCTCCCTTCTCCCCCAGCCTACCCATTTTGGCATTAGCTAGCAGGGGTTTTCCTGAAGGATGAAGTTCCTGGGAAATGTCCACCCATGTTCCCTTTTGTCTCATTTGACAAAAACTTGCAAATGAGCTCCACTTGACCCAGGAGATTTAACCAGTGATTGCTGAGATCAGAGCTAACTGGAGCAGAACCAGAGGTGCTCCCTGCCTGCTGCCTGCTGGGGGACAAGCCTTGTGTGTGATCCTTTCATCCCTGGGTCCTGTTGTGGGGGAGAGCAAGAATGAGACATGCCTTAGTGAGCTTCTGGGAAGAGCCATGACAGCAGACTCTGGGGAGAGAAAGTAGAATCAAAAGCCTTGCTGGCAACGTGACCCAGGGACAGTGCTGCCGCGGCTTGTCAGTACTGGGTCCAGGCCCGTCCTGTTCTTCACCCTTTGCCTCTCTTTTTCTGAGTCCTTAGCTGAGATTCCCTGGATCTTTTTCCCACTGTGGTTTCCCAGCCTGGATTCCTGTTCCTGCAGGAGGGGCTGGGCTCCTGAGCTGGCTGGGGCCCTGCTGCTCTTAACAAGGTATGAAGCCTGGACATTGCAGCCCCACCACCATGGAGGAGTGACTGCAAAGCCATATTGAGCTCACCTCCGGCTACACACACAAGCTGAAAGGACCTCCCTTGGACCGGGGGAAAGACCACCTTGTACCCCCAAAGGTAGAGGAAAGGGGCAGAGGGACATCCTGGTAGGGGCTGCATAGCCCTTGTCCTGTCCTCTAGCCACCCTTTTTGCTGAGTCCCTGTGGTGCCAGCCAGGACAGGAACAGGCTTGCTAAATTGAAGAATAGGTCCCTGTCTCAGAAAGGAACATGTGGCTCTCTGTAGCTCTCTACGCTAGGTGTTCCCTTCACTTTCATGTACATCCTACTCGTACTGGGATGTCCCTTGCCTGCCCAGCAGGCCTGCTCTGCATCCCAGCCTACCTCCTACCGAGGCAGTGGCATTTTAGAGGAAGGGCCTCAGGTTCTGCCTGCTCCAGGCCCAGAGCCAGTTCCTCCTAATGGTTTGCTTCCCTAACTGACACAGAGGAACGAGCCACTCTTTGCCTCCACAAATGAGACCTTCACCTCCATGATCTTGAGGAAATAAGAGGAGACAAAGTCTAGGCATGGCTTGTGTTCACACTAAAAGCTGGTTTTTGTTTATCTGTTTGGTTTTTTCCTTCATTTTTAGTTTTTATTTTTCAAGATAGGGTTTCTCTGTGTAGCTCTGGCTGTCCTGGAACTCACTCAGTAGACTAGGCTGGCCCTCTGACTCACAGAGATCTGCCTGCCTCTGCTTCCCCAGTGATGGGATTAAAGGCATGCACCACTGCCCAGCTTTTGGTTTCTTTGTTTGGGGTTTTTTGGAGACAGAGACAGGAAGCCCAGGCTTGCCTAAAACTTATGTATTGGAAGCTGAACTCAAACTCCTTCATCTGCCCAGTGGTGGAATTATAAGCACAGCTGAAGTTTTGTTTTGTTTTTTTTCAAAGACTGGTTCTCACTGTGTTGTCCTGGCTGGCCTGTGGACCAGGCTGGGTTAGAATTCAAAGTTCTCTGCCTCTCAGATGTTGGGATCAAAGGCATTAGCCACCATACCCTTGTTCTGTTTTGGAGGGACTGCTGGACCAGGGTTCTACTACTGAGCAACATCCCAAGGCCAAAGCCCATTTCCCCCTTCACAAAAGCTCTGGCAGGGGGCCCAAGCATCTGCCTGCCCTGACTTCTGAGTAGAGCCTTGAGGCCTCAACTTGAGTCAGTCTGTTAAAAGGCCTCTTCCTCTTGCAAGGGGGAAAACATACCAAGCCCCAGGCTGCAGTACATTTGGATTTTACACAGTTTAGAAAATATGGTGAACTCCCAATCCCTCCTCACCCCACCAAGACAAAAAAAAAAACAAACTTAGAATAGTTTATCTGGGGTTTTCCTCGAAGATTAAATTATGGGAATCAGTATGAGAACTGTATTGTGAAACTGGAACTGTGCACTGCTTGTGGTTTTCCTTAGTGAGCCCCACGCACAAGGTAAATACTAGTAGCCTTTCCCTGGTCCAGTGGTCTTCCTTCCTGGGAGCCACCACCTGGGGAGATAAGCCCTGCAGCCCAGATCAAGCTGTGCGGCAGGCCGGTCTTCAGGTGGGGGTGGGGTGTGCTAGAGAAAGGCATTTACAAGAGAAAGAAGCATCCATAGATCCCTCCCACTTCTGTGCCCTGTAGCCATCCCAGGCCTTTACAGCTAAACTCCTTCCTAATCTCCCCTGACCACGCCCCGTCCCAGCTCCACCGAGGTTTGCTTTGGCATTCTGGCCTACCTATCCCCATCACCTTGCTCAGTGACGAGAGTTTTGCTTTGTCAGAAAGGGGCCTCAGCTTATTTCCAAGGTCATGCTCCTCTCTTGACCCAAACCCAGTTAGGCCCCATTCAAAGAGACAGTGCCCTGTTAAAAAAAAAAAAAAAAATCAACAAATTTAGTTGTATTCTGATTGTTTTTTTTTTAAGATTTATTTATTTTACATATATGAGAGCTCTATCTGCATGTACTCCTACATGCCATAAGAGGACATCAGATCTGGAATCCCGGTTCAAAAAAGATTTTTAGACATGGGGACAAGGGTGACACACCCTTAATCCCAGCACTTGGCAAAGGCAGGCAGATCTCTGTGAATTAAGTCTAGCCTTGTCTATAAAGTGAGTTCCGTGGCTACACAGAGAAATCCTGTCTTGAAAATTAAAACATATATATATATTTTTTGTTAAAATATTTTTAAAAAATACTTTTATGCCAGGCATGATGGCACATGCCTTTATTCCCAGCTCTCGGGAGGCAGAGGTAGGTGTATCTCTGTGAGTTCGAGGCCAGCCTGGTCTACATAGTGAGTCCAGGGACAGCCAGGGCTGTTGTATAGAGAAACCCTGTCTTGAAAAATCTAAAAAAAAAAAATTATTTTTAAAGTTAAAATATAATTATATCATCCCCCCAATCTTTTCTTTCTTTCACTCCTTCCTGTACTACCCACCACCGAGCTCCTTCTCAACCTCATGGTCTCTCTTTCTTTGTTGTTATTACCTGTATGGGTCTATTTACTGAGACAGGGTCATATTATGTATCCCTGAATGGCCTAGAACTCACTCTGTAGGCCAGCCTGACCTCAGACTCACAGAAATCCACTTACCTCTGCCTCCTGAATGCAGGCAGTAAATGTGTATATCCTCAACTTTTATTATTTTTTAGTGTGTGTGTGTGTGTGTGTGTGTGTGTGTGTGTGTGTGTGTGTGTAGGAAGGTAATGAGAACACGCCAGAGGCATCAGAATGCCCTGGAGCTGCAGTTATAGGTGGGTGTGAGCTTTCCATCTGGGGTGCTGGCAGAGGCCATCTCTCCAAACCGCCCCTCCCCCACAATATTCATAAGTGGGGGAGAAAGGAGGATGTGGGCAGAGGATGCAGCCCAGTGGAATAATATGAGCTTTACATGTGGAAGCTCCTGAGTTTAGTCTTTAGCACAAACAGACACACACCTACCCCACACTGTATAGATGACAGCAAAGGATTGTGAAAGATACATCTTGCAATCTTTTGTCCCAGCACATACCAGATACTGCTACCTTCTATCACCAGCTTCCCCCAGGAACCTCTAATCAGCCCCCTACAACCCAACCCTCCTCACACTCTCTGCTGCCAGCCCCGTTCCCCAAGCCATGCCATCCCTTACTCCAGTCAAGCCCAGCTAACTACCTGGCTGATGAGCCCTGCCCCCTCCCTAACTCTGCCTGTCTCTTGCATCAGCACTCAGGATCTGCCTGCTGTTGTAATCTACTGCCTCTGCCCCCATAGGACTTTTTTTTTTTTTTTGCCTCCATTCCTGTTCTTTTGAGGTCCACTCTGATTTAGTCACTTCCTCTCTGCGGCTCCCACCACAGTCTCTCCAGAATCAGGACTCTCTCCCTCTCTGGTTCACTGGGAAACAGATTTGGTATTTTGTTAAGCAAATCATGCATTGCCGCCCTAAACTCCATCTTGCTCTCAGTTGGACAATTGAGGTGCACCAGGCAGCCTACAGAACAAGGGGGGGGGTCTACTGAGGACTCTTGGGGGAAGCCCTGGGAGGCTGTGGGGGGGGGGGAGGTGGCAGGTGGACCCCAGTTTAGAAAGCTTAGATATTGCCTATCCCATGATGGCCCTCCTGGAGACCCCAATCTTCGTCCTTTTGTTTCTTTTGGGCCTGCCATGTGTAGGCCCCCCACTGCCACCTAATCTGGTCTGCCTATTGGAGTCAGGTTCCCTGGAGGCTTTGGCTATTCTGCTGGTACTTTAAGTAAGGCAGATGCTGCTGCTGGGCACCCAGGTGGCATTTCTCCACAGGAAATACTTGGTCTCAAGAAGTTAGTTCATGGTGCCAAGTACCTTCATAAGTGGTTCTGGGAGAGGTTCCTTGGTCCATGCAAAAAGGTTACAGTTATTTCTTGGGTACCATGTGATGATTCAGAAGGGCAGGACTATAAAGGCAAGGAAGGCATCCAAAGAGGGACTGTGTGCTGGCTCAGCCCTCCTGGCCATCCTTGCAGTTTTCCTATTTCATTTCATGCCTTCTCTTCTCTGGGGCTGTCGGCCTGTCACGGGTCTCAGGCATGCAGCCACTCTCCTCCTTAATGTAGATGTAAAAGGAGCCAGGGGACAAGGCTGAAGGACCTCTGTGTACAGTGTGCCTGCAGATAGTAGACCACAGTGCTATCAGGAATTACCTAATTCATTTTCTCTCCAATAGAGAGTCCAAGGGTGTCATGGGCTATCCCTTCTCTCATCCAATAGAATTGGCCCTTGTCCTGATTTTTTCTTTTTGTCTCTTTTTTTTGTTTATTGTTGTCTATATTTCCATCTATCTATATCTATCTATCTATCTATCTATCTATCTATCTATCTATCTATCTAGGGTTTTTTGAGACAAGGTTTCTCTATATAGACCTTGCTATCCTGGAACTCACTCTGTAGACCAGGCTGGCCTTGAACTCACAGAGATCCACCTGTCTCTAGCTGGCATTAAAGGTGTGCACCACTATGCCCGGCCTGTTTTCTTTTATTTTTGAGACAGGGTCTTCCTATTTAGCCTTGGCTGGCCTTGAACTTGTGATCTTGCTTTAGCTTCCAAACTAGAGATTACAGGTATGCTCCATTATACCTGGCCTTTTTCCTTTTTTTTTTAATCTCTGAAGTGTCCAGTGGCAAGAGTAAGAAGGGTGGACTTGGTGGGGAAGGTATGCAGATGCTCACCCTATACTGTCTCTACTGGCCTCCCTTTCCCTTACCAATTTAGTCAGGGCTGACTGTTGAAACAGCTCTGTGCTTGGTTTGTTCAGGTGCTTATCCACTGCGGGGCACATTTGCAAGGTGAGGGCTTAGAGGTGGCACAGGGGATAGTATCACCACATTCATTGACTATAGGTGTAGGTGACTCAGCACATGGGTTGTGCAGAGGTTAAAGTACACAGACCCTCTGGGCTTTTGCTTCTGGAGTCTCAGGATAAGGCTTAGAGAAGGTATTTGGGGACAATCATTAATCACAGGAATCTGGCTACTGGGACAGTCAGAGCTCTGTGAGGCCAAGTTCTGTTATGCGGGCCCTCCTTGAAGATGCTCTCCTGGAAGCTGCTGCTGCGTGGGGTGAGCAAGGAACCTGCACAGGCTCAGAATGAGTTAGGAAAGCATCCTTGTTGTATTCTCTCTCTCCCTCTCTCTCCAGGTCTGCTACCTGTGCCACAGCCTCCTGACACTGGCTGGAGTGGTGGTCAGCAGCCAGGACATTACCTCTGACCAGTGGGTGAGTCTCCCAAGTGGTGGAGCAGGAAAGGGCTGGATACCCAGTAGTATCTACTGCATCAAGCAGTGTGGGAGCACATTAGCCTGGATGGAGCCAGCCTTCCCTTAGGAACTGAAGAGTGAGAGGCCAAGAAACAAGTGGCGAGGGTTGCCAGGGCCTTTTCCTCCCACCATGTCCCAAAAGCCATTCCCAAGGGATGCTGACCTATCCCGGGAAGTTGCCCTTCCCACTCCAGCTTCCCAGCAGTCATGCAGAGACATCCCTCCCTTTCTGACTTGTTCTCCTTTTCGCCCTGGCCTCTAGAATATGCTTGGCTTACGTCATGCCTCCTCCTCTTCTCCAGGGGGAAGTGCAGCTGTTGTGCATGCAGTTGGACTGCCATATCAGCACCCATATCCGGGAGAGCCCCCAGGCCATGCACCGGACCAAACTCAAGGACCTAGCTACCCAGACCTACATCCGCTGGCAGGACCTGCTGACCCAATGTCAGCCCCAGGTGGTGTCCCATAATCCCCTAGACCTGGGAGGAAAGGGAAGTGGTCAGTCAGAGCGGGGCTTGGCAGTCCAGCAGTACATCCACCCCCACTGCAGCTGCTGGACTCCAAAGGGAGAGGGTGGAGTGGGCAGTGTGGTGGAGGGTGGGGAGGTCTCAGGAGACCTTCATTCTTAATCCAGGACCCAGGGAGGGAATGCAGAAGAGAACATAGGGAGGCCTGTTTATGACCAAATGCGGAGAAATGGAGCCCAGGAGAACTGAGCAACACCAGTTTTTCATGAACAGCCAGGAAGGGACACTGGAGGCAACAGCTGTCCACCTCCTGTCCACTAGTCTGGTAGACCTCAGCTGGCTTCTTGCTGCGTTAATGGGATTTCCCAGGCTGCTCTGGTTTTTTGTTTTGTTTTGTGTGCTTGTTTTAAGGAGTAGTACTTGCCGGGCGGTGGTGGCGCACGCCTTTAATCCCAGCACTTGGGAGGCAGAGGCAGGCGGATCTTTGTGAGTTCGAGGCCAGCCTGGTCTACAAAGTGAGTCCAGGACAGCCAGAGATATTCAGAGAAACCCTGTCTCGAAAAACCAAAAAAAAAAAAAAAAAAAAAAGGGAGTAGTACTTGAACTTAGGTCCTCATGCATGCTAAGCAAGTGCTCTGTCACTCCTCCATGTCCCCAGCACGAGCTCTCATTTCTGTAGGAGCAATCTCTACTCTTAGAATTGCCTCAGGTCATCTAGGTAAAGTTTACTGAATGAAGAGCCTTTTTTTTGTTTTTGTTTTTTTGTTTTTTTGCAGACAAGGTTTCTCTGTATAACAGCTCTGACTGTCCTGGACTCGCTTTGTAGACCAGGCTGGCCTCGAACTCACAGAGATCCGCCTGCCTCTGCCTCCCGAGTGCTGGGATTAAAAGCATGCGCCACCACCGCCAGGCGAAGAGCCTTTTCTACAGGAACCTGAAGAACCCTCAGGAGGCAGGGATTGTTAGAAACCTATTTTACTGATGAGCAAATTATCTAGAGGCTCCATAGGGTCAATAACTTGCCCCATCATGGAAGCAGCTTGAGTGAATGAAAATCACTCTCACAGCCAGCATCAATCCTGGGCACACAGCAGCCCCCATCTGCATACTTCCTGCCACCTCCACCCCCATTTCTCCAACAAGCAGTGCCCTGCTGGGTTGGCCCTGAGCCCCCAAGCCCTTAATGGAGACAGCTGGACTTTGCTCCCAGCTTGCCTCTCCCTGACTCCTCCCTTACAATTCCCTCTAACCTCTGACTTGAGGCTGACACACTGGCCTTAGGCTGTGGCTTGGTGCTCAAATTTCACAAGTCCCTGAAAAAAAAGAAAGCTGGAACTCAGACCTCACCCTGATCCCCAGGAACTGGATCCCACTAGCCTCTGGTAGGAAGCATTGTTTGTTGTAAAGACAAGCAACTGGAGCTTGGCTGAGTATGCACACTAAGCTACTTCCTCCTGACTTCGGGGCTTGTAGCAGTAGGCAGGTGGTACCCTGGCTAAGGCTTCTCGGCACTCCAGTCAAGTGGCCTGTTGACCTACTGTGTCTGTACTCTGAGCCTTACTGGGGTTTTCGTCTCATAACGAAAACCTTTTTCATCCCCTGGTATGAAGGAGGCCTCTCTGATAGATGCCAAATGGATAGAGATCACTGATACAGGGGGCTGTGGATGGAGGGAAGTACTGGGGCCAGGCCATTACAGACTGCTCTCTCTTCTTCACAGGGCCAGTACTTCAGCCCTTGGAAAGACATTTAAAGGGTAAGGGCCAAGTAGCCCAAGGCTCTGGATGACAGCAGGACCACAACTGTAGAAGGTAAAGAATGGAGGCCAGAGGAGGCCCAACCTGGTGAAGCTAGACTACTACTGCCACTGCCAAGCAAGGGGTCCTTGTGTCCCTGACCACATCCTTGAGCTCCCCCAACCTGCCCAGCCATCTCTTCTATGGGGGACCTTTATCTCTACAGCTCTGGTTCCCTGGGCCCTCCCTGTTGGTCATTGTTTTTTCCACACCTTGTTCTCCCTGTCTGTCATTAAAGTCTTATTTTCAGCATCAGTGGTTTAGGAAACCTTAAATCCCTACCCGAGGGCTCATGCCCAGATGGATGCCTCCACTCTGCTTGAACCAGCCTCTGCTGGTCTCACCTCTGACAGTCATGTGACTGGGGCCTAGAACCCACCTCCTGTACTTGAGGAGCAGTCACATCTGTGACCAGAGTTGATGGAGCCTGGGTACTCTTGGATGAAGAACATTTGTCTGGACCCTGTCTGGGACTCCCTGGCCCTGCTAGGGACACTATACAGAGAGGATGGTGGATCAGGGCTGTAATTATGCATAATTCAATTTAGTGTTGAGCTCTGAAATCAACTTCCTAGACTTAGGAGTGGGGTCGGGGCCAAAAGACAGTTCCAGATCCTGCTATTTCTTTCCCTGCCTTGGTCCCCAGATCAGTTTCATGAGTCCTGATCTCTAACTGTATACACTATTATATGTTACAACTCAGTGCCTTTGACCTGAACCCCTGGAGAAGTGAGTGGGTCCTCTGTACCTCCAGGAGCAACCCCCTTTATCATCTGTCCACTCCTCTGACAGAATGTTGGTCCACCTGACACCTTCAGGGTTGGGGTGAGCTTTGCAACAGGTACGAGAGGAAGCCAGGAGTTGGCAGAGGATGACTTCTCCCAGTTTCACTTGTGTCTACTTCTCAGCGGGTGATGGCGCTTGGAGCTTCCCCATGGCTGTTGTGTATAATTTAATTTTCTCTGTGTATGTGTCCCAGGGTTGGCGACTGACTAGGAGATACACAAAGAAGGAACATACAGGTCAACCCCGTACCTTCCTAAGCCTGTTGCAGACCCAGCTACCCTTGTCTCTGGGTCCCCAGACGGCCAGGAGCATCTATTATTCAGAGAGCAGGGCATGGGCACGGCAGCACAGCACTGGCTACCACAGAAGGGCATCTTGTCTGTCGCAAAGCTTTTGCCAGATGAGAAGTGGAAGAAACCTTTCCAGAGCCAGCTGAGGTGGGTGCCAGTGGCTTGACTGACAGTTCTGGTTTCTCTTCCTGGCTGCATGCGTCCTTTGGCATACCCGCACTCCCCAGCAGCGGCAAGCAGGCCAGCCTCAGATCTCTGACAGGAGGATAGGGACTCTGCAGGGCTAACCCTTCTCGCCCTGCCTCTAGGCACCCATATGCTTGACACTGCACCTCCTGACAGTTAATCCTCAGTTACTGGGTTTGTTCTGGAAATCTGGAAATCACCTTGAAATTTCCCTCTTTGTTCTCATTGCCAGAGATGGGTAGGAAGGCCTGAGAGGCTGAACTGGGGAGTTTCCATTCTTGAAGCTGCCCTTACCTGGCTTTAAGAAAAAGGATCAGATTGTCCATTAGTGTAGACATCTGGAATCCTCCCTGGCTCCTTGTTCCCAAAGCATACTCATCCCTGAGAGAGAAATAGATACAGGGGACAAGAGATGTTGGTGACAACTCAGTGCCTCCCAGAAGCCTGGCTGTAACCCGAGCAGAGGTATGTGATGTGAGGTCACTCAGGGGTGGACACCATCCCCTGGGTCATGTAATTGTCCTGCTCTGTGACTCACTGGGAGCTGACCAGCCCTAAAAGTGAATTAAGTTCAATTAGAAACCCAGCCTCTTTGAGGCCAAGAATTCTGGAATGATGCTGGCCCTTTTCAGCATTTGCCCTGCAGGTTTTTAACCCTAAGCCCTTGGGAAAAGGCAGGGGATATCCTGATAGAAGCCTATCCTGGGCTATGATGACCATGCTTTCCTGCTTCCTTTTGGTGATGCTAGAAGGGAGGGGCTGGGAAGGGAAAGGCTTCCCAGGTGGACGGCTTTGATAGCCCTCCTTTTGGAGGAAGTAGACCTAAACCAAGGAAGTGCTTTTTCCTATGTTGCAGTTCCCTGGGTCCCATGGGTCAGAGAGCTCCTTGAAAGATGGCCAGCCCTAAGTTTTTCACTTTGCCACCTGTGGGGAGACAACTGCTGGCTACCTTGGAAAAGGTCCAGGTCCAAGGGGTCCTGGACTAGAGACCCTAGGGTACGGCTCTAGGCCTCCCTTTGCCACTTACCTCAGAAAGCATAGTTGCTAAAAACAGGATACTACTCATGACCAAAACTGGGGATCTGTGAAGGTCAGCTTGAACTCAGTGGGTCCTGGGAAGCATTTAACATATCTTTTTGTGTTTCCTTTACTTGGGCACAAGTATTTAAGGTGTAGCAAAATGGGAACTTTGGTCTGTCAGGCTTGAGTAAGAATTAAGGGTGTGATGCCTGATACCTTCTGTAGGCTATGCTAGGCAGGCCTTCCTAGATTACACAGGAATACATCCTTGTCTTTTTTTTTTTTTTTTTTTTTTTGGTTTTTCGAGACAGGGTTTCTTTGTGTAACAGCTCTGGCTGTCCTGGACTCACTTTGTGGACCAGGCTGGCCTCGAACTCACAGAGATCCGCCTGCCTCTACCTCCCAAGTGCTGGGATTAAAGGCATGCGCCACCACCGCCCGGCCCTTGTCATTTTTTTTAACTAATTTTTTTCTTCTTGATGGAATATCCAAGATCCTCATCTTTCTGCCAGCTGTCCTTTTATTAAAAAGCATGAATCATGAACAAGTAGTCAAGCAATGAAACTTTACCTTCTGCCTACCCACTTGTGGAGAAAACTCATGGTGGTAAACCAAGCATGGCAGGAAATGTGCAGAGGTGGGGGGGGGGTAGAACCCTATGGCTGAGGAGCTGTGTGGAGAGGCTTACTGGCTTTGTTACTAGAGCAGTCTCATTTCCACCTCCATCCCTGGGTTAGAAGACCCTGGCTGGCGCATGCCACCACGAAGGTACAGAATACTGTCCCTGCCAGTGAAACTAAAACCTTTTGATACTTTCCACTGGGGCCACCTTGGAGGTAGAGGCAGGGAGCTCAGATGGCTACTGAGTAGCCCTCATTCCTGGGGCAAGACTTACCAGGTGAGAAAGAAAAACAACAGGAAATGGAGATGTAGCATTAGGTCTGTAGATAGAATTGGGAATCCCAGAACTCACCCCCCACCCCCAAGTAGCTGAGACCCAAGTAGACTGCTGCTTTCACTCCAAGACCTACCTTGCTGTCTATGTGAATTTGAGCCAGTTTGAGACCTTGCTTAATCTTTCTGAAAGAAAAAGAAAATAGAAACAGTAGCTGGTTTGGAAGCCCTGCTTCAGCCTCCCGGAGCTGAGGATACCTGGCTTCTAAAGTGTCCTGAGCATGGGTTGGGGATGTGTGACAGTACAGGACAAGGCCTGGCTCACTATGTAGCAGCTTGCCCTTATTAGATGTTAACAGAGGAGTGTGCATGGCTCCCTCCCTGGCCAGCTTCCATAGGGGACTCTCCCTGCCCACCCTGGTAAATACCTGGCCTGCCTCCTATCTCTGACATCTCTGAGGCCGCAGCTTTGTTTCCTAGTGGAAAGGAGCTGGTAAATGTGGCTCTGGCCAGCAAGGGAGAAGGGGCCCTTCTGTGTCCCAGTGAAGAAAGACCCAACTGTTACTGAAACCAAACTGGGCTGCCTTTCTCTATTATCCCATTGCTCTTCTGGTCTCCGCTTTTCAGATCCCCAAGTTTAAATCCAGAATAAAAGCTGCTGAGAGACTGATTTTTCATCTAGGACTGCCCCGGGGTTTAAAGTTACTACAGAAAAAAACCTTCAGGGCTCCACTTCCCTTCATCCCTGTCCTTTCACCCTGGCTAGGGGTGGTCTCCAGGTACCGGTGGGGTGGGACAGTTTCCCGGATCTGCCTAGTGGAGGACCAGCTGGCTGGAAAGAGGACTTGCCAGCCAGCACCCTCCGGGAGGCCAAAGCTACAAGTCACTTCCAGGAGCGGCTATGGGCGGGGGCTGGCAGTTCTGAAGGTGGCGGTGGTTCTGAGCGTGGCTCCTTCAGCCCCTTTCATCTGAACAGTAGGGCTCGCGGCACTTGTTAATCAGCTTTCCAAGTGGCTCCAGGAGTCATTTCCGGGGGGGGTAGGCTCTGCTGGGGCCCTGGAAACAAGGAGCTGCCTGGAGACTTGGGGTCTTCTCTGCCTGTACGCGACTCCTTCCAGTCCAAGTGTTAGGGCCAGAAAGGAAGACGACTTTTGTAGCCAAGAGACTGACCACTGTTTAGTCCCTGACAGAACCTTCGGTTTCCTCTGTTGCTCCCTTCCCTTCGGATATGCGTCCCAAAATGGCTCGCCAGCTTTCGTTCCTGTAACTGGAGCATGGGGGAGCCCCTCAGCCCTTCCTGAGCCCAGCTCTCAAGCAGGGCTTGAAGGCACACACTTCGGGAAGACCAGGTGAGTGTGGATCCCCGTGGCAACGTTGGAGTCCCTGCCCGCCACCCACCCTCCTTCCTGGCGCCACGGCGTAGACCTTGACTCCCAGGAGGCAAAGAGTCGCCGGGGGTCCCCAGCCTCAGTGCTGGGCAAGCAAGGCAACGGGTCGCAGCCCCATCCTGGGCGGTCCTTCGCGTCCCGCCCCCGGCCACCACTCGACACCCGCCTGACGTCAGGGGGTTGGGGGCGGAGAGCAGTGGCTGTAGCGGAGAAAGAACCGGCGACTAGCACGGTGGAACGCTGAGCCCGTGCTCTGGGGCACCGAGAGCCGTGCTGGGACCGAGGGGCTGTGTCGCGGGACAGCCTAAGCGTGCTGGCGGGTGCGCGCGGGCTGGAGCTGCGCACGGGTAGGGGAGGACGGTGGCTGGAGCCAAAGGCGAGGGCGGCGCCCAGGGATTCGAGCTGCACGGAGGTGAGTGAGGCCGAAGCTGTGGGGCTCCAGAGCCGCCGCTTTGTCCCCTTGCTTGGGCAGTAGCTGTCGCGTGCCCTAGGGGATAGCGTTTGGGGGTGCAGGGCGGGGCGACAGCTGACCGATCCGTGTCCCTCTCGAGCCCTCCGCGGGCTGCCCAGCGGACGATCGGCATCAAGGCAAGCGTTGCCTGCAGCTCCTTTGGCCGGAGCGGCGGGAGCCTTAGGGTGCGGACGGTTCTAGGGGCAGAGGGGGACCCTTGGGCTGTCTGGCGCGCGGTCCGAATCTTTGCCAGGCTCGCGAACTGCTCCGGTTCCTCCCACCTCCACGGAAAGTTCGGGGCGGGCTTGGACCGTGGCTGATGTTGTGGGATCGGATTTCCCTAGCGCGGCCCCCCGCCCTCTCGTTCTGCTGGGGAGGCGGGCTGGCACTGAGAACCAGCCCCCTCGTCCGAGCTCTGTCCGCGCCCTGTGCTGGAGCGCCGCAATCCACGACCCGGCGTGCAAGCGTGGGGTGCAAATCCTGGTCCTGCACCTCTCCATCCCCCTCGCTATCTGTGTCCCATGCCTTGGGAAGAACTGGGGGTTGGGTCACCACTAAGAGGACGGATTCTCGGAGCACGCCACCGGGTTTTGACCCCAGCCTAGGGTAATTGACAGAGCGGGAGCTGAGGGTGTGTCGGGGGGACTGCCCCTGGGGAGGCAGTCCCAGCCTCCCCGCCCTTCCCGCGCTGGGGTTCTGGGCCGACAGGGGGCGTCCGCAAGCCGGTCTTTGCCACGCTCCCAGTGGTGCCGCTTTGTTTGCATTCAAATCCCGGGAGCTGGGGGAGGGGAGAGCCCACAGTAGGGAGACCAGGACAGGATCTTGGCTAGGAACCTTTGTTTTGGGGTGAAATCCCCAGATTCTGCATCTCGTTCCCGGCCCCGAGCGTCTGGGTTACTAGAAATCATCCCGGTTGGCCTAGTGGCTAGGGTAGGATTCCCGAGTTACGAACGTTCGTCAGAGCCAGCCAGGGGCTGGTGGGGGGAGGGAACGAAGCCCTCGAGGGCCATTTGCGGACTTCCCCTGTGGTCCAGGAGAACCTCGCTTTGGCCTCCCCATCCCATTTTACATCCGTTCACGACCCGGCTGCCGCTGCGACCGGGAGATCCCCATAAACCTGGACCCTACTCCGTTGCCTGGCCGCCTCTCTGCGGGAGGGTCAGTGTCTAGTAGAAGGCTGTTGGAGGAACAGGACTGGCCGTGGTCATTTCCACGCCCATCCCACCCACTTCCTGCCTCCTCCTTGGGCAACAAAGGGGCCTCGGGAAGCTGGGCCCGTTTGGTTCCCGGCCCCACTCCTACTCCAGCCCTGCTGATGTGGAACCGGGTTTGGGCTCTGCCCGGCTATTGTCTGCGCTGGGGGAGGGGACAGGCTGGGGACGGGAACTCTGCACGCAGCCTGCTGCACCAAGTCCCCCACTGGAGGTCTTTGCCCAACAGCCTGCCTGCCTCTGCCGAATAAGGGGTATACTTTCCCGAATTAGGTCTTGGGGATGGTCAAAGCCCCACTGGTAGCACGTCCTGTTTCTTATGATTATTCTAAGAAACTCTGAAACCTTTTAGGCCCGAAGGAGGGCGGGGAGTCCCTTTTTAATTTTTTTTCTACATAACTCCCTGTTTGAAGAGAAGGGAGTAGGGATGGCCTGGAGGCTCCAGAAGGCTTTTTGATGACTGCCCACGCCTAGTGCTTGCTGACTCAGTTCCTCTCCTTGCTCTTCTGGGAGACCCCCGGACCCCTGGGGGCAGAGGCCAGTCGTAGGAGTTAGGTAGGCTCCAACAAAAGAAGCAGGAGGAGATCCAGGAGCTCCGGGGGGAGTTGGGTTCAAGAGGCGCCCTGTGCTGCCTTGTCTCTTGATGTGGACCCCCTCTGTGATGCTGACCAATTTCTTTTCCTTCAGCAGGGCTGCTGGACTGAAGTTTAGACCCTGGGTGTCTGCCATGGCCCCACACTGGGCTGTCTGGCTGCTGGCAGCAGGGCTATGGGACCTGGGCATTGGGGCTGAGGTGTGGTGGAACCTTGTGCCCCGGAAGACAGTATCTTCTGGGGGTGAGTGCCTGAGGCATGGGAAGTAGGGTCAGAGGGAGGCAGGGATGGACTGCTGCGGGAAGGGGGAAATGCTTGAAGGAAGGAGCGGCTATTGAGGAATTACCCCCAAGCATGCACCTTTATACTGATATGCATGGCTGTGGCTTTCTAAGAAATGTGAGTGGCCCCAGGGACCCAGAACTGGCAGTGCGGGTATAGATTTGCCCCCTTCTGACACTGGGATAACTTTGTGGTATCTCTTGTGCCCCTACCCCTACTCCTACCCCCCACCCAGATCTGGCTGTCCAGGTGTGCAAGGGAGGTATTTTCTGAGTTAACCTCCTTGTTCCTCACTTGAATTGGTACTCATGCTTGGAAACCTAGAGAGAGAAACCTGAACCTCAGGGCAAGTGTAAGCCTAACCCATCTCTAATCTTCGTAGCTGTCTGTCCCTAGAAGCGCCTTAATTCACCCTAATGGTCCTCCCCTGCTGCCCCAACACCGGAACCTTCCAGTGGTTCTAAGTGGGTGCATATGAGCCCTTGTGCTTAATGGGTGAGGAGGCACAGCCGACCAAACACCGCTCCTTTGCACACACACACCTGTGTGAAGAGGTGATGTCAGGTGTTTGTATCATCTAGGGGCTCTTGGGACATAGGATGAGCTCACCTCCCACAGGCTGCACTCAGCTGCTAATGAAGCCCCTGCCATGCCAACCCAGCTCTGGCTGGTCATTGCCTCCAAAGACTGAGGCTGGTTTAAGTGGGGAGGGATCCTGTGGACAGGTGTGCAGGTATATGGGCCTCAGAGTACATGATGACATGTGTGATCATGCCCTACATGTGCTGGATGACAGCGCAGCTTCCCAGCCTTCAACACCATCTCCAATCTCTGAGTCTGATTCCTTTGACCACCCAGTCCTAACCTCTTCTCCTTCTCCACATACCACCCTGCCAATCTCATGCCCATCCATCCTTGCATCTCTGGAAGCCTGGATTGGCAGGCGCCTGCTGGAGCAAGTGGCCTCTTAGACAAGGGATGTTCACAACTGTTATGTGTCTTCCTGCTGCACCAGAGTCTGGCCAGACCCTAATGTGGTTAGCAAGTAGCAAAGCAAAGGAGGAAATGGCAGCTGAGAAGCCAGGGAGGGGGAGACTGACCCTGAGTGAGAGCCATCAGTCAGATGGCTTCCTCTGGCCGGAAGCTTTGGCTGAGATATCCTTCCTTCCCCTTTCCCAGCCCAGATTGCTTCCTCCCAGGCTGAAGAAGGGCTTTGGAAGCCTGGGTAGGGTGGAGCTGTTGAGCCAAAGTTTATTCAGAAAAAGTCCCTTATGACCAGTAGGGGTTTGGCTGTCATCTGTATGTGGTGCTAGCTTTTGTGGAGAAAGGTAATGATGAGGCCCAGGGGCTCCTTGGACAAAGGAAGACTGATGGATCCCTGGAACCCCAGGGAGACTGCCATCCACCCCTTGCTCATTCCCACCTTGTTCTTATCCTTGTTTCTGCAGAGTTAGCCACAGTAGTGAGGCGCTTCTCCCAGACGGGCATCCAGGACTTCCTGACCTTGACCCTGACAGAGCACTCTGGTCTTTTATATGTGGGGGCCCGAGAGGCGCTGTTTGCCTTCAGCATAGAGGCTCTGGAGCTGCAAGGAGTGGTGAGAGGTGGAGCAGTGGGAGTCACACAGAGGGGAGCTGGAAAGGACTCAAGGGGGTGTGGCCTGTGCAGGCTGTCCCTCAGCCCAGAGGTCACACTTGGTGTCAGGATTAGCAACTGCTCTGTTCCCTTCTGGTTTCGGCCAGGTGGGATGGTTTGGGGACCAGAATGGGGACCAGGTGTCACTCATGATGTAGCTCAAGCTGTGTTTGTGGCACACACGCCTGTGCATTACTGATATGCCCTTTCCAATCCTCAGATCTCCTGGGAGGCCCCAGCTGAGAAAAAGATTGAGTGTACCCAGAAAGGGAAGAACAACCAGGTAGGTGCTTAGAGCACTTTCCTACCAGGCCTTTGTGAAATGCTAGCCTCCTTCTCCGTTCTGGACCCTGGTGATCTCATATCTCTGGTTTTCAGTTCTCATTAACTTGTATACCTTTCTTTCTAAAGACGGAATGCTTCAACTTCATCCGCTTCCTTCAGCCATACAATGCCTCCCACCTGTACGTCTGTGGTACCTATGCCTTCCAGCCCAAGTGCACCTACATCGTGAGTGTTGCCCCCTCTTTGGGTGTGCCCCTTACCCACCTGTCCCTAACTTCTGTGGCCTCCTTCTTTGGCTTCTCAGACCATGAGTTTTCAGGCTGTGCAGGGCTCCATAGTAACACCTGTCTTCAATATCTTCTCCCTGCCCCTAGGACATGCTCACTTTCACCTTGGATCGTGGAGAATTTGAGGATGGGAAGGGTAAATGTCCATATGACCCGGCTAAGGGCCACACTGGACTCCTTGTGGGTGAGTGGCTGCCTCCAGTACAGACAGACAGGGCACATCTGGGACTTGGTCAGTCACACTCTGCTGATACTTGTCGTCAGAGTGCATCTATGCCTTACTTTTCTTGCTTGTCTGACCCGCTGTTTGTCTCCCACAGATGGTGAGCTGTACTCTGCCACGCTCAACAACTTCCTGGGTACAGAGCCTGTTATCCTGCGAAACATGGGACCCCACCACTCTATCAAGACAGAGTACCTGGTTTTTTGGCTGAATGGTGAGTCATGGAGTGGGATCCAGGAAGCCAAGAGTGGACTGGCCTTCTAGGGTCCTGTCACCCTGCCGCTGACCCTCCTTGCTTTGCCCCAGACCCCCACTTTGTAGGCTCTCCCTATGTCCCTGAGAGCGTGTGGCACCCTGCCACTGACCCTCCTTGCTTTGCCCCAGAGCCCCACTTTGTAGGCTCTGCCTATGTCCCTGAGAGCGTGGGGAGCTTCACGGGGGACGACGACAAGGTCTACTTCTTCTTCAGTGAGCGGGCAGTGGAGTATGACTGCTATGCTGAGCAGGTGGTGGCCCGTGTGGCCCGTGTCTGCAAGGTACCAGCTTCTGCAGCAGTGGGGGGTGGGAGCCCTGAAAGCTTGGCAGGTTCTGACCAGCCATGTCTCCTTGCCATCTGCCAGGGTGACATGGGGGGGAGCACGGACCTTGCAGAAGAAGTGGACAACGTTCCTGAAAGCACGCTTGGTGTGCTCAGCCCCTGACTGGAGGGTCCACTTCAACCAGCTTCGGGCAGTGCACACCCTGCTGGGCGCCTCCTGGCACAACACCACCTTCTTTGGGGTTTTTCAAGCAAGATGGTAAGTGGCTCTGGGATAGCTGGGGGTAGGGAGGGGCATGTGTGTGGGTGTGAGGGCCTGCACATGCCATGGATGAAGTCCAGCGGTCTTCTGGGCCTGGCAGCCGAGAGCTTGCTCTTCTTAAAGGTCCATGGAGGAAGGGAGCAGAACTCTGCCTCAGGTGACACCTCAGAGTCACCGAATGGTCATGACTGCTCCATACCAAGCCTTGCCTTCTGGAACTTCTCCTGCAGCTGGTTATGGTAGGGGTAAGTAGGCCCCAGATCTGACTTTCAGGGTCCTTCTGTAACAGGGGTGATATGGACCTGTCAGCGGTCTGTGAATACCAATTGGAACAGATCCAGCATGTGTTCGAGGGTCCCTACAAGGAATACAGTGAGCAAGCCCAGAAGTGGGCCCGCTATACCGACCCAGTACCCAGCCCTAGACCTGGTTCGGTGAGTTTGTGACATAGGGATGCGCTCTGCCAACGTGAGCTCCAGGACCCATTCACTCACCCGGCTGACAGCCCTCCTCCCCCGTCCCTCCCTGACATAGTGCATCAACAATTGGCACCGGGACAATGGCTACACCAGTTCTCTGGAGCTGCCCGACAACACACTCAACTTCATCAAGAAGCACCCGCTGATGGAGGATCAGGTGAGGCCTCGCTTGGGCCGCCCCCTACTTGTGAAGAAGAACACAAACTTCACACACATGGTGGCCGACAGGGTCACAGGGCTTGATGGCGCCACCTATACTGTGCTGTTCATCGGTACAGGTAGGCACTTCAGGTGTGCCTGAGTCTGGGAACCTGGGGGTGCACCAATATGTAAATATCTCATTTACATATTCTCCTCATCACCTCTCCAGGAGATGGTTGGCTGCTGAAAGCTGTGAGCCTGGGACCCTGGATCCACATAGTAGAGGAGCTGCAGGTGTTTGACCAGGAACCAGTGCAAAGTTTAGTGCTGTCTCAGAGCAAGGTAGTAAGAATGGCCACACATACCTCCCTCGCTGCTCTCCATCACCATCTGCCTCACGCCCAATCTTTCTGCTTCCATAGTCGGGCTCATGTGATTGGCCAGATCAGAAACCCTCAATCGGCTCTTGTGAGTTCCAGGAAGTCAGAGCACTACTAGATCGCAGCCAGCCCTCCAAGGGTTCTTATACATAACGCAGCACCAGAACCTGCCCTCCAAGAGTTCTTTTTTTAAAGATTTATTTATTTAATGTATATGAGTGCTCTATCTGCATGTACACCACCTGCATGTCAGAAAAGGGCATCAGATCCCAGTACAGATAGATGGTTGTGAGGCACCATGTGGTTGAACTCAGGACCTCTGGAAGAACAGACAGTGCTCCTAACCACTGAGCCATTTCTCCAGCCCCCAAGGGTTTGTATACATAACCCACCAGAACCTGCCCTCCAAGGGCTCTTATATAGAGCCTGTGAGGCCCCCATTCCCAGAATCCAGCCTTGGCACACACCTTCATGTTTTCTTCAGACCCTTCCAAGTGGGGCTGGGGCTCTGCCTGCAGCCTCTTTCTTCTCAGTCATGCCCTGGTTGACTAGACCTCCCAGGCTCCAGATGTTTTGGTACCCATGCAACAGGGACAACATCTGTTTTCTCCCAGCCCCCAGTGGGTCTCCAAGCCAGCTCCTCTATCTCCTGGATCATTTCCTTGAAATGTGCACCTTTTTTTTTTTTTTTTAATGTAAAACTGGCATATTCGCAGCACCCTCTGGGTTTCGATTTCATTACCTTGAACCAGCTATTGTGACACCAAGTTGCTCCCCAGAGCACCGAACAATGGAGTGGCCTCAAGGAAAGTGTGGGGGCTGAGCAAACCATTCAAACGGAGGAAAACGCCTTAGATGGGCACTCTTGTCACTATGCTGGCTGGAAGAGAATGAGCTTCCTGAGCTGTGTGTGAGGAGTGTGCTTCCACAGCAGCCTCTCAGGTCTGCTGTCCTTGTCTAATAAGGTCATGTCTATAAAGTGATTAGGATTGTGTGGGCTTGTCGTAAGCCCTCATCAAATTTGTTCCTCTGGCCTGGATTTTTCTTCTGCCTCCCTCCTCTTTGGGGACCTACTGTGTTTGTGCTCTCTGCACAAATCTCAGCTGTCCCCCAGGCATGGCATAGCTCACCCTCTACCTTATTTTTCTACAGAAGGTGCTTTTTGCTGGCTCCCCGTCTCAACTGGTTCAGCTGTCCCTGGCGGACTGCACAAAGTACCGCTTCTGTGTAGACTGTGTCCTTGCCCGGGACCCCTACTGTGCCTGGAATGCCAACACCAGCCGATGTGTGGCCACTGCCAGTGGTCACTCAGGGTGAGCCAGTAATCTGGGAGTGCCAGGGTGGGAGAGGAGGCAAAAGTGGTTGGAGTCGGGTTGTTAACATCCTCCCCCCTTCCCTGCCAGATCCCTTCTGGTCCAACATGTGGCAAACTTAGACACCTCAAAGATGTGTAACCAGTATGGCATTAAGAAAGGTGAGCTGCTTTTCTTTTGTTCTTTTGGGGATGGGCCCCTAGGGCACAGCCAGAGTTGGTGCTTCTCTTCCCACCATTGGCCCTGGGTTTCCTGTGTTAACACTTTGTTCTCTCTCATTTCTGCCTCTGCAGTCAGACTTACTCCCAAAAACATCACTGTAGTAGCAGGAACAGACCTGGTCCTACCCTGCCACCTCTCATCCAATTTGGCCCATGCCCACTGGACCTTCAGAGGCCGAGACCTACTTGCAGAACAACCTGGCTCCTTCCTTTATGACACGGGATTACAGGCACTGGTGGTGATGGGCGCCCAGCCCCACCATGCTGGGCCCTATCATTGCTATTCCGAAGAACAGGGGACAAGGCTGGCTGCAGAAACCTACCTTGTTGCTGTCGTGGCTGGCCCATCGGTAACTCTGGAGGCGCGGGCTCCCTTGGAAAACCTGGGGCTTGTGTGGTTAGCTGTGGTGGCCCTGGGGGCTGTGTGCCTGGTGCTGCTGCTGCTGGTTTTGTCACTACGTCGGCGACTGCGGGAAGAACTAGAAAAAGGTGCCAAGGCAGCTGAGAGGACATTGGTGTACCCACTGGAACTGCCCAAGGAACCGAGCAGTCCCCCTTTCCGTCCTGGCCCTGAAACAGATGAGAAACTTTGGGATCCTGTTGGCTACTACTATTCAGATGGCTCTCTCAAGATCGTGCCTGGTCACGCCCGGTACCAGCCTGGGGGTGGGCCCCCTTCTCCACCTCCTGGGATACCTGGCCAGCCTCTGCCTTCTCCGACTAGACTTCACCTAGGGGGTGGCCGGAACTCAAATGCCAATGGTTATGTGCGCTTACAATTGGGAGGAGAGGACCGAGGAGGACTTGGGCACCCACTGCCTGAGCTCGCTGATGAATTGCGACGCAAACTACAGCAGCGCCAGCCACTGCCTGACTCCAACCCAGAGGAGTCTTCAGTATAAGGGACCCCCCACCTCATTGGGGGGCTCCCGGGAGGTGCACTCTCAACTTTTGCACAGGCACCAGCTACCTCAGGGACATGGTAAGGGTACTCGCTCTGCCTGGGACAGACACTGCCCAGCATTTGCCCAGCCATGAGGACCTGCTCAGCATGGACACTGCCTCTTGGTATGGCTCACCAGGGCATCAGCCTCACAGGAGGCCGGCACACCCTCCTCCGTGAATTTCAGACATGTGGGACTCCAGCAGCCAAAACTTTGTAAGGCAGAAATTTCAAGATGTGGGTGTTTATGCATATATGTGTTGGTGTGTGTATGGAACGGTGCGTGCGTGCGTGCGTGCGTGTGAGAGAGAGGAGAGAGAGAACCTTCCTGTCTCAAGTCTTCCCTTGGTCTGGAGTCCTCCTGGTGAGTCTTTGGAGCTATGAAGGGGAAGGGGTCATACCACTTTGCTTCTCCTACCCCCACCTGTCCCGAGCTTGGGACAGTGATGTAAATATGGGGATGGGATGGACAGGGTGTTGTACCCCTTTTTGGGGGAGTGCAGGACTCAGGGGTGGGCCTAGTCCTGCTCCTAGGGCTGTGAATGTTTTCAGGGAGGGGGTTGGGGGTGGAGATGGAGCCTCCTGCTTCAGGGGGAAGGGTGGGCAGGGCCTCCCTCCCACTTGACTTCTGGTTTCAGTGGTATTTTATACTTGTGTTCTTCCCACAGGGCTGGGAAAGGTGGTTGGGGGGTGAGGGGAGGGAGAAGGTGGGCGCGCTGTGGGTGCTGGCGTATCCTCTCCCAGCTCTGGGAAAAGGGCTCCTAACACTGTAACTTATTACGTCCCCACATATTTATTTGTTGTAAATATTTGAGTATTTTTATATTGACAAATAAAATGGAGAAAATGCCACTTAACTCTGGTGCACAGACATTCTGACTGTAACCCATCTATTGAACGTAGAAGGAACCGTCCTTTGGGCTGGGCACATCAGGATCTTCATGCCTGTCTGTGCCCTATCTCTGGAGGGGCCAGCTGAGACTCAAGTGTTTTCCCACAGTGGTGCCTATGGGACTGGGAACCAGACCAGGAAGGACTACATCCCCTTGGGAGCCACACTTGGCCTGATGCCACAGGGAAAAGTCAGAGCGCTGGGGGAAGAGGAGGAGAAGGGGCTTGTCTTCCCAGAACTGCAGGGACGGTGAGCAGGGGAGAGCAGGGGCCGAAGGAGAGGACCTCCTAGAAGCGTCTCAAGGTTGCTGACAGTGTTTTTAATAAAGGTGGAGCTCAGGACAAGCTCAGTAGGATGAGGGACTACTTGTAGCTTTCTACTCTAGGAATGCTAATCTATGCCCCATATATGTCGGAGAAGATAGTCCCCCACCGCCACCCAGTGAGTTCCAAGCCCTTGTCCTAGTGAGTAGTGGTGTAGGCCCAGATGTTCCTGGGAAAAACAACAGGCCCAGCCTGGATTTAGTTTTGAGTGCCCGTGATGGGAGTTGCCCTGCAATTGAGTTTCAAAAAGGAAAATAGGGGAAAAAGACGTTTTAAAGATTTTGTGTTGTGCTAAATTCGATGCTATTGTTGGCTGCAATTTGGACACGCCTGGTTTAGATAAATCTAACCGGTGCATAGGGACAGAGACCACGGCAGTGAGCACCTCCCCCTTCGGCTGCCCCCACCGCCATACAATTGTTTGCAGCTTGAGCAGGCTGCTGCCCTGGTTTCGCCGAGTGTGGGTCAGAAGACTGGCTCATACTTCAGGGTGTTCCCCTTAGCTCAGATGTCAGCCCAGTGGATGTCGGCAAACAACGCCCACGAAGGGGGAAGTGGGTTAAGCACAATGGTGGGCTTGATCCTTGCCCTCAGGCCACCTGCTTCCCGCTAGGTGGCTAAAAAAAGGAGGTTCGACGTGTTAGAAGGAGGTTGAGCTGTCCATGGGCGGCCGGTGGCTCGGGTGATGCTGGGAGGATGGGATGAGGGATTGTGGGCCGAGACCAGAGTCCTCGTGCCCTGGGGAGCCCGCGAGGCCTCGGGTCTGGCGAATGCAATATAAACACTGCCAGGCAGGCCAAGCTGCCTGGTCCCCACACCCTACAAGGCGCGGCTCCATGAACCGTCCCGCCTCCTCCCCGGGGCGCGCAGCGGACCCCTTCACCTTTGCTCCTCCTTGTGCTTAGTTAACCTCGGGCGCCCTCCCGTGGTAGCAGAGCAGCAAGGCTCAGCCCATCCAGCGCCTCCTCGCTACTGCCATTGGTCAGTGAGCTAAGGTCTAAATGCTGAATTGGTCGGCTCGGGCGAGGGGGCGGGACTCGGAGGTCAACCACGGACGCAGAGTGGTCAGTCTGGAACGGAGGGGTGGGCGTCTCGTAGGAGCCCCGGACTGCAGACCCAGCCTCCCGGATGGCGGCGCGGCAGTCGTGCGCGAATGGCTCCTGCTGCTCGCACCCCGGTGCGGTTCCCGGGGTTCAGCAGACGCTGGAGGAGATGGACTTCGAGAGGGGTAAGGGGTGAGGCGGCCGCATGGCTGGCGGCGGGCAATCCCCAGCCCTAGGAACGTAGACTAAAGGAGGCTTCGAACCGAGTTTGGAGTTCCGGGCCTGGTGCAGGAAGGCTAGCCTCAAAGCATGGCCACCCCGTTTCGAGTGCTGACGGGTGAACCGAGGCATTGGTTTCCGAACTGAGTCTGGAGACCAGCCCAGCTAGGAGACAGCCTGCTCAGGTGATAGGGGAGCTAGGGACAGAATCTGCAGTTGGTGGATTGTATCCACCTGGGAGGTCAGGGGAGCTGACCCTTGCTGGTCTCGGGTGTGGGTGTACATGTTTTAGTTAAGACAGCGATCTTCAAACAGGGGACTGTGACTGTTTATCTGTGGAGCGCGGGGATGTACAGAGATCTTGCTGCTAGCAATGGTGCCTGCTCTCTGTGCCTGGAGCCACCGTGTTACCGACTGTCTTATCCCTAGGCACAGGTTGCTTGTACAGTTGTAGCACGGTTGTCATCAGCGGTGGGGAAGATGCTGCTGATGGATGTGCAGTCACACTTGACCACTGCCAAAGGAATGGCTTCTTAGCCTGCACACTTCCTCCACCTCTGCCACTGCCACCCTTTGGGCTAGGTATATAATAGGACTTCCCACTTCCTCTCGTGCCCTCTCACAGTGTTTTCTCCTCTCTACCTTTGGAAAGTAGTAAATGAGATTATTGCATTTACCCCCCTTTTAATTTAAAGTTTATTTATGTGCATTTTTCCACATGTATGTCTGTATACCACATGTGCCTGGAGCCCAAGGAGGCCATAAAAGGGCACCCGATTCCCTGGGATGGCAGTTACACATGGTTACAGCCGGCTGCTCGGAACCAGGTCTTCTGTGGAATGGTCAGTGCTCTTAACTGCTGAACCATCTCTCCAGCCCCCCCCCTATTGCTTTTAGTTCTCCAAGTGCTCTATTGTGGTCTACAAAGCTCTGGTTCTGTACCCTCATTATAGTTCTTCACAGTCATCCCCTTTAAGTCTCTAGAATATACAAGACCTCTGTCTGATTAACGCCACTGTTTGCTAGCCAGTCTTCCTGCAAACGTCAGGCTAACTGAAGCTTTTTCATTGGTTCTCAGTTCTATATGACACCTCTTCAGACACACCTTCCTTATGCCTTAGAGAGTCCTCACCTGGGGACAGTTATGCCCAATGTGTGCCGTGCACAGACAAGTTCCCTACAGCAGAAGATGACCTGTCTCAAAATGTCAGCCTTGCCTGTGTCATGTTCAGAGCAGGGCTCTTCCTTTCCAGGTTACTCTGCTACACTAGCACTTCGCTCTCACTGGCAGTTTGGACTGACTCTCAAGACCAGACAGGGCAGGGCTACATAGTGAGATACTTTGTCTCAAAAAGATTAAAAAAAAAAAAAAAAAGAATAGTTTGTGTATCACCTACTGCTATTTTGTTTGCTTATTTTTTTTGTTTTGTTTTTGTTTGGTTTTTTCGATACAGGGTTTCTCTGTGTAGCCCTAGCTGTCCTGGACTCACTTTGTAGACCAGGCTGGCCTGGAACTCACAAAGATCCGCCTGCCTCTGCCTCCCAAGTGCTGGGATTAAAGGCGTGCGCCACCACCGCCCGGCATGCTTATTTAAGATACTCACCTATCCTGTGAGTTTTTTCTGTAAATCACATTTTTTTTTTTTTTTTAAGTTTTGGTTTGGTTTTGTTTTTTCAATACAGGGTTTCACTTTGTATTTGTTTTTTAGTTTTTAATTCATTTATTTTGGTGACTTTGTGTGTGTGTGTGTCTGTTTTAATTAGTCGGTGTGATGTCCCCCTCTCCCTTCACTCTCCCAGGGTCTCACTATATATCTCTGGCTGTCCTGGAACTCATTCTGTAGATCAGGCTGGCCTTGAACTCACAGAGATCCGCCTGCATCTGCTTCCCCAGTGTGGGATTAAAGGCCTGTGCACCACCACTGTCCAGCCCTAGCAACTACTCTTAACTCTGAGCCATCTCTCTGATTCTGATTACAGGTTTCGAGATGTGTGTGTGTATAATGGATTTATATAAAATATATATTATAATGTATATATTATATATTGTTATATTTGTATATATATTGTACAAAGTATACACACACACGTTTAACGTGTGTGACTGTTTTGGCTTCATGCATGTATGCACCATGTATTATGTGCATAGCTCTCCATGTGCCTAGTCAGAAAAGATCAGATCCCTGAAGCTGGAGTTACAGGTGGTTGTGAGCAACCTTATGGGTGCTAGGAATCAAGCACAGGTCCTCTAGAAGAGCAACCAGTGCCCATCTCTCTAGCTCTGGTTTTTGTTGTTTTGTTTTTTTAAGATAGGGTCTCGCTATGTAGCTCTGACTATCCTGGAACTCATTTTGTAGACCAAGCTGGCTCTGAATGCACAGAGATTTACCTGCCTCTGTCTCTCAAGTGCTGGGATTAAAGACTTGTGCTCCATGCCCAATTTGTGATTATCTTTATTTCTGTATAATTCTTATCACTTCAACCAGTATTTTTCCCATTTGTGGGAAGCAGAGGAAGGCCCTGAGTGAATGTGTGTTGTTGAGCCAGATATGTTAAGGACCCTAGCCTCAGACCTATGGGGAAATGGTACACACGGAGAGAGACAGAGAGAAAGATACCCCAGGGGTCGAGGCTCAGAGGGATGGCAAATCCTTCCTCTGGTCCATGTGCAGATGTTGACAGTATGTGCAGAAAATGCCCAGCACTTCTTCCCCTGGATATTTATGGCTTGAAGATTACTCCGTTACAGAGACTGTTCCGAAGATTAGCTGAACCCGCCTCCTTGTTCAGCTGCATATAAGAACTCCGCCTCTTTGTTCTGTTCAATACAATAACCCTGGTTATCTGTTCAGCAATATAAGATAACCATTCTGAGCTTTGGGGTGCTGTAGTTCTCCATTAAAGAGCCCAGTCCACCAGTCCCAGCTTCTCTGTGTGTCCATGTGTCGGCTCCCTTGCTGTCCCAGTACGGTCTAGTTCCTGGAGCTGTGCTAGGACACAGCACCAGTTCCATCTAGAATGCTGTGTGATTCCTTTTAGAAATATGTCAGTATGTGTTCTCTTCCATGTTTCCTTACCTTTTCCCCATCATTTTCTACTGCATTGTGAGGAAACTCTAAGCCACTAATTCTCTCATCAACTAGGTTTGTAGTATTGGTCAACCTATTTGTGGTCATTTTATTTCAGTGATTTAACTTACTTTTTAATTCATTTAGAGTATGTGAGGAATGATGGGGTATGAGTTCTGATGTCAGAGGACACCTGCTACGGTCAGTTTTCTTTTTCCTCTGCGTAGGTGTAGGGATTGAACTCAAGTTGTTAGGCTTGGAGGCAAGTACTTGACCTGCTGACCCATCTCACTGTTCCTCAATCAGCTTTTTGTTTGTTTGGTTGGTTTTTCAAGACAGATTTTCTCTGTGTACCCCTGGCTGACCTGGAATTCACTCTGTAGACCAGGCAGGTCTCGAACTCAGAGATCTGTTAGCCTCTGCCTCCCTAGTGCTGGGATTAAAGGCATGTGCCACCACCGCCCAACAGAAGAAATACTTTAAAAAATAAAAAATAAAGAAAAAAAATCACATCATGTTGCACTGCTTAGTGCTTTCTTTGCTTGGTTGGCTTGCACAGGAATCTGGTCTGCGGCCCTGAATGGAGACCTGGGCCGAGTGAAGTATCTCATCCAGAAGGCCACAGACCCTAGCCAGCCTGACTCCGCGGGCTACACTGCGCTGGTGAGCTCTGGGGAGAGGCTTTAACTCTGGGCTGCCACTCTCTTCCTCTTTACTTCCGGCAAAGCCCTCTTGTGTTTTCTGTTGTTTTGTTGCTGTGTGTGTGTGTGTACGTACATGTGTGTACACACACACTCAAGCCTGCCGCAGTGTATGTGTGGAGGTCAGACCCTCTTTTGGGAACTGTTTCAATCCTTCCACCGTGTGAGTTCTGGGGTAGAGTTTAGGCCATCAGACTTGGAGGTAAGTACTTTTACTCAATGTGTCATCTCACTGGCTCTTGGTATTTTTTTTTTTTGGTTTCTGTTTTTGTTTTTGGCTCACTATGTGTCCCAGGCTGTCCTTGAAGTCATTCCTGAGTCTACCTCCTGAGTTCTGAGATTACAGACATATGCCAACCTGCCTAGCTTTAAAGTTTGTTTTGTCTTTTGAAATAGGCTTTCACAGAACTCAGATCAGCCTCACCTTGCTGTGAATGGAAGGTGACCTTGATTCCCCTGCCTCATCCCAATTGCTGGGCTGGTGCCACCATGACTGATAAGCACTTGCCCACCTGTACCACAGCCTTAGCCACCCTTCCATTTTAGCTTTGCATCCTGAGCAGCTGGGTGTTCTTTTTTTTTTTTTAAACATTTATTTATTTGTTTGTTTGTTTGTTTGTTTGTTTGTTTGTTTGTTTATTATGTATGCAGTATTTATTCTACATATATGCCCGGGCAGATCTCAATGTAGATGGCTGTGAGCCACCATGTGGTTGCTGGGAATTGAACTCAGGACTTTAGGAAGAACAGTGGTTGCTGGGAATTGAACTCAGGACTTTAGGAAGAACAACCAGTGCTCTTAACCTCTGAGCCACCTCTCCAGCCCCAGCTGGGTGTTCTAATGGGGGAAGAGCTGATCCAGGCCTGCCCCTTGCTGGACAGCCAGACAATGCTTTTGCCTTCTAACAAAAGGTGGCCCTTGTCTCCTGCCAGGACTTTGCCATCTGACTTCGGTCTCTCCCCGCTGCAGCACTATGCTAGCCGAAATGGGCACTATGCTGTTTGCCAGTTTCTGCTGGAAAGTGGAGCAAAGTGTGATGCCCAGACCCACGGTGGTACCACGGCATTGCACCGGGCCAGCTACTGTGGGCATACAGATATCGCAAGGCTGCTGCTTTCCCATGGGTCCAACCCCCAGCTGGTCGATGATGATGGTATGACAAGTCTACATAAGGTATGTCCCTGTCTCCTCCCTACCTTCTTTTCCTTAATCTTATTTTTGTATTAGTTACTTTTCTGGTTGTTTTGCTGGTTTTTTTTTTTTGTTTTGTTTTGTTTGTTTTTTTTTTCTTTGACACAGGGTTTCTCTCTGTAGCCCTGGTTGTCCTAGAACTCACTCTGTAGACCAGGCTGGCCTTGAACTCACAGAGATTCACCTGCCTCCCAACTGCTGAGAATAAAGCCAGTGCCCCAGGCAGCTTGGGACCTCAGCTCATGAAGTTAAAGCTCTCTAGAAATGCCCTCACACCCATAGGTGTGTCTCCTAGGTGATTCTAAGTCTCTCCAAGTTGACAGCCAAGATTAGCCATCACAATGGTCATTGTAGGAAACAGGAAAACGTAGAAAAGGAGAACCACCTGGAGTGTCTGTGCTCACCTTCCACCTCTTTAGGAAAATAGTTCTCTAGCTGTTCTCGCTGCTGAATTAGTTCTCTCCCTCAGCAGCGAGTCGTGAAGGCGTTCCCATGTAATTGGTGTTTTGAAACCATTGTGACTTTGCCTCCCTCTGGTACCCACTTTCTAGGTCATAGATAGGATGGTCATTTTTTGGGCTCAATATTCTATGCCCTTCCTCCAGGCATCCACCTCACCAATTACTCCTTTATTCTTTCTCTCCTTTCTTCCATCTGTCCATCTGTCTGTTTGTCTGTCTGTCTTAAGTTCTGGGGCTTGCTAGGCAAGTGCTTTACCACTGAACTATATGTGCAACTTGTGTATGCATCTTAGAGATGTCTAGAGTCTTTCCTTGTCCCAACTCTGCCAATTTGCTAGGGCAGTGGTGGCATTCCATTAATATCAGCACTCAGGAGGCAGAGGCAGGCGGGAGTTCAAGGTCTACAAAGAAACCCCATCTCCTGGTGGGGGAGGGGAGGGCACTCATCAAACCCTATCCTCCTTGGGATTCCCCCAGAGGCTTGGTTTTTCCAAGTCCAAGGAGTCATGTTACAAAGCCACCAGCATTCAGCTCCTGCTCCTGCCAGCCGCTTTGTGCTGTCCTGAGCTCTCAACCTTGACCCCTTTTCAGGCTCTTGAACTCACTGTCACTGTGTATCGCAAACTGTCCCCCAAGTGGATGCCTCCCCATCCCCCCATCCTTTTTTGGTTTTTCGAGACAGGATTTCTCTGTGTAGCCCTGGCTATCCTGGACTCACTTTGTAGATCTGGCTGGCCTCGAACTCACAGAGATCTGCCTGCCTCTGCATCTCGAGTGCTGGGATTAAAGGCTTGGGCCCCCCCCCCCCCTTTTTTTTTTTTTTTTTTGGTTTTTGGTTTCAGGGTTTCTCTGTATAACAGCTCTGGCTGTCCTAGACTCACTTTGTAGACCAGGCTGGCCTCAAACTCACAAAGATTCGCCTGCCTCTGCCTCCCAAGTGCTGGGATTAAAGGCGTGCGCCACCACCGCCCGGCTCTGTCTTTATCTTTTGAGAATTGATTTTAAGCATGCACCACCATATCCAGCTTTTTCCCTCCCAGTTTTCATAGGCTTATTCCTACCTTTATTTCTAGACTGTAGTGTTTATATAGCAACTCTGTAGAGCCTTGCCTGGTCTCCAGATGTTCCCAACTATTTGTGTCCTGCACTCAACTTCCTAACTCTTGGTGTGTTAGTTAGTTTTATGTCACCTTGATATGAACTAAACTCATTTGGGAAGAGGGACCCTCAATTGCGAAAATGCCTCCATAAGACTGGCCTGTAGGCAAGCCTGTAGTGCCTTTCCTTGATTAATGATTGATATAGTTGGGCCTACCACACTAGGGGCAGTGCCATCCCTGGGCAGGTGGTCCTGGATAGTATAAGAAAGTAGGCCAGGGACTGGAGAGACAGCTCAGTGGTTGAGAGTAATTGCTGGTTTTCCAGAGGACCCAGGTTCAATTCCCAGTGCCACCATGGTACCTCACAACCATTTGTAACTCCTTAGTGACTCTATAGTGAGTGACTATGACTCCCTTCATATAAGCAAAATACTCAAACACATAAGATAATAAGAAAGGTGCGGTTCCTCTGTGTTAACAGCCCTGGCTGTCCTGGACTCACTCTGTAGACCAGGCTGGCCTAGAACTCACACAGATCCCTTGCCTCTGCCTCTGGAGTTCTGGAATAAAAGGTGTTTGCCACCACCACCTTAAAAAACGTAAAAGAAAAAGAGGGGCTGGAGAAATAGCTCAGCAGTTAAGAGCATTGGGTATTCTTGCAGAGGACCCGGGTTCATTTCTCAGCACCCACATAGCAGCTCACAACTGTCTGTAACTCCAGCTCCAGGAGATCCAGCACCCTCACACATGCAGGAAAAACACCAATTCATATAAAATAAGAATAAATCGTTTAAAAAAAGAAAAAGGAGAAAAAGCTGGGCATGGTGGCATACATTTAATCCAAGCACTTGGGAGGCAGAGGCAGGTGTGTCTCTTGAGTTTGAAGCCAGCCTGGTCAACAGCAGTGGTTCTCAACCTGTGGGTTGCGACCCCTTTGTGTGTGGACCGGCCTTTTCACAGGGATCACCTAAGACCATTGGAAAACACATATCTATGTTACAGTTCATAACAGTAGCAAAATTACAGTTACAAGGTGGCAAAGAAATACTTTTATGGTTGAGGGGCACCACAACATAAGGGACTGTATTAAAGAGTTGCAGCGTTAGGAAGGTTGTGAATGCCTGCTCTGCAGAGTAAGTTCCAGGACAGCCAGGACTACACAAAGAAACCCTGTCTTGAAGAAGAAAAAAAAAAAATGGTAAAGAAGCAGGCTGAACAAGCCATGGGGAGCAAGACAGTAAGCAGCACCCCTCCATGGCTTCTGCTTCAGTTCCTGCCCTCACTTCCCTTTATGATGAACAGCAACCAGCACTGAAATGAGCCCTTTGCTCCCCACGTCACAGCAGTAGAAATCTAAGACATCTGTTCATCATCATTCTGTGTGAGGCCTGTCTCTCAGCAGAGGGCAGCTGCTAGGACTTCCTTATGTTTAATGTAGGCCTTAGCACGTGTGACTTCCCCATGTTTAATGTACTTAACACCTCCCACAGGTGCTCAGTGAGTTCCTGCTGAATAAACAGCCACATGTTGGGTTTTGTTAAATCCTTGCTAGGTGTAGAAGCTTGAGTCTTTTCTTTTTTAAAAAAATACTTGCCGGGCAGTGGTGGCGCACGCCTTTAATCCCAGCACTTGGGAGGCAGAGGCAGGCGGATCTTTGCGAGTTCGAGGCCAGCCTGGTCTACAAATTGAGTCCAGGACAGCCAGGGCTACACAGAGAAACCCTGTCTCGAAAAAAAACAAAACAAAAAAATAAAAATAAAAAAATAAAAAAATACTTACTTGTTGGGTGGTGGTGCATGCTTTTAATCCTGGCACTTGGGAGGCAGAGGCACATGGATTTCTCTGAGTTGGAGGCCAGCCTGGACTACAGAATGAGTTCCAGGACAGCCAAAGCTTCACAGAGGATCCCTGTCTCAAAAAAACAAACAAAACAACAACAACAAAAACCAAAACAAACAAAAAGACATAGACATGGCTGGAGAGATGGCTGAGCAGTTAAGAGCACTGGCTGCTCTTCCAAAGGACTCGGGTTCAAATCCCAGCATCCACATGGCAGTTCACAGCTGTCTGTAATTGTCGGGCGTGGTGGTGCATGCCTTTAATCTGACACTCTGTGAGTTCAAGGCTAGCCTGGTCTACAGAATGAGTCCAGGACAGCCAGGGATATAGAGAGAAACCCTGTCTGGAAAACAAACAAACAAACAAACAAAAAAACAACCAACCAACCAAAATGTGGCTGCTCATACCCTAGAGGCAGGAGGATTTCACTCTGGTCCACATAGAGAGTTCCAGAATAGCTGAAATAGAACTGATGCTTACCAGCCTCAGGAGCTTCACAAATCTGTGTGTAAGGCATGGGGCTTTGGTAGCAATTAAAAGTCTGCTAAGAAGCTTTAAGTTCCTGTTTCCAGGAGACATTTTCAGAGCAAGCAGGGCCCAGCTCCAGTATGCCTTTTGACCCGGGCCTCTCTCTCCACAGGCTGCAGAGAAGGGTCACAAGGACATTTGCTCCCTCCTGTTACAACACAGCCCAGCCCTGAAGGCTGTCCGGGATCGCAAAGCACGGCTAGCATGTGACCTGCTGCCCTGCAACAGTGGCCTGCGGGACCTGCTGGCCAGCTGAGGCCCTATCTCCTGTCTCTGGATGCCCTTGAAGGGTGCACAGACTAGCTCTCCACAGCCCTGCCTTGCTCAGCATCATGCTGCCAGGACCAGTGCCAGAATACCTGGAAGAGCCCCATCTGGGCAATGTGGCAGCCAGTAGGGAGGCTTGGGGAGCTGAATGAAGGCTTGTGATCCTGGACAGGTGATCATATAAGTTAGTCCATGTAAAAGCATTCTATCCATTTGAAAGAAAATAAACCATGTCTTGACATCATCCACAGACAAAGATAAATTTCAAAATACAGAGTCCTAAATATAAAAATCCAAAACTTTGAACTATTAGAAGAAACTATGGAATGTCTTAAAAAAAAAAGCTGTTTTATAGCTGAATGAGCTTGGTGTAGTGTTCTTTTTTGACCTGTCTGTCCCTCAGCACGCCTGTCTATAGATGAAAATGACTGTTCAGGGGACTGGGGAAGCCTGCGGAGATCACTCAGCAAGTGTACTACATTACAAGCAGCATGGAGAGTACCCACCACCTAGCCTGGCCTGGTAGTGCAGGCCTGAAATATCAGCTGCTCAGGAGGCTGCATCCTACCTGGGCTACAGAGGAGTTCAAGGCCAGCCTGGGCAACATAGGCCCCATCTCAAAAGGTAAAAAGAGGGGAAATATAGCTCAGTGGCAGAGTGCTTGCGTGACATGCAAAAGCCCTACGTTCAATCCCTAATAGTGGGGGGAAACTGTCCAGTTCCCAAAGTCTAACCAACACTGGCTTTTATTCCAGAATTTCAGTTCTAGAAGTCTGTTCTGTGCAAAGTGTTAACTGTGCCTGCTGTGACTGCACACACCTTTATTCCCAGCACCCACAGCAGGAAGATCTCTCTGTGCTGCAGGCCACCTGTAGAGATCCTGTCTCCACGTCGTTGTAGTTGCTTATCGTTTGTTTTGCACTGCTTACTGGTGAGGCTGTCTTTGACCTTCCTATCTACGCCCATTCAAAATGTTTTTGTTCTTGCTATATAGTCAAGGCTAGCCTCCAACTTGGAGCCATCCTCTGGCTTCACCTCCTGAGTGTCGGAATTATAGATATGTATCACCATATCCGGCTTGTCATGTTTTTATCTGTTGTTTACAGGAACTTTATATTATGAATATTGAGTCTTTCCTTTGGGTATATGCATCTATACAGAGAAACATATATAGTGTGCATATTATATATGTATATGAACATTTTCTTTCACACTGCCACAGTTGGTTAGCTTCTCGTCATGGGAACTGGTACACATGCGATAGATGGGGATTTATCAGTATCTGTTTAAGTGAGCAGAGCTAATAATCACTTCTCAATAGCAACTTAGGTAGAGTCCTCCTTGATCACAAAGCTGTCCGCTTACAGACTCATTTACAAACTCCGAATGGAGGTACAAGGCCCTGGCTTCCCAGTACTGAGACAGCATTGAAATATGCTACATATTAAAAAAAAAGAAAGAGCCGGGCGGTGGTGGCGCACGCCTTTAATCCCAGCACTTGGGAGGCAGAGGCAGGCGGATCTTTGTGAGTTCGAGGCCAGCCTGGTCTACAAAGCGAGTCCAGGACAGCCAGAGATATTCAGAGAAACCCTGTCTCGAAAAACCAAAAAAAAAAAAAAAAAAAAAGAAAGAAAGAAAGAAAGAAAGAAAGAGCGCCAGACTAATGTAATCCCAGCCCCTCAGGAGCTCAGGCAGAACTACAAGTTTGAGGCTAGCCTGAGCTACAGTGTGAGACTGTGTGTGTGTGTATGTGCATGTGTGTGTGTATGTGCGCGCGCGTGCCTGCAAGAGAGAGAGAACTGACGTACTAAGAGAGAAAAGACACAAACTGACCTGCTCCCTGGTGGGAAGGGATCAGGTCCCACCTACACCAGAGTGTGGGAAGACTGCCAAGTTGTGGCACAGTGTGACACTCTTCAAATAACACATACTGTACAGACACAAGAGAAAAAGTTGGGAAGATGTGTTTTCCCTTGGGCCACCGAGGCAAGAATAATCAAACAGGTCTTTAGATTTACTTTTTAAAAAAAAAGTTTTTAACTTAGAGGTAATACCAGTTACCTTTGTATAAGACAAACTAGCATTTTCCTAAAATTTTTTTTGTTAGGATGCTGGGTTTTACTGTGAACCAGATGAACTTTAAAACCCAAGACCCTCTTTCCTTAGCCTTCTGAGTACAAGGATGTTTTTGTTTGTTTGTTTGTGACAAGGCTTCTCTGTGTAGTTCTGGTTTCCTAAAACTGGCTGTTCACCAGGCTGGCCTTGAACTCACAGAGATGCTCCTGCCTCTACCTCCAGAGCGCTGGGATTAAAGGCATGCGTCATCACACCCACCTGAGTACTAGAGTTAACAGTCAGGTACCACCATGCCCAGCTTCATCAGGACAGTGGAGAACAGAGCTATTCTGACTTTTCTGGCTGCCTTCTTTCTCAGGAGTAACACTTCCCTCAAGGCATGGGGGGGGGGGCTTCTTTTAAAAAGCTCTAACCAACCCTTGGTAGTCTCTGGTCTTCTTCAGCCACAATTCTCCAGCTTATTTGGATGTTGCTCTCATGCTGAGTCTTGTTTACTGGGTGTCTGATTTCCTTTCAAAGGTCAAGCTGGAATTCGGAGCATAGCAGAACCAAAAAAACATTCCTGGCTTCTGAAGAATTAAGAATTTGAATTTGTTGGCTAAAGACAGCTCCCTTTGTGGCTGGCTGTCATGGTTACTGCTACAGACCATCCTGGAGCAGGTCTCAGTCCCCTTGCCCTGTTAAAGACATGCTTCATACCCAGAGAGCATCTTGTATGGATCTGGAAGGCTTCAACCCTGTGAGGGCTGATGACAGGCTGGGGCAGAACACCATGTTGGCTGTCAGCCTGCCGAGGGACAAATCTGGGAGGGAAGGGCCGCCTTGAGACTAGCCAATTGGGAAGTCATAGGAAACCTAGTTTCATCATGTAGCATATGAGAATTCCCAAGGCATAAGGTCAGCCTCTTCTTCTGCCCCTCCTGAGGTCCTCTGTAGGATGCCTGCCATGTGCTGGGGTGATTGTGCTGGGTCTTTGTGGATCTCAGGCAGCCAGATCCACATTGTGAGCCTGGGTTCCTCACCAGTGGGCTTTAAACTCAGAAGCGTAAGAAATGTTTCCCTTGCATCTGGCCCAGGCGCCCCAGCCCATGCGGTGGTAAAATGCCTCCCTGGTAGTTGTGGGGTGTGGCAGATTCAGGGTAGTGGGTGTCTGAGGAGGTTGCTGACTCAGTCCCAAACAGCTCCTTTTCCTGTCCTCAGTGGGCCACATTCCCAGCCCTGTATTTTGGTTAGTGTGACAGGGCCGCAGAGTCATCTGGCCTGGGCACAGGGTCTGTCCTTCCCTACCCCCAAGAGAGAGCTCTCCCATAAAAAGGCTGAGCACTTTGCTCACTTCGCTGGGCGTGAGGAGAGCAAGGGGGGACCATGGACTTCACCAGCATTCAGCAGTTGGTAAGGATGTGAGGCAGAGGGTGGGTGACTGGTGAGAATGCAACAAGCCTCAGGTGCCCAGACCATACAGCCAGAATAAGGAACTCTGGCTGAGGGCAGACAGCTGCTTTCTGGGATCTGAGGGTCACATTGAGAGGCAAGACAGCATGGTTCTTTCCTGCCCAGTTCTCATGTGAGAAGATGTTGAGAAGGAAGACAGATGGAGAAGCTAGGCGGTAGTAGACAGGAAAACCCTTGAATGATTGAGTCTGGATTTTTGTTTCTGGTGGTACCATCTTGTGGACCCCAAGAGGGGTCCATCTTGGGGCCTCAAAGTTGCTAGGTTAGCAACTCTACCACACAGCTGCACCCTCAAGCTTGTAGGCTTGTCTTTGGATGAAGAAAAATAGAGAATGGTGAGCTACTCTGGAAGCCATAGGTATAGCTCTGATTCCTTTAGGTCAAGCACAGGATAGTCTGGGTGGAACTTTTCAGAGGGTCTGGCCACTTCAGGGGTGTCTTGAGTTCCCCAAGCAGTTAAACAGCAACACCAGTGCAGCCATGTGATGCTGGTGACATGGGGCATGGAGGGTCTAGGGCCCATAGGCCTCACTGTGGCTCCTCCTGGGAAGTAGATGGCAAAGCCGGGTCCAAGAGGCATTAGGTTGTACAAGGGAAGACCCAGCCATTTGGCCAGAATGAGCCTCACCTCACACTTCTGTTTCTCTCTCTCAGCATTCTCTCCCATAGTGTGCACCTTGCTCTGTGCTCTCCAGCTGAATGGCAGCTAAGGGAATGGGTAGGCTGTGGGGGATGGGTCAGGTGGCAGTGTGACACTTAAGTTCATAGGAATCTGGGGGTAGAAGGGGGGGGGGGGGGTGGAAGCTGAAGTGTCATCTGGCATGAGCCCAGATGTATAAATAGACTCCTCCTCCCTTAACTCTCACCTGCCTTGCTGGTAGTGAAGGCAGTCATTTCCCTGGGCCTTGGTCATTGCCACAGTTGGCAAAAACTGCAGGTGTTGGATATGTGTGTGTGTGACAACACTGTAGCCCACCAGGAAGCAATCTGCAGGAAGAGTCAGACTGACTCCCAAGTTCACAATTAGTCTTTGTATGTTAGATCTCTTGCTGTGCCACAATTCCCAAGCATCCCTCCAACTGTCCTGATCTTTACTCTACTTGTCCTGTAGGTCAGTGGAGAAAGAGTTGACAGGAAAGTGTTGGAGTTTGGACATGGAATTCCTGATACTGGAGGCTGGCCTAGTGGCTGGAAGCTGGGATCCCAAGAGGCAATTGCCCGGGAGAAATTGAAGTTGGAGGAAGAGAAGAAGAAGAGAGTGAGTGTTCTTGGAATGGGGGCTGGGGCAGTGTGGGTATCCAGGTGCAGTGAGGGCCTAGAGCCCGGCGCCACTGTCAGCCAGCCAGAATGGCTGGGTACTTCAAGGCAGAGCTCATTGAGCCAGGAGCCTGCCCTAAGACTCTATCCTGTGGCTGGTGTCTAGCTTGGGCTTGTCTTCTGCCCTAGTTGGAAAAGTTTAACAGCTCCAGACTGACTCTGGACAATCTGACAGACTTGGAAAGCTTGGTTCAAAGACGAAGAAAAAAACGACTGAGACACAAAGTCCCCCCCAGGGAACCTGAGCCCGTGGCTGAGGTAAGAGGGAAGCTGGTGCTCCAGAGCACAGATGGTCTCCTGTCTTGGGGTGTAGGGCCCACAGCTGCATAGAACATGGGGAGCTGCATGGAACACACCCCAGACTCTCTGTTCCTTCCATAGCGTGGCATGCTAGCTGCTCAACTTAAGGGTTTCTCTTGGCTGACTGTTCCAGAATATAGTTCATTGCTGTGGGGAAAACATGACAGCAGGAGCTTGAGGGAGCTGTCACACTGACCACCGGCAGAAAGAAGTGGGAAGTGCCTTTGTGATTTTGCCTGTGTGTATGTGCTCTGTGTACATGGCTGGTGGCCAGAGGTTAGGAGGCAGCGTCATATGCCCTGTGCAGGCGGTTGTGTAAGTGCTAAGAACTGAACCTGGATCTTCTGCAAGAGCAACACGCGCTCTTAGCTGCCCAGGCACCTCTCCAGCCCCAATGCTTACTTTCTTCAGTTTGTTCTTTTTCTTCAGTCTAAGACCCCAGCCCACCAAATGGTTTCACACATTTAGGGTGGTTCATATTAGATAGCCCAGTCTAGATAATCTCTCACTAATGTGCCCAAGGGCTTCTCTCCTGATTCTAGATCCTGTCAAATAACAGAATCAGCCATCACAGGCAGCTAGATGTAAGTGCTGGCCACCAAAGACTTGGCCACACAAACAGGTCATTCCAACGTGTTCAGGAGCTAGCTGTGCTGTCAGCAGGGCTGTCCTTCAGCATCCACGTGTCTGCTCAGCTTCTTGGGTGCTACAGTTCCCTAGTCTGTAGACACATTAATTACTCACCTCTACCTTCTGCTCATGTTCTGCGTGCCTGCCTGCATCCAACACCCTCGGTGGCATAAGGACATCAGTGATTCAGGAAAGGGGTCTACCCTACTCTAACATATTATAAATGCAATGACCATATTTCCAAAAAGGTCACATTCTGTGGTACTGGGATTAAGATTCAACATATGAACCAGGGCACGGGAACAGTCGGCCCATAACACACATACATTCTGAATCTCCCACAATTATAATCAAACAGGCCAAGTGTGTGGGGCAGTGACAGGTGGCTTCTTGGGAACTTAGTCCTGTCCTGCTTACCCAGCAGCAGCCCCAGGTCCCACTGGAGCCTGTGGACCTGGGAATGTTCCTAAAGGCAGCTGCTGAGAACCAGGAGGCCCTGATTGACAAGTACCTGACTGACGGAGGGGACCCCAATGCCCATGACAAGGTAGGGAGGATGGGCAGATAAGTTTACGAGACCTGGGTATGCCATCTTGAGCACTCTAGTCCTAACCTGGGGCACTGGGTAACTTTGGGGACCTGTTCTGGGAACAGGTGTGGAGGCGGGTGGCTCCAGGGAGTCCTCTGTTCTTGGCCTCATTTTGTTTGTTTCCAGCTGCACCGCACAGCCTTGCACTGGGCCTGCCTGAGGGGCCACAGACAGTTGGTAGACAGGCTGCTGGCGGCAGGGGCTGCTATAGAAGCACGGGATTTGGTAAGAAGTGAGGGAGGCCCTTGTAGTCAATGTGGTGGCTTATCTAGGCAGCTGCCTTGCAACCCCAGGGGTCGTGGCACCTTGATGCTTTGTGTTGCAGCTGGACAGGACACCAGTGTTCTGGGCCTGCCGCGGAGGACAGCTGGACATCCTCAAACTGCTGCTTAACCAGGGAGCTCAGATCAATGCACATGACAAGGTGAGGGGCAGGTGCCTGCTTTGGCTGGTAACCTGTTAGGGGCAGCACACAGGGAGCAGATGTTCACCCTGTAAGAAGGCACAGCCCTTCTGGGTTGCACAGCATGGCTAGCCCAGATCCAGCACTGTACCTCACTTATTCTTAGATCTGGAGCACCCCTCTTCATGTGGCAGTGTGCACAGGCCACTCTGACTGCCTGGAGCACCTCATTGAGTGTGGAGCCCACATCAATGCACAGGATAAGGTGGGTGTGTGTGTGTGTTGGCAGCCTGTTCCTGCACTGGGCCCACAGCAGTGACTGACTGCTCTCTCCACAGGAAGGGGACACAGCGCTCCACGAGGCTGTGCGCTGTGGGCACCACAAAGCCACGAAGCTGCTGCTGCTCTACGGAGCCAAGTTGGACGTGAAGAATGTGGTGAGTGCCAGCCAGGCAAGGTCTGGTTCCTTTGCGGAGGTGTACCTGGCACCTGGGAATACCTAGGAGAGGCAGACTGACTCAGTATCCTTGTTCACAGGCCTCCCTGACACCCGTGCAGCTGGCACGAGACTGGCAGCGGGGTATCCGGGAAGCACTACAGGCCCATGTGGGGCACCCTCGCACCCGGTGCTGATGACTGAGACCTGTGGCCCCTCATAGCCACCATTCCACACCCACCTACCTCCCGCTCTCCTTTAAATGGTTCTCTGCCCCAGTTCCAATTTCTCTCCAGCTTTGCTTCCTTGGGCCTGAGGCAGCAGGTAGAGCAGACTGCCTGGGTTTCAGTGAGGAAGACCATGTTTCCTGCCAGGGCCGAGACCACAGAAACAAAGTGGGCCCAACTGAGGGACAAGGCCAGAGGGAAGTGAGCAGACTAGCATGACCTTTAGTCTAGGCCTCTGACTACCAGTCGTTAGACCAGGAGACTGGCCTTGGCCTATTCTTCTGTAAGCAGAGGTTCAGGTGGCTAGTAGCTGCCATCCAGGGCATAAGAGAAGAAATAGCAGGCTACTACCCAAGTGCCAGGCATTGGTGCAGTTCACTGCTTTGGGCAGCATTTCTCCAGGGACTTCTTTCCTGCCAGTAGCAACCCTGATAGTGTCTGAAGTCATTCTAGCCATCCATCTCTCCTGTTCTGAAGGCTGAGGGGCATGTCAGCAAGACTGAGGCCCCACATCAGTCAGGGCCGACCAGATTGCCCCAGAAGCTGGGGACTGGTGAACCAGAGCTTGTGTGCAGTTGGGGCAGCCCCGCCTGCCTTGTGTGAGCACCAAGGGCTGGAGATTGCTTGTGGCCCACTCAGCTCTTGGGGCAGCGGCCCTCGACCCTAGCTAACCCTGAGGCTCCAATGCCCGCTGGTACTAGAGAAAGCACCCGGACTAGGCTCTGCATGCCCTGCACACTGAGGAATTCTGCACCTTGCTGTGGGACACAGTGCCCATACCTTTCCAGTCCCCTGTGCGATGGTATAAAAGAGGACCTCACATGAGCTCCCACATGGCTCCTTCCCTCCCCTCTTCTGTTTCCAGCACCACTGAGGTAGACCTGTATGCAGTACTGGCAGGGCTGGCTCCTTACATGCCAGGAAGTTGTTATTAAAGAGCTGGGCCTCCACTGTGGCCACTGGGTGAGCAAAGGGCTGACAGGTGAAGGCTTTGCCTTCCTCACACAGCCCCGAGTGGCCATCCATTTTGCAGCAGTCACTTTTAGTGACCTCTCTGGTCACTGTCACTATGTGAAGAACTTGACTAGTGTCCCCGCCTAAGGGTGGCCTGCCCTGCTGTGCTGCGGGCAACACAGATATTCAAGACTACTCAATATGATGACTCCTCAGAAATGAGGACACTTAACCGACACACAAAGCCACCTTTTTTTTCCTACAGATTAATGTTTTCTCATTAAACTGATTATCCACCACAGCCTTGTCTTATGGGAACTGGGAGGAGGTAGCATACTGGGCTACACAGCAGAAACCAGCCCAAAGGCCTTGTCACCCTCAACTGCCAAGACCACGCCACCAGGTGCTAGGCGGGTGTGTGTGTGTGTGTTTGTCCTGGCTAGGCGGGTGCGTGTGTGGCTGTCTGTCTGTCTTGGCACATGGCTCCGTGTTCAGGATCTCTGCTCACTGATAAGTTCAGAAAGTGACAGTTCTCAACTTGAGCTGTTTTTAGAATTGCCACAAATTTTTAAAAGTCTTGATGTCTGCTGGGTGTGGTAGCAAACAACTTTAATCCCAATACTTTAATCCCAGGTCTGCCTCTGACTCCTGAGTTAAAGGTGAGACCTTTTCTCAAGAGTCCTAATGTTACTAGGTCAGAAGCCCTGAAAGTAAGATCCAAGTATTAGTTGAAGACATGGTTATCTGTGCATACTAGCAAATTGTAAGGAATTCTAGGTGGGTGGTGGGTGGGAAATACCTACCTTAACATTAAATAGTTCAACAAGACTTCAGGATACAATGTAAACAAAAATATGTTTCTCCCTAATACCAGGAACATATGGATTAAAAAAAAATACAGTACTATTAAAACTGTTTAAGTTTAAACCTTAAAAAATTGTAAGATGCTAAAGTCTACAAATGGATTGGAGGCACAACACAAAGACATCAGTTCTTTTTTTTTTGTTTTTTGGTTTTTCGAGACAGGGTTTCTCTGTGTAGCCCTGGCTGTCCTGGACTCAATTTGTAGACCAGGCTGGCCTCGAACTCGCAAAGATCCGCCTGCCTCTGCCTCCCAAGTGCTGGGATTAAAGGCGTGCGCCACCACTGCCCGGCGACATCAGTTCTTCTAAGCTGACAACATACAGGCTTAACACAGTTCCTACCAAAACTCAAGCAAGATGTAGACAAGATTATTCTAAACTTAATAAGCAAACATATATCCCAAACAATTTTGAGCTGTATGTGCTAGCTCTTGCCTGTAATCCTGGCTCAGGATTGCTTTGAATTCCAGTCTAGGTTGAACACAGTGTGAGACTATTAAAAAAAAAAAAAAGGTGAATAAACTGGGGTGGCACACACCTATAAGCCAGAAAGCTGAAGCAGGAGGATTACTGAGTTTAAGGGCAGCACAGGGTATACCAGACTGTCTACAAAAACAAAAAACCCAACAACCAAACAAAACCTAAAACATAACCCGTCCTCCCCAATTTTGGTAAATGAAGGCAAGCATGGGATTTCATGCTTGCAATCCCAACACTTTGTGGGGGCTGCAGCAGGGCACAGGTCAGCTTGGCCCACAGACTGATACCCCCCCACCCCTTTTTGAGACAGGATTTGTCCTGGAACTCACTCTGTAAATCAGGCTGGCCTTGAACTCAAAAGATCCGCCTGCCTCTGAGTGCTAGGATTAAAGGTGCACACCACCACAGCCAGCCTGGGACCCTGTTTTAAGAGAAAAAAGGAGTGGGGGGGGGGTGTGGGTTCAATTTCAGCAATCAAAAGTGTAGACAGAAGCTAACGTGACAGGGTTGACAGCTTGGTACAGAAGCACACAAATTTGCCCCAATAACTTTACAACAGAGGGAACAATGCCTTTTCAACAAACGGACATCCTTAGGCTAAATAGGAAAGGGGGGAGAGCCAGCATATTGGGGGGTCGCCAGAGAAAGCAGGATTACGAGTGTGAGGCCCAAGCCTAAAAATCAAACCAACCAACACCCCAAACACCAATGACAAAAAAACCCAGCCATGGGGGCTGGAGATCTGGCTTGTGGTGAAGGGCACCAGCACTGTCCACTCTTCCAAAGGACCGGGGAGTTTGATTCCCAGCACCCCACATGGTGAATCACAACTGTAATTCCAGTTCCAGAGAGGACCCAATGTCTTCTGGCATCTGTAGGCACTAAGCATGTACATGATACACAGACATGTAAGCAGGTAAAACACTCATAAGATTAAAAAAACAAAACAAAATCAGCTATGACCCAAGCCTTACTAATTCAAAATGCATCACAAGCTTACTTGTAAAGCATACACCATTTCAAACTATTAGGAAAAAAGGCAATCTAAGACAGGGATGCTAAAAGAAAATTTGATAAAATGAATTTAATCACAATTAAAAACCTTCAGGACAGCCAGATCTACACAGAGAAACTCGTCTCGAAAAACCAAAACCAACCAACCACCACCAACAAAAATCCACCTTTGTTCTACATAAGACCCTGCTGTGAGAACACAGCTACATTGTTAATACTCTGTTACTGAGAGACACATCTGAGATAGAAGTTCAAGGGAGCCTGTGGCTGTCTGGTCCTTTGGGCCATGCACATTATAAAGAGGAAGGGCATGGCTTAGCTTCTTCACCTCATGGTCATCAGGGAGCAAAGGAGAGGAAGAGCTAAGGGCCACAACAGCCCCTTTAAGGGCATGGCCCAATGACCCGGGAGGATCCACCTCAAACGGCAGCCTAGGGATTAAAGTCTTTCATACACAGCCCTTAGGGGCACAATTCAGATCTAGACTACAGCACTACACAGATTAAAATAACATCTTTGCAAACTAAAAATCCAGTGAAGGATTTTGGAATCTTAATATTTTAAGAGTTCTCAAACAGGAACAAAGAAGGGGAGTGGGCACATGAATAAATGAATGGAAAAGAACACAGACATGTCACCAAAGTGGAAAAGCAGACGAGAACCACAGTGCTGGTCACGACATGAACATCTGGCGGGTTTGAGAATCTGGACCATTCCTACATTCCGTGTAGGAATTAAACTTGCACTCAGCCTCTCCAAAAGGCCTGGCAGTTTCTTTGTAACAAGTAAACAACCTATTGACTGCTCCTGGCACCTCCCCACAGCAAACACCAATCTCTACGCAGAATCTGTATATGAATGTTCATAGCAGCTTTATTTGGAAAAGGCCAAAAACTGGAAGCAACCCAGATATCCTTTGACAGAACAATGAATACACCATGGGACATGATACCACTTGGCAAGGAGGACAAACCACTGACACAATGACTTGAAACAGTCTCCAGAGAACTATGCTGAGTGACGAAGTCAATCCCAAAAGGCCATGTACTGCACGGCCCCTTAGACAACATTCTTGAAATGACAAAATAACAGAGATAAGGAACAGTGTAGTGGTCGCCAAAGCTTAGACATGGGACAGGACTTGGGTTAGACTTCGGTAGCAATTACTCAGGTCCACACAGGTGCGGTGTGCAGACCTCCATAGCTCTGCACATTATAGCTTGTAAGATAGAACCACTGAGAAAAAACAGATAAAGGATGCATGGATTGTGTATGTTTGCAACTTCCTATGAATCAGCAATTACTATAAAATACAAAGTTAGGTAAAAAGGAAAATGACAGCTCTAAGTGCGTTTTGGCACACTACCTTGGAATCCTGCAACAGAAAAGGATATTATTGGGGGGGGGGGAGAGACATCCAAACCAAGCCCCAAGTTAAGAGTGCTGCACCAATGTTAACATTTTAGTTTTGATAACTGTAACAAGCTTATTTAACACGTTAACATTAGGGGAAGCTGAGTAAAGGGCATATGGAACTCTTCTATGAATTTAAAACTATTTCAAGACCACAACCCTGGTGTTCATGGTGAGCCCAGGTATCGAAGGTTCTAATTCGCCAGGTGATTACAGTAAGCCAAAATTCAGAATTCTGTTCTGGAGACAGATGATGGGTTTCTTCTAAAGAGCGTATTCCTTTTAGAATGTTTTCTTGGCAAGCACAACACTGTTCTCTCGTCCTGCAAGTCTCACAAGGACCCACATTCTTTTCAGGAAGGTTCCAGAAATCCTCCCTTCCCACTCCAATTACGGTCCCAGAGCTGCAAACTGGGGAAGGAGGAAATGTAGATAAACCAGGAGAAAGGCAGTGCCTTCCCGTCCCTGTATCTCTACAACATCACTGAAAACAGAAAAGCATGTGGAATTTGAAATATTGCAGAGATACAAAGCCCTGACTTCTCAGCAGGTGACGAGGAGGTACCAGGCTCACAACCACTCCCCACCGACGGCTGCCCAATACCTGTGACAGCTGCACATCCCCTGGAGGCTTAGGACAAAAGCACAAGGCAGGTGCAACAGGCCGCCACTCTCTCTCCTGGGTCAGTCAACGCTGACCTTTAGTCTTCCACACATGACCTCAAACAAACCAACAATGCCGTTGGTGGCACTGTGTGCAGGTGGGGGAGAAACACAAGTTGAGCCTGGGCCCTGCTGAGCAGGCCTCCTGTGTCACTGGGCCGGCCTGCTCATGACTTCAGCAGTCAGAGGAGCTTCCTCCACAGGAGGGAGCAGAACTAGGGCACAGACCTACTGGGGAGCCATACTCTTAGATTTGGCACATGGGAAAAACTGGGGTATGTGAATCAAAATATGGCATTGTAAGGGAAGCCAAAAAAGTACATGACAGAGCCATAGATTTGAATACCTCTATCAAAACCCAGCACTCTTGGTTTGCTCAGAACGTGATGCCAGCAACAGAGGGTTGGCCAATCAAAAGCAACGCTGAGTGCAGGCCAAGACCATGAAAAGGCACTAACTCTGCACCACATGGCACCTGGCAGAGGGAGGATTAACACACTGTGCTGTTGCAGCATCGAGGAGAAGCTGGACCCTGGGGACTAGAGATGATCCTGCTGCTTTCATCCCCCCAGAAACAGGCTTCTGGAGGGCTGCCCTGACGATCCCGTCTCCTAAGGGAAGGCAGGGCTGGCTGGAGGCTCTGGCACTGAGGTGGCCTGGAACCCACAGCTTATAAGGGCCATCTAAAACGTGGCCAGGATAGGTGGAGACAGGCTGGCACGAAGCTTCTGCTTGGCTTTCCCCAGCTCCCCACACACTTGTCCATTTCCAGCTCAGGGCTGCCTGGCAAGCAGTTACACTCCTGGGTTCCGCCCAGGGCTCTCCTCCACAGGCACACAGGGTCTGCTGTTGCTGGACCCTAAGGAGAGGGGAAAGAAAACGCCATTCACACTAGTCAGGGAACATGCTCTGCAAAACCAAGTACTGAACCTTTTGGACAAGGAGCAGCAGCTTGGACAGATGGGCCTTGGGACACGTCAGGAACCATCGAAGCACAGTTAGGAACATGGTCAGTAGGCTTCAAGAGAGAGCCATTCCCAGGACAGATGCCACCATGAAGGACAAAGACGGGCAATGGACTTTTTGTCATTGGTTTGTGGGTTTTGTTTCCCTTCTTTGGGGCACCAGGGGTTGAGGCAAGGTCTTAGGCAGACCAGGCTGACCTTGAACCCCAGATCTTCCTGTCTCTACCTCTTAAGAACTAAAATTACAGGTGTTCTACCACAGCTGCCCCACCTTCTTGTTTTGGTTTTTTTTTTTTTTTTTTTTTTGGTTTTTCGAGACAGGGTTTCTCTGTGTAGCCCTGGCTGTCCTGGACTCACTTTGTAGACCAGGCTGGCCTCGAACTCGCAAAGATCCGCCTGCCTCTGCCTCCCAAGTGCTGGGATTAAAGGCGTGCGCCACCACTGCCCGGCTTTTGTTTTGGTTTTTTGAGACAGTTTCTCTGTGTATCCCTGGCTGTCCTGGAACTCACTTTCTAGACCAGGCTGGCCTTGAACTTGGGAGATACCCTGGTTCTGCCTCCCAAGTGCTGGGATTAAAGATGTGCACCATCACGCCCAGCTCATAGCTGGCTTTTAAACTTAATTTTTTTATTTGATTTTTTCAAAGTAAGTCATCTTTTCTTATACTTACTTTGGTGTGTACATATGTACACATGAAGGTGTGTATGTATCATATTTGTGTGGAGGTCAGAGGACAAGCTGTGAGAGTCAGCTCTTACCTTCTAAAGTTCTAGGGACTGGACTTGGGTCATCAGGCTTGGTGGCAAGCATCTTCACCTACAGTGTAGTATTGCCAGCCCTTATTTTGAGACAATGTCTTGCTGACTGGCCTGGAATTCACCATGTAGTGCACAGTGACCTCAAACTCAAGGCAGTCCTCCTGCCTCATCCTCTGGAGTGCTGAGGTTATAGGTGTGAACCAAGAACCAATGCACTAGACCCTCCTCCAACAGGACCTAGGGGGCGCTATGTATTTTTCCCCTTAGGAGGCTCACGTAGCTATGCTGGGCACAAGGAACCTCCTCTGGATGCTCACGCGCCCTTGTGCTGTAAGGAAGCCAAACATTACAGGACTAATCAAGTTTCTCACCACCCCTTTGTCTTCATGAACAAGTAAATACCAGAAAAGTAAAGTGCAGTACCTTTCCCAACTCCCCCCACCAAGAGAAATACACCCAGCCAGGCAGACTGTCTGCAGAGCCTGCCGACAGCTAGAGGATGGGGAAGTAAAGCAAGGAGAAAGGAAAGGGCGATATTTACCTTGGTGTTTTCTTAAAACAAAAAACGCTCACTAGTCCACAGTCATTTATCAACTGCAGTTTCCAAATGTCCCAAAGAGGGAAAGGTCTACTGGGAAGGCTGAAGAGAGCAGAGAGAAGAAAGAAGAGGAAATACGCTATTGAGTGGCAGTGACAAGCCTCAGCTCCGCACCTCGAGGAAGGCTGGGGAGGGCTCTGTGACACACAGGTGTTGCTGGGACCACAGAGGGAAGTTGCCAATCACAGGGCTGCAAGGGTGAGGAGTCCCAGGAACACACTATGTGGAGGACTTAGCATCTAGACAGGAAGGAGGCCAGGGATCAGAAGCTGACCATGAAGGGCCAGGAACTCAGGTTTTGCAGGTCACCACCCACTGTCAGAATCACTTGGCTGCACCTTTACCTCTCAGAGAAAGCCAGACAACCCAAACAGATGGGTGGGCTCTAATAAAACCTTATTTATACACTCAGGGAGCTGGCAGAGTCAGGCTCCCACATCTCAGTTTGTCAGCCCGTGAATGTAGGCAATTTAAAATTCTTCTACCTTCCAAACATTTCAACTAAGGCATTTTTCTGCCAGGGATTTAGTGCCCATGTCAGCAGGGCCTGAGTCTCTCTGGACTACTATAAGCAGTGCTCCACCAAAACCAGCGCTGTGCAGCAACATGAAGCTCTTCAGGGACAGGGACAAACACAGGAGATCCCAGAGTTAGGCAAACTTCATCAAGTTACACGTAAGCAAAAAATGCCAACATTATGTTGGCAAATGGGGTGGATAAACCATTACAAAGAAGAAATAACCCACTAATCACTATAAGTTACTCTTTTATAGGATACCACAAAGAGTAGACAAAGTCAAGAGGATAAAAAGAAAAAAAAAAATCTCTAGAGCCCAAAGGTACAGTTCAAATGATAGAGTGCTTACCTAGGTGTGCAAGGATTTAAGTTCAACCCCCCAGCACTTGGAAAGTAAGGCAGGGAAAGGAGACGAGAAGGAAGGAATGCAGTAGGGAGGAAAGAAGAGAAGAAAAATCCCTGGGTGGAAGACACGATCAAAGAAGAACATCATTCCCAGCTTAGGTCTGTACCTTGAATACAGCACGTAGACTCTGACTAGTGAGCAGAGGCAGAAAACATTCACATCTTAAACACAAGTCCTGATAAGACTAATGAGACCACATGAACTTCTATTCTGGGGCATTTCACAAGATGTCACGGTGAACACTGAGTGAAAAAGGCCTTTCTAAAATTGACACTCCTTTAGGATGGACACTGACCTACACCCACAGCCAGGACTACAAGGTGTGCCTCATAGGCCGTCTCCCACAGGAGCTGAGCCATCATTGTGACTCAGGGTAAAGGGTCACCTCTTGATTCAGAAAGCAATTTCTACTGTAATGTTTGTGATCTCAAGCGTGGGTCTAAGTGACCCCGCTCTCTAGCTATGCGCCCTCAAATCGCATTCCTCATCTATTGGACAAGCCCAGCAATTCCCACCTCTCAGGATGATGGGCAGCTTTACCAGTGAAGGTAGGGTCAGCTCTAAACAAAGTGCTCGCATGGTAAATGCCTGGTAAGAACATGGCTCCCTCGGGTGACTAAACACAGCGTGAGACAGGCAGCAGCCTACATGCCTTCCAGAGCTACTTCAGAAGCTCAGCTTGGCAATCCGAGCCTTATCCAAGGACCAATTAACAAACAACAGAAAACCCTTGGCTTTTCACCACCCAAAACACAGTGAGGCAGCCCAGTGTCCACCCACAATGCAAACTAGCCCCAATCCAAGGGCCTTCTGCTTCCAGCTCTATAGAACTTCACTGTCCGCCCATGCAGACCTAGCTCCATACCCAGTGTTCCTCTGAGCCAGGGCCAAGGATAAACCAAACATTGATTCTCTAAGTGACCTAACCATGATCTTAAATGGCCTGAGGGTTCTAAACTGAGCTTCCCCACTTATCAAGAATTAAGCCATCTCTAGGAGGCCACGGAGAGAAAAGGCTCGCTGTGCTGTTTTGAGTGCCAGTTGATATGTAATTCCATATAATCTAAGTTGCTACCAACAGCAAGAAGGGAAAGGATAGAGAAACAAGAGAATGAAAGACAGGGGAAGGAGAGAACAGAAGTGCTGGGCCCAGCACTGTGGGATGCTCCACATGATGCTTACCTGCTGTCTCGGAGGACTTGTCACCAAGGAGCCTGGTCTGGCTTCCTGGGATGGCCTGGAGCCCAGCATACTCTGGGGATGGAGGGAAGCTTTGGGCGCGGGTAGCCAGGAGTGCATTGAGGTACTGCAGCCGTGTGACCTAGAGGAGGAAAGAAGGAGACATTGCCCAGCGGGTGCAGCCTGTGAGGTGAAGACAGCAGAGCTCCCACTTCTGACCTGCACTAGACAGGCAGGTAGAGGCAAACAGTCTTTGAGCCAAGTGGTTTTGGGGGTCGGCCAAATGTTAGGATCACCAATGGAGAGATCAGGTGTGCGGCCTCAGGACAGGTCCAGACCCCAGCAGTCTAGAGAGTGGGGTCCCACCACTCGGGGCGTGAGCATGTCTTCTTGGGCTGATTTCACTCTCCACCCTCAGCTGACCAGCACCATCGTGCAGCCCAGTCAGTCACCTTAATGAGCTGCAGGTCAGAAAGGGCCCTCACGGTGTAGTCAGGACAGTATGTGGAGGAGTGGGTGCTATCAGCTGGTTCAGGCTGCAGGTCATGGCGGATGAGCTGGCGTGAAGACACTGGGGAGTGGTGAGCTATGGAAGAAATAACCAGAGACGGTGGAAGCCAATGGGACACCTGCACAGCCTCTAGTGGCCACCCCTCAAGTTACCTTTGAGAGAGGACAGGAGGGGATGGGTGGGAACATGGAAGATGGGAAAGCCACCCTGGAACATTTGCAGGGATCAAGTGGGGTACCAAGATAAAAAGGGCAGAAATGCTATTCTGCCCTCTACACTGCCTGGAGACAAGAAGCTCACTGTGGGACAGAGACATGGGCTCTTGGGAAATGTCTGGGCCACAGAGACCGGCTGCAGAACCAGAGTGTCAGAGGCAGCTCTGCTAGCCATACCCACAACCCTCAGCTCCAAAGGGGCCGTGGCTCACCTGAAGATGGAGCCGTCAGGGCAGACACTCCATAGTATGTGAAGGCCCCGTTCTCAAACTTCAGGCCCTCTTTCCCAATTTCCACCTCGACCCTGCCCTGGGAAGAAGACGAGGGTGGGCAGGTTATCTCTCCCGCCATAAGAGACCACATGAGAAACCATCAACCCCAGCTGTTTAAGGGTGCTATGTCAGGGTCTCTCTCTCCCTGAGAATGTGGGAGGCTTCAGGTTTGGGCAACCATGGTTACCTGTAGGATGAGAATGAAGTAGTCTACCGGCTGGCTGCGCTGGTACAAGTAATGGTGTGTGGCCAGGCGGTTGTTCTCATCAAACTTCACCTCCTGGTTGACACTGGGATGCTTCAGCAGGTGCAGCAAGACTTTCTCGGAGATTCGCAATGGGCTGAACACATCTACCTCTGCCCCACGGTGGGAGAAAGGGACAGTGTCCACTGGGGCCCCAATGGCCCATCATCACACCTGCCTCCTGGGCTCTCCCAGTGGTCCCTGGGCTGCGGCAATCCACACAAGAGCCAAGCAGGGCACACAACATGGGCCAGATGAGGCTCCCAGAACACGCCTTACCAGCAGACACCAACTAGCTCTGCAGAGGGAAGCAGATGCTCTTCGAGAGCCTCCAGCTCACCAGGAGCCGAGTTGGTGTCTGGCCTGGGTGGTTTCTTGACCCTCTGGGTGGTAAGACCAGGGGCAAGGACCACCCTTCACCCTCACCTCGGGAAAGGAAGCGCTGGGTGGCCAGGAGCAGCTGAGGCGAGATTTTTAGTTTATATTCATCACCAGACACCTTGAATAAAGAGAACTCCTCCTTCCGCTTGAGAGGGGTGCTCAGGGTAACAGCCTTCTTCCTCACCTTGGTGTCATCTGCTGGGGCAGTGAAAACATGGGGTGGTAACCATCAGCACCCAATGATGAACACAAACAGAGCACAGGGTGCAGGTGTCCACTCCTCCTTCCCAAGGTCCAGGGATTTCAGAGGAGATATCACCAGGGCGCCAAGGGAACATCCTTGGTACTGCGCCCTGTGAGACACTGAGCTGCCATGCCCACCATGCAATCAATAGTCCTACTGCACAGGACAGAGGAGGCAACAGCTCCCATTCTGGCCATGCACAGTGGAAATCTGGCTCTCCTGCTTAGGGCTGCAGGAGAAAGTGCTGCTGTGGAGACCCTTTCAGGATATGCATGCTTGAGACTACCCACAGCTAATGGCAGCAGCTACCCTGGTGACCATACATCAGCCCAGGGACAGAGGCAAAGACACAAGGCCCCAGCCATTAAAGATCCGACACCTGCTTGGCAGTAAAGAATGTTTTGGGGTGTTTGTTTTGAGACAAAGTCTACCATGTAGCCTTGGCTGACCAGGAACTCAAGAGATCCATCAGCCTCTGTCTTGCTGGGATCTGGCATGTGGATTTTTTTTAAACCCATAGGGTGCAGGTGATCAAACTCAGCCCCATTCAAGCTAGACAAATACTCTGCTACTGAGCTTCACATCCACTTCAAAAAATATATTGAGGAGCTGTGCACAAAAAAATGTGGGCCAGCCTGTCAAGGGCAGAGGCTCCTTCAACCTATGGAGAGCAGCTCACACAGGGGTCACTAGGGAAGACAGTCTGGCTGGAGCTCTAGCCAGTTTTCAGCAGCACTAAGACCCGCTGACCTGACACAGATGCCCCTCGGGCTGCGGGAAGGGCTCAGAGAAGGAATAGTAGTCAAACTCACGGTAGTCTTCAGATTCGTCCAGGATCTCAGACCTGATGATCTCCTCAATGACGTCCTCCAAGGTGACCAGGCCCAGCACCTCATAGAAGGGGTCACCCTCACCCTCATTGTTCACCTTCTGCACGATGGCCAGGTGGGACTTCCCTGTAGGAGGGGACATTTATTTGCAGCCTGCAGGGACACCCTAGGTTTCCTTGCACCAAAGGACAGAAGATGTTCGTATTGGCTACCCTGCACCATTTGCTTGTGCGCTGGCGACTGCACACAGGGGCCTCCCACCTGCCACACAAGCACTCCCCCTGCCCTGGGCTGTCTCCTCGACCCTGTCTACTCTGTATTTCAAGATGGGGTTTCACTCTGCACCCTGAAATCCTCCCCCACCAGCCTCCTTGAGAAGCTGGCATTACAAGTCTCTGCCCTCCAAGTCCATCTCTTTCTCCACATTTTTTTTTTAATGATTTCTTTTTACTTTATGTACACTGGTGTCTTCCCTGCAAGTATTTCTGCATAAGGGTGTCAGATCCCCCGGAACTGTAGTTAGACAGTTATGAGCTGCTATGTGGGTGCTGGGATATGAACCCTGGTCCTCTGGAAGAGCAGCCAGTGCTCCTAACCACTAAGCCATCTCTCCAGCCCCTCTCTACATTCTTTTTAAAAAATTTCCCAGACTGGGAGCTGTAGAGATGGCTCAGAGGTTAAGAGCACTAACTGCTCTTCCAGAGGTCCTGAGTTCAATTCCCAGCAACCACATGGTGGCTCACAACCATCCATAATGAAATCTGGTGCCCTCTTCTGGTCTGCAGGCATACATGCAGACAGAACACTGTATACATAATAAATAAATCTTTAAAAAAAAAAAAAAAAAACCCATACAAGGTTTCTCTGTGCAGCCATGAACAACCTGGCACTAGTTCTGTAGACCAAGCTGGCCTCAAACTGAGAGATCTGCCTGCCTCTGGTTCCTGAGTGTTGGCATTAAAGGTGTGTGCCACCATTCCCTTGCACACAGCTGGCTCTCCACATTCTGTGTATTTTACTATATAAAAATACATTGAACAAAATCTTAGACTACAATACTAGCCACTGAGAACACACCTGTGCTGTTTGGTTTGTTTGTTTGTCTGAGACAGGATCTCTCTGTAGCCCTGGCTGTCCTGGAACTCACTCTGTAGACCAGGCTGGCCTCAAACTCACAGAGATCCACCTGCCTTTGCCTCCTGAGTGCTGAGATTAAAGGGGTGAGCCGCCACCACCCCAACCTGGCCCTTTGTTGGGTTTTAACTTAGGGTCTGCATGGCTCTGACTGTTGATGTGCTAACAGCCCCGAGATTGGGGCGCAGGGCAATCGACACATTTAGCCCAGCTTAATTGTGAGAAAACTTTCCAATTTTAAAGACGGGGTTCCATTACTGTAGCCGATGCCGGCCACGTAATGCTCCTGTCTCAGCCTCAGGTGTATGCCACCACCACACACTTTGTTTTCCTCTTTTATTTCCTGAGGAAGGGTCCACTATGCAGTCCAGGTTGGCCGGGGATTCAAATGACCCTCTTGTATCTCTAGTGCTGAGAGGGCAGGAAGCATGCTCAGCAGGTTTTCCCAATTCTGAAAGCTTCTCTTCAGGGATCTTCCAGAGGATGAGCTGAGTAAGTGTGGGCATTAGAATCTACAATATGCTAAGAGGAAGAGCTACAGCTGGACATGCCACCTTGCTTCTGGGTCTTTCTCATGTCACCTTCCTATTTTGCCAATTTAGTGAGTACAGAAAAACTTGAAAAAAAAGTCCAACTCTTTAATAGAGCTGGCAAATGTTGGGGAACCTTCAGAAATATGTTGAGGTCACATAAGTGTTTTCCATTCATAAAACTTTACATTTATCTGAAAGACAAGAGAGTGCAAGCTATGTATGTGATTCAAAATCTTTAGTAACATTTTAACACTCACTGTACATTATCCAACATAGCTAAAGTGTCATTCCAACATGTAACCAGACATGAAAACAGCAATATATACTTTACACCTTTTTTTTGTTTTTTTTTGGTTTTTTTTTTGTTTTTTTTTGTTTTTCGAGACAGGGTTTCTCTGTGTATCCTTGGCTGTCCTGGACTCACTTTGTAGACCAGGCTGGCCTCGAACTCACAAAGATCCGCCTGCCTCTGCCTCCCAAGTGCTGGGATTAAAGGCGTGCGCCACCACCGCCCGGCGTACTTTACACCTTTTTATAACACATCCCTGAAACCTGGTGTGTGAGTGTACCTAACACTTGCAGTGTACCACGATCCAGAACAGGGTCCACTCAGAATAGCCCACAGGTGGCTCTGCAGGGCTACTGGATGGAGACAAGCAGGTCTGAGGCAGGGCACTGAACACATACACTCCCATTACTAGTGAAAAAGTTGGTCTAGACCCACACAAGGGCTCTTTGCCCCTAGGATCTTTTGTAGAAAAAGCCCAGATCTTTGTACAAATCATGCAGTATATACTAAATAAGAAACCTTTCTTCGGGAAGTTCTAGATGGCCCAGGAAAAATTAAAGCTTCCCAGCAAGAAAAGGCCAGGTGCCCCCAACAACTGCTCAATCTGCTGAGTCAGAGGCACTGGGTCAGAGTGCCAGGTTTCTACATTCCTTCCAATCCTTGGTGATAGTGCTGGGACTGGCTCAAGCTAGCAGGCAGGCACCATTTCCACCAGGGCTGATCTGCCATGGAATACAAACTTGTGAGGCCAAGCAGGAAAGGTCAAGAGTACAATGTGCAAGGTTTGGATTCTCAATCTCAAAAGCTGGTTCTAAAATGCCACCCAGAGCATTGAAGCCTCAGCTCAGTTCCCTCCTTCCAAGAGTGAGTCCCTAACAGGAAGGGATTAATGTCTCCTGTGCTCTTGGACTTCTCTGAAAATGGCTCACACACTACAATGATTCAGTAATAAACAGACGTCCCTAGCCATGTGAATATATCGTTAAGACAGAAAGTGTGCAGGGATAGAAAGCCTCTACAAGAAGGCAGCAGGGGGACAGAAAAGGAGCCTGTGGGATTAACATTTTGTCCCCACTAGACAAGACTGAATACTCCCTGGGGCAGATGTACAATCTGGCCAGGCCAGCTCCACAGAACCATCGCAGGTATGACTAGCATGACCTGCTGAAATAACCACAAACCGGAAGGTTCTAGAACATTCATTTTAGTTAGCAGGCTCAAAAGTACTGCAATCATCTGTGGACACAAAGCAACAACTTGTGTGTGTTGCTGGGGATAGAAACTAGGGTTTCACGCTTCTCACTACTGCCATCACTGGCCTATGCCTTGAGCCCCTTTGCTGTCTTCTAAAGCAAACATGCATGTGTGCAGTGCTAACATTCCTCCCAGCAGCTGAGACCTGGCTCATTTCAGCACCATCACTTGGCTCCTTCCTGACAGACCTTAAGCTGGTGAAGGCAGAGGCTGAATCAAAAGCTCTTGCCCTAATCCTTCCTCTGCTTCAAGGCTCTCATGGGGTTGACAGGGAAGAAGGCAGGGGTTGATTGCTGTCCAGAAAGTACAGGTCACAGCAGCCCAAAGCACTCTCTCTTTCAGGTGACTTGAGCACAAAACAATCCCTGCAAGCTCCACCCCCACACCAGTTTACACATCCTAGTCTACTGGTGCTTGAACTGAGCACACAAAGCAGGGCCCCAGAGGGCAGTGGACAAGAGAGCAGAGACTCAAGCTCAGGGAAGGTCAGTGGCACCACAGTCTCAGAGAGCGGAGAGAACTGATCTAAAGACTGCGACGTTGGGGAGACTGTAGTATGTCCTTTGTTTTTAAGAGACAAGTAGAAAAGAGTTGGGAAGAAAAGGACCCACACAAGGAAATGCACCTCAATCATCACATGGCCAAGGAAGTCAAGGGGGTCAGAGGGGACACCACTGGGTCTCCAGGTTGTACCCTACTTCTAGAAGGCATGGTATGGAGCGGCTTCTATTTAATCAAAGAGGCATTCAACCTCAAATCCTTCAGCATTAGGATGCTTGAAACCTGCCTGCTTGGTTCTCCAGAGACCACACACTGTGGCCTTCCCTGTCTGTGACATTTCCTTCCTGTTGACATGTTAAGTGGAACCCCTCTATTTTCCCATGCTAAAACCCAAGAGCAGAAGGCTTATCTCCTAGCACATACCCTCCACCCTCTGGTCCTCTGCTAGTCACTGGTGCAGGCCTGGGCCCTCCTCTGCAGCCATGAGTGCTGAAGGAAGGTCGCCTACATTCATTTTCCCCATTGCTCCTCTGTCCCAGGACCAAAGATTACGGTTAAAAACTGTGGCCCAGTGCTTGACTAACATGTACTTGTTCTGGGTTCCTTCCCTAGCACTTGGGGATTAAAAAAGGTCAGGGGCACCCTGGCTGCTGACCTCTCCTGACACCCCCCTGTCTGAGGGTGGTCTATTCTCTTGGCTCTCAGGGCATTCTGCATCTCCTTACTTCCATAGTCCTGTTCCTGGCATGTTCCTGGCATTTCCCAGCGCCTTCCTCCTGCCTGTTTTGTGTTCCCCAGGGCTTAGGTTCTGTACTGCTCCTGTAGCTCTGGGGACAGCTTCTACCCTGGCCCTCAGATCTTTATCTCCTCTGCAGTCTTTTGTTTGTGTCCATATGGGCTACCTGCTAGGAACCTGCCCCTTGGGACACAAATTCCAATGTAAGAAAATACTCACCTGCTCCTGGCTCCAGCCCTTAAGGAATAATACTATTCCTCCAACAATACTATCATACAGGAAGACACCCAGACCTCCTCCGAAACTACCTACCTCTGGCTCCACAGCCCTAAGCCAAGCAGCAAATGTCCTCTATTCTACCTTCAAATGTCTCCCTGGGTCACCTCCTCAGGCGAATATGGAACCTGACCTGGCTTCCCTGAGCCATTGTTGTCCACATTAGCCGTTGATTCGTAAAAACCACTCAGACAATCTAGGTGTGGAACACCCAGTGCTGTAGTCTAAGCACTTGGGTGGTAGAAACAGGAGGATCTGAGTTCAAGGCAAGCAGAGGTTACACAGTGAGACCCTGTCTCAAAAAACAAAATCGCCCAGACAGTGCTGCTCTAGCTCATGGCCCTGCTGATCAAACCCATGGCCACAAGCGCTCTGTGAACATTTTAACTAATCAGCAACATCCTTAACACCATCACCAATTCCCAAAGCTTAAATTCACTTCTATCCAGACAGGGGACAATCTTTATTCCCTACTGTCCCAAGTCTGTGAGGCCAACAGCATGCAAAGAAACAATGCACAGGTCTGGCTGGAATGACACATGACAACACCTCCCCTGCTCACCATCCCTCTCTCCCCTAGCCCACATGGCTTCAATTCACAATCCTCCTGCCTGTCCTCAGCTGTAACCTTTCTTTCCTATTGACACAGGTCAATAGAACTTGCTATTGGTCAACTAGAACTTGCTCTGGCATGGTATATGCCACCGTTCTTGATGAGAATGAGCAACTTAATGACCTTAGGAACAAGAGAGTTTGGTGCATCAAAGGGACAGTGACGGTCTCCTAACAGGAAGGCTTGTGACTATTCTGGAAGAAATGGAACCTATACCCCCAGGTTCACGCTTAAAAGGGCAATTCACCTGGAGGTGACAATATCATCTCAGGAATGAGTCACTAGACTAACAACCACACCAGACCCAAGTCTCTCTTCTTTGACAAGCTACAGAGCAAGAGAGCCGTCTTCCTCGGACCTGAGAACTCGAGGCAGGAAGGGACAGAACAGAAAGAATCCTGCTGGCTGGTTCCCACACTGTGAAAAGTGTCTTGTCCTAGGGTTACAGCAGCCCATACACTATACTTACTATCAGGAGGCTCTACCCTACCTACTCCCTAGAAAGAGGCTACCGGGCCAAGTTCTAGGAAAAAGCCAGGACACACTTGAGAGGTCCTCCAATAGATGGGTCAGATCATGAACGGGTGAATGGGAGGCTTGAGGGAGACTGGGCACACAGAGTGCCCATCAGAGCCTGGTACACTGCACTCAATACAAGGGCAGTGTGCTCATTACATTACTGAGAGCTGGCTCTTGCACCGACTGCCCGGGGGCTGTGAGTGAACCTGGGGCCTGAAGATTGATTTGCCAGTTGCCCAGTTCAAGGGGGTTTGTTCCACTCACCACTTCTTTCCATGCAGTCTAGTCCACCCAGAGCCTCCACAGAAGCACCCCTGGTGGGCAAGGAGCACCCAGGCTCTGGAAAGCACCCCAAGAATGAGGATGGAGTGCTATAGAGAAACCCACATCTTTGTTTCAAGACAGGGTTTCTTTCTGTAGCCTTGGCTGTCCTTAAACTCAGAGATCTGCCTGCCTCTACCTCCACAAGTGCTGGAATTAAAGGTGTGTTTGCTAAGAATCCACATATTAACATCTGAAGGGCCTCATAGTTTTTACTTTCAACCTTAGTAGATGTTCAAATATATTTATTCCTATAGAGGACCTGGGTTCAGTTCCCAGCACCCATTCGGTATCTCACGACCATTTATAACTCCAGTTCCAGGGGATCTGAAGCCCTCTTCAGACCTTAGGCACCAGACATATACACAGTGTACATAAATGCATGCAGGCAAAACACTCACACATATAAAGTAAGTAACCTTAAAAACAAAACAAAGCTGCTTAAACAAAGCAGTGATAGGGCTAGAGAGATGGCTCAGAGGTTAAGAGCACTGACTGCTCTTCCAAAGGTCCTGAGTTCAATTCCCAGCACCCACATGGTGGATCACATAAGGGGTTCAGATGCCCCCTTCTGTCATGCAGGCATACATGCAAATATACACAAATAATACATATAAGTAAATCTTATAATAGTAGTAATAAAAATATATTTTTTTAAAAAGCAGTGAAAGGATTTGGTAAAAATGTAGAGTTAAGGGAAGAGTCCCAGAGGGGCCTTAAGGCAAAAAAGAGGAGACGGGATCTCAGGGTGTATCTTGGGGAAGAGTGTGCCTGGCATGCACAAGGTCTTGGGTTTAATCGCTAGCACTGAAAAACCATTTAAATGAAAGGGAGGAATCTGGAGAGATGACTCAGCAGTTAAGAGCACTGGAGGACCCAGGGTTCAGTTCCCAGCACCCACAGTGGGGCTAACAACTGTCTGTAACTCCAGTCCCAAGGAACTCACTGCTCCCTTCTGGCTTCCATAGGCACTGCATGCATATAATACACAGACATAATATGTGCACTCATACATATAAAATAAAAATCTGAAAAAAAATTATGAAGCCAAGAAAGGAAATTAGATCATTATTCATGGCGTTGCTTTCGGTGACATTAAAATGAAAGTTATCTCGTACCTGCAGGAAACTATTTATGAGTCCTTCCTTGCTTGCCCTGCAATCTGAAAGGGCCAGGAAACATCCCAGGTCCAGCTAATTCACTGTGAACCAGGCGAAGGTAAGCTTCCAGTTACCTTATCCTTCTGACATCCTTTTAGTTACTAACCAAGTCTGGGTCAGGCTGGAAGCCCAAGTGGGCGAAATGGCCCAAGAAAAGGAAACCACTAGGGTTAGAGCCAAGTAGGCACGACTGCTGCCAACGGGGGAAAGGGGACCCCAGGCGGCTTCTATTCATTTACTTTTGATCCAGAATCTTTAGCCCAGGCCGGCTTCCATCCTTCTAAGTAGGTAGGCCACTACCTGAGTTTATGCGGTGCTGGGGGTCGACTCGGGGGCTTTCATGAACGTTAGGTGGCAAGCAATGAGCTACATCCCCAGACATTCTTTAAATATTTCCAAAGGTCATTCCCACGTGCAAGGTCATCGCTTTCTGGAAAAGGTCAGTCAAGTCTTAGCGCTTTCTCTAGGGGCATGAGACCCTTTCCACCGGGGGCATCCCCTTACCTCGCTTAAACTCCTCCAGGACGGCATCCAATTTAGTATCATTGAAGACGAAGTGGAGTGGATGGTTGTAGAAGCGGGTGATGGTGCTGAGCGGCGTGCGGTCCTCGGGGTCCACGAAGGCCAAGTCTTTGAGGTACAGCATGTCCACGATGTTGGAGCGCTCCTCCTCGTACACCGGGATGCGCGTGTGGCCGCTCTGCATGATGCCGGCGAGGACGCTGAAGTCCAGGACGGCGCCGGAGTCCAGCATAAAGCAGTCTTCGAGCGGCGTGAGCACGTCCTCCACGGTCCGGTAGCGCAGCACGCCCTTGCTGAGGTCGCTGTACGGGTCGCCGCCGCCGCGCGCCAGCTCCAGCACGCGTTCACGCAGACGCCCGGGCCGCGCCGCCAGCTCCAGCAGCTGCCCCACCGGCAGGGCCACGGGCAAGGTGAGCAGCACCGCCAGGCGGCTGAGGCCCAGCGCGCGCGGCGCCAGTGCCAGCGCCCAGCGCCCGCTCACGGCGGCCGGCAGCACCTCGCCCACTAGGAACACCAGCCCGGCGCAGCCCAGCACGGCGGGCACGGCGCGCTGGCCGGCCGCGCGGTACAGCAGCACCGCCAGGGCCGCCTGCGCCAGGCTGGCCAGAAGCAGCAGCGCGCCCAGGGCGCAGCCGGCCCAACGCCGAGCGGGTTCCAGGCGCCGCGCCGCCGCGCGCTCCGCCTCCGAGCCGCTCTCGCGCAGCACCTGCACTTCGGCCGGCGCCAGAGCCAGCGCGCTCAGTTGCAGGCCGCGCGCCACGGCCGCCAGAGCCAGCATCCCGGCTGCCCCGAGCCCCAACGCCC
>CAJQZJ010000115.1:486979-516524 GCA_907164525.1 Lophiomys imhausi | reverse complement strand
AACGCCCAGGGCGGCGCCGCCTCTTCGGCTGCCCCGCCGCCCGGCTCCACGCGCACCGCCAGCAGCGCGGAGCGCGGGTGGCCGGCCTCGGCGCGCAGGCGCAGCAGCGCGCGCCACTCGCCCGTGGGGGCGGCCGCCTCCTCGGGCTCCGTGGGCCGCCCGCCCTCGGGGCAGCCTGCGACCTCGGGGGCGACCCAGGTCCAGGAGCTGTTGGCCAAGCCGGGGCAGAAGAGTCGCAAGCAGAAAGCGGCCTCCGGCACTGCCCTTCCGCGCACGGAGCCTGCGTCCGGTGCGTCGTCCTCCTCCGTGCAGAAGCTCAGTAGTTCCGCGCCCGGCGCCGCCTCCCCCGCGAAGCTGCCCAGACAGAGCGCAGCAAGCACCCAGCCCAGCCAACCCGCCACAGCCGCCGCCGCCGCCGCCATGGCCTGCTACCCCTTCTGGGCCTCGGGCGCAGCCTACCCCACTCACCCGCGCCTCTGCCGCCGCGGCCAATCGGCGCAGGCCTCCTCGGCACTTGGACCAATAGGCGGCTGGCGGGGGCGGGCTCCGGGAAGAACTAGGCTGCGCCGGGGAGTAAACAAGCGGCGCGGCGCGGCGCGGCGCGGGGCGGGGCGGGCCGGGGGGGCGTGGGGCTCGGCCGCCTAAGGAAGACGCGGAGCGGCAGTCGCCGTGGCCGTTTGTACGAGGGAAGGAGGATTGTTAACCCCCTGGCCTCCAAGGCTAAGAGCCGAATAAGAACCAGGGACTGGGTTCAGGGAAGCCAGGGGTTCTTTGTAAGATTTATTTCCTAATCTTGTGTGTGTGGGTTTGTGCGTGCGAGTGCAGCGCTCTAGGCGGCCAGAAGAGGGCGTCGGTCCTCCTGGGGCTCGCGTGAGGTTGTGCTGCTGGGAATTGAACTCCGGTCCTCAGCACACATTCTTGACCTTAGAGCCAGCTCTCCAGCCCTATTGGTTTGTTTTAAAGCTAAAGTTTCTTGGAAATGTTCCTGCTTTGCGTTGGACTCTGTGCAGATCAACACACACCTGCTTTTGAGGAAGTTGCCCTGACAGTGAGATCCGTAGTAAATACTCAAGCCCATAAAAATCAGTGTCCTTGACTCTTCTTCACAGCTGCTTCATGTAATTAATCATACAAGAGAAAGCAATGTTCGCAGACTGGGTCTGACAGGAGGTGGCAGCTGTCTGGACTTTTCTTACTTGCTAGCCTCACAGCCGCAGTTTATCCTGGGTCCTCGGGCTGAGAAAGTTGTTCTAGAGGTTCTTTCTGTCCTCATTTTAGAAGATAGCTGCATCAATTGGATGGCGTGGTCTTCACTCTTTGTGTATGGTCTTTGTGTGATTAGCTTCTCTATGGGTATCCACATATTTTCATTTTTTTCTATATTTTCTCCCTAAACGTCCTAGTACAAGTACATGTGTTATACATACCAATTCAAATAATATTTTAAAACATTTTGGGGGTTGTGTGTATGTATGAGCCCAAGTGTATAAATGTGCCCTGTGTGCAGGTGCCCAAGGAGGCCAGAAGAGGGCACTACATCCCATGGAACTGGGATGTTCCTGGCATTTGTGAGCCACCATGTGGGTTCTGGGAACCAGGTCCTCTGCAAGAGCAGCAAGTGTTCTTAACCACTGAGCTCATCTCTTCAGCCCCTTAAATGATTTTTTTTTTGTTTTTTTCGAGACAGGGTTTCTCTGTGTATCCTTGGCTGTCCTGGACTCGCTTTGTAGACCAGGCTGGCCTCGAACTCACAAAGATCCGCCTGCCTCTGCCTCCCAAGTGCTGGGATTAAAGGCGTGCGCCACCACCGCCCGGCTTTAAATGATTTTTTAAAAAGGATTCTGTAGGCATAACTCACTACCCTGAAAATACCCTAAAAAGGTATGTGCAATATGGCCGCAAGCTGTGTACAGAAGATAATGTACAAAAACAGGCCCATGGGCTGGAGCGATGGCTCAGCCATTAAAGGCTAGGCTCGCAACCAAAAGTAGTCCCATGAGGAAAGACCAAGAGGGAAAATGTTGGTGAAAAACATGGAAAACACTTAACCGGGTGTAGCAGTAGGCTACAACCCCAACAGAGGCCAGCCTGTCCTTCAGAGGGATTTTGAGGCCAGCCAGAGATATATAGGGAGATCCTGTCTCAAAATCAAAACAAGGGGCTAGTGAAATGGCTCTGTGATTAAGAGGACACACTGCTCTTCCAGAGGACCCTCCTGTGGTTCCCATTACCTCTATCGAGGGGCTCTGTACCTCCAGTTCCAAGGAATCCTGTGCCCTTTCCTGCCCTCACATACACATGGTATATATGCACGCACACACACACACACACACACACACACACACACACACACACACACCCTTAAAAACTAAGTGAAGTTCCCCCAAAGTCTTTACAAAGTTGGCAGTGACTTTTCTACACTGTAAATTTAGAATGGTAGCTGGCAAATCACATCTCTGCACTCGTTTTTATTATCTGAACTGTGCTATATGCCATAAGAAATTTACTCTCAGGTGTAGTCCCAATGCAGCAGAAGTTGAGAGAGATTGAGTAGGACCGTAGAAGGGTCTAGGTGGCAGATGAGTAGGGTCAGAGAAAAATTGAGAATGACAGTTGAAAGTGAATTGGGCCAGCAGAGTGAGAAGAGAAGACAGTTGGTGACAGCTGAACCAGGAGACGCTGAGCCGATCAGATAGGTTAGAAGTTATAATTTGTGTAGTCCCAATGGGGCTGGAGCAGTGAAAATGGAGGCGCATGGTGCTCCTGTCAGACTGCAGACTAAGGGAGCTGTCCACGGTGATGACGTCTTTCCTGCCTCAGCCCTCTGCCTCGGGAGCTTTCCACGAAGACGACACCTTTCCTGCTTTAGCCTACTGCAGTCAAAGGAGCTGTCCACGGAGGCAGCACCTTCTCTCCAGTCCCCATCAGCTATTCCTACTGCGGGGAAAGATTTCTCTTGTCATGGACTCCCTTTGTCATCTTGGCAACTTTGTAATCTCTGTAAACCCTCAGGGTGGGAAAGTGGCCAGACACCTGACACCTGCCCGAGGAGCTCCGGCAGCCCGGCCCCCCCCCCCCCCACCTCTCCGACATAACATTTCCAGCCTCTGTAACTAACACAAAGGTCATCTTCAGGCCTGCAAGCAGACTCATCCCAGATTATGCTAATTGAAGGTGAAAAGTCTAAACAAAAGAAGCCCACCAATCCCTGAGCTCTCCAAGCTGAGGACCAGAAGGTCCACCAGTCCTCACTCTGGAAATCCCTGCCCTAGAAAGCTCCACCCCGCCCCCCAAGAAAGTCTATATAAGCCCTGCACTTTCCTCAATTGGCTGAGGCCAAGAAGCAATGAAGAAGAAAAATGAGGATGGAGTGGGGTTCAGCCTCCAGTGCTCCACAGCTCAGATGGGGTTGGGGAAACCCTCCCCAATGAACTGCAATGTCTCTGCTGAGGAAGCCTCCTCTCAGAGCTGTGTGGCTCCTGGGCTCCAGTGCCTCGGGGTGCCCTTTCACTGGGACAGTGTTCCACCTAAAAGAGCTGTGTGCATCCTGGGCTCACGAGTCTCAGGGTACCCTCCCATCCGTGAAGGCCAAATGCTAACATCGAGAATGGTAGAACAAGCTACCAGTGTAAGCAACTGAGACATGGCTGCTCTTTTGCATTGGAACTGTCTTGCTGCCTTTTAGGAAAAACAGTCCCAATGCTTTAGAGTGAGTTAAACCTTTAGTTTTCTCTGTGTGTCTGAGTCAAGATAAAATGCTGACACCAGAGCAGATGGCATGCAAGAACGAGTCACGTGTCTGAAGCCATCAGCTAGCACGGAATAACATACAGGAAAGGAAGGAGGAACTCAAGGGACCTTTCTCTCTCTACTTTTTTTGAGGCTAAAAACCTCTAGTAAAAGAAGATTGAGTAAAATGTGGGAAACAGCAGATGTTCCTTTAAGTGGTCAGTACCCAAGCATAGGAAGAGTCCAGGCTGCTAGAGTGGCTGGTTTCAGTTTGGAGCGCCTTCTTTCTGCCATTCTTTGACCCCTCTCTGGTTCATCACAACTTCAGTGGATATGCTTGACCTTTATTTAGGTTTCTCACCCTGCCTGGGACACTTTCCTTAGTGGCCATTTAGGTCACAGCATTTCTACTTTCTATCAAAACATTTAGTCTTCACTTTAAAAAATTCATAACTACTATAATCCCAGCACTCAGGAGGCAGAGGCAGGGTAATTGAAATTTCAGGGCCAGCCTGGGCTACCAAGAGACCTTGTATTAAGCAAAACACGGGCTGGTGAGATAGCTCAGGGGTTGAAGGCGCCTGCTGCGTAAGCCTTGCAGCCATAGCTCACTTCCTGAAACCCGTGGAAAGGGAGGGGGGAGCCGACTCCCTCAGAGTTGCTCTTTGACCTCCACACATGCGCAACACACACCCAAAACCATCACTTTTAAAATACAAAAATGTAACAAAGCAGAAACCTCATAGCTGTGAGGTTTGACTTCCCCTGGCTAGCTTCTGCTTTTCCTAGCTCAAACATCCCTTCCTCAGTGTGATCTTCCCTGATTATGTTGACTGGATTTGGCCAAGGATCCAGCCAAGATTCCCATGTGTTCACTCGACAAGAATTTGCTACACTGACCTCGTGCAGTGCAGGTACCTTCCTAACGGCGGGACTCTGGCAGGAACAAAAGCCTCCCACCCTCAAGATGCTCAGAATCTACTCCTGGGATGACAGGAAACATGAAAGTCTACATTTTAAGATCTAGCAGTAAGAAAGAAATGAAGGTAATCAAGGAAGGCTTCTCTAAGGAGGTGACATTTGAACAGAGGTTGAAATGAACCGAGGGACCGACCTTCCTTATCAGGACTGGGAAGAAATGTCCTTGTGGAAGTGACAGCAAGTGCAAAGGCCTTTGGCAATGATCCTTTTTTTTTTTTTTGGTGGGGGAGGCTCTTCCTCACAAAGCTAGCAGCTGATGTGTAGCATGGGCTCAGCACCAAACACATTTGCAATGGACCACAGATGGATGCCGTTTCTTCCCACCCCTGTATACAGATTTCTATGTTTGCTACCATTTCATTTGGAATATTCTCTGTTGCCAACCCAAGTGCTTTCGTATTTTTCCCCTATTGGCAGGGTCTTCCTATATAGACTAGGCTGGCCTCAAATTCTTTCTTTCTCACCCTCCTGTGTATTGGGATTGTATGCGCCAGCATGTCCAGCTTACCAGGGTATTGGAAGAAAGGAAGGCAAATGGAGACTAGCCAGCTCAACAGAGCAAGATCTTGTCTCAAAAACAATTTAGTCAGAGCTGGGTGTGGTGGCGCACGACTTTAATCCCAGCACTCTGGGGGCAGAGGCAGGTGGATCTCTGAGCTCGAGGCCAGCCTGGTCTACAGAGCCAGTTCCAGAAGAGCTAGAGGTACATAACAGAAACCCTGTCTCAAAACAAAAACCATAGGCATGGCAGTACGTGCCTGCAATCCTAACATTCAGGTGGCGAGGCAAGGAGGTCACCATCAAATGATACCAGCTTGGGCTCTACAGTGAGACCCTTTTTCAGGCACAAACAACACAATCTCCTGTTGGTTAATTGTTGAGCTGTGGTTGGTTCTCCAGCCTTGGTGCCCAGGACTACAACATGCTAGTATGTGTGCATGCCACAAAAGGGTCCCACAAGCAACCCTTTCAGGAGAGGGGCGCTCCAACCCCGTAAGCCATCAATGTACACAAAGTATACTGTGTACTGCTGAGTGTCCTGAAACAACACAATGCACGCTATTGCATCAAGCCAAAACAGCCCTGAGTCCCCAGGAGGGAGGAGGGCAATTTGCTAATTCCAGTTGCCCCATTCCAGCATTCACAGACAAGAGTCCTGTGACATCTGATTTATTTGCCCTGCATGTCTGCCAGCAGCTGCCACTCTGCAACTCTTGTGACAACTGCCTTGATTATATATATTTTGTAAATTACAGTTCTTCTTGTATTTCATTTCCAAACAGTTCCAGAATACTCCATTGCCCTTGTCCTGTCACAAGTGATAGCCGGTCACTTCTGTCTCTACAGCATACAGTAAATAGTCCAGAAGCAAAACACCAAGTTATATGCTCACTGAAACTTATATGCATTTCATTTTTTATTACCAATCAAAAATAAATTCCATATATTGTTTAGCAAATATTATCATTGTTTTGTGACAAAAGACACAAGAGTCATAACAACAAAACTCCCCGAGAGTCAAACTCATAACAATGCCAAAATAAATCACAAAAATATACAAATTAAAATCTTAATGCAAAATAAATAGGAGTCATTTGCTGTGGCAGCGATGACTTGCCTACCCACTTGGACGCCATCTGTGAAGTCTTCCTTACCTAGGAAGACACGCAGACCAGGCCAGTTCCAGGGTATGGCTCAGCCCAGGAACCAGAGGTTGGAAGAGGAAGTGAAAAATTGCACTGGGAGGAGAAAGTCATCAGACCAGTAATATTTGGAAATAATTATGACCCTCTGCAAGAAGTGATTCTAAATGAGGAGGGGAGAGGCGGGGAGGGCGGGGCCTGTCTGTGGTGGTGACTGTGTGCAGAGGTAGCTGTGGAAGCGTGAGCACCTGCTAGCTTTGCCTCACACCCACCATGTGGTTTTGCTCTACATGGCATTTAGGTCTCTCAGGAACACAGCTGGGCACCTCTTCTAGGGACTTTGGAGCATGCTGCACCTACAGAAAACTAACGGTTTCTTAAGAAACTAGAAGTTTGGTGTCTTTTTCCCTTATAGTTGAAAACCACCTTCTTCTCTAGGCTTCGAGGAGTAATTCCTGTGAGAAGAAGAGACCTCAAACTAGCCAGGGGTACAAGACACCCTGCTGGTCCTAGGAGTTAGGGTCCTCTGGGTACAGAGACAACGGGGTACTTGGGGTGACAGGACTCCATTGGCTGAGGAAAGGAGTAGATAAATATCACCCAAAAGGCCTGTGATGTCACTTGCCTGAACCTTACTTCCCAGGTCCTATTCTTCCCAACAGAAAGGTAGATGTAGCCCTTGTTCCTTCAGTCTCCCTATGATTTAAGTGTGGAGTTCTGTCCCACGGCCTGATGCCACTCAGGGTTCCCAGGGTGGCGCTGGGGTGGGGTTTCACATGCTGTGCGTCGCTCAACAGTACCAACAGTTTCAGCCCAAGCTTATCATCGCCCTTTCATTAGGGTGATCCTCAGGCAGGGGGAACCCGACTATCCACTGCATGCCGTTAGGTGAAAGCCTCCTTTCCTGAGGGTCCTTAAGTGGGAAATGAGGTCAGGTGATCCTCAGCCAGCAAGGGCATGACGACCCAGCTTAGGTAGCTTGCAACATGTCCTGTCCCCAGTCCCTAGAGGGGTGAGTACAGAGATAAATGGGGAGTCAAGGAGGAAGTCTTCCTGGGTGAACCGCTGACCTGACTCTTCTTACAGGTATGGGTAGGTGCTAGTAACTGCTAACACAGATCTACCTATGGTCAGACTCAGCTTGGAACCAAAAGGAGTATCCAACAAGTCCCTTCTAATGTAGGTGCTGTCCCTTCTAAGGAAACCTTTGGTAAAATTGAGGGCGCAGCCTGGAAGCAGATAAGCAACTGTACACCCAAAGGCCATGCCTAACTCTTGGAGCCAGACCCTTGCAGAAGAAAACTGTCCAAAGGGGCAGATGAGAGCAGGGCATGGTCCGGGCTGAGTCCTGACTCACCAGGAGAGCCTGTGGACAGAGTTCTAGAAGATCCCTGGATCTGGTAGTTGACAAGAGGTCATGTGTCTCTCTCTGATGCAGGGGCACCTCTCGGCCTCAGTGACCTCATGCGTGCGTCCTAGCAGCTGACGTCAGTATCACCTGGATCCCCGCTTCTTAGGTAGAACTTCTTCCTCCAGGAGTTTCCTCCTGTGGGCTCCAGGGCCCCACTGCTGCAGAAGAAAGCTCCTAGAGTGACAGACAAGGCTACACAGTCTTCGCTGGGTATAGGTTACGGCTGCTGCTTCCTGGGGTGAGGAACCTCCCCCTTTTAAAGTTTGTGGGGTTTCTTTAAAAAAAAATTTTTTTTAACATTAAGTTCCTTAACCCTGTCTTCCCTTCCCAAAATGATATTTAAAAAGAGGAGCAATGAGCCTAGCTTAAAAATTCTCTCAGTGTCAAAAAAAAAAAAAAAAAAAAAGGCCTTTGCTCACTACCTGGGCTGGGCAGGTATCATGTCAGAGCGAGGTCCCCATCTGCAGCCAAGTCCCCTGGGGAGGGATGTCTGGTTGCTCAGTCATGCAGGATATCTACCTGCACCCCTTCTAGCCTAACAGGCTCCCTGACTTCATGTGGGCCCACTGGGGAGACCCCCGCAGGATGGGCGGGAGTCCCCGGGCCCTCCTGTCAGATGGCGCCCTCCTGGGAGGTTCTGTGCAGCAAAGAGTTGCGTTCATTGAGAAGAGTCGTGTTCTCATCCACCACTGGCAGCTCAGACTTCTCGGTAAAGTTCTCTGAGCAGGTGGCGCAGCCATCCAAGGTGAGCTGAGGGCTGTTGTCCATGCGGGAGGCCAGCAGCCCATTCTGGTACTGCTGTCTTGTGATCTGTAGAGGAAGGAGGAGAGAGGAAGAGAGCAAAAGGGTGAGTGTGAGATGCAAGGGCTGAGGTTTGAAGACCCAGCTAGACTGGTCTAAGAGAGATATGGTCAGGGGTGGCCTTCCAAAAGAGCTGGGAGGAAAAGTGCTCTAAGGGCCAGCAAGAGGGACCAGTTGGTAAAGGCACATGGCATGTAAGCTTGGGGACCCACGTTCAGTCCCCAGAACCACATAAAAGTAGTTAGAGAGAACTTTGTTCTTTGTCTTTTGACCTATCTACCTACCTACCTACCTACACACACACACACACACACACACACATCACCATCATCATCATCGATTGTCGAAGGCCAGGCATGACACACATGTCTGCAATCCCAGCACTCTGGAGGCTGCAGCTAAAGGCCAGCCTGGACTACACAGTCAAACTGTTTCTCAAGAAAACATTAATACAAAACAAGAGGCACTAGGCATATATTTCCATGGCACAGTGTTGGCCCGGCATGCACAAGGACCTAAGAGATACAACAGGAGACATCTGAATTTTTCTTAAAGTGTTTAGGTCTGGACTGCCCACACTGGCTCCAGAGTAGTGCCATCTAAATGCATACAGCAGGGCAGTAGAAGTGGGAAACCGAGGCACTACTTACCTTTATGAACTGCAGGTCTGTGAGCGCCCGGACACTGAAGTCAGAGATGTACTGGCCTAGGATGCAGCTGCCAAACTGGTTGCTGCCTGCCAAGGATGAGGAGGGCATCGTGTCAGCGTTGCGCTCTGGGTAACTGAGGGAGGCTGAGCGGCTGAGTGGAGTCGGGTGGGCTGGGGACCGGTCTGTGGGGACAGCGGATGATAATGAACACAGAGCCTTCCCTAGGGCCCACTCCACTTCCTCGCCTAACCTCGGCCATGGACATTAGGGACTCCAACCATGTCTGCACCAGGAACAGGTCCCAGCTCCCGGGGACAAACAGGAGTACACGCAGAAAAGCTCTACCTGAACAGGGCCAGCGAGTCAGTGTGCTTAAAAGGGTCATGTAAGTATTAAGAATGCCACCCAAGCAAACCAACCAGAAAGGGAGAGCCAAGACAACATTTATGGCTACAGAATACCTCATTAGTTGAGTATAACACAATGATTTCCCACATGACAGACAAACCATTATCCTGTCTAATACCAACTTATACTAAGTGATCCATAGTTAAAAAAAAGAAAAACTGGGAGAGGGACTGGAGAGATGGCTCAGCTGAGAGTGCTTGCTTCATAAGCATGACAATGACAACGGTAGCCATGCATCAAGCCTGGTGTCCCTTCAATACCTGTAACTCTGTCGTCAAGGGATCTGATAACTTCTGGTTTCTACAGAGTGCAGGCGTCTGCTTATAGTCTCATGCAGACACACACAAATGAAAAAGTAAACATTGTTTTAAATTCGAGACAAGGTTTATCTGTGTAGCCCTGGCTGTCCTGGAACTTGTTATATAGACCAGGCTGACCTCTAACTCAGAGATCCACCTGCCTTTGTCTCCTGAGTGCTGGGATTAAAGGCATGTGCCACCACCACCCAGCTAAGTAAAATAATTTTTTTAAACTTTTTTGAAACAAGAATTCATTACACAGCACAAACTGGCCTCCGATTCACAATTCTCGTATCTACCTCCCAAGTGTTGGGATTCTAGGCACACAGTACCAAAACTGTCAGAAGAAAAACAAAGTAAGCAACGCACTGAGTTATCACCACCCTCAGCTCTTAGCTCTGAGAACGCTTAGAAAACAACGGAGTGTACAGGGATGTCAACTCTGAAGTGTGAGTGGCTTGGCTTTGAGCAGGCAGGAGTGGGCTGATCTGCTCTGAGTAGCTATGAAGTTACTAGTCACTAAGTTAGCTACTGTACAGTGGGGACAGAAAGAATTCTGGACCCAATGACTCAGTGGACCGATACAGCCTTTACCCAAGTAGGACTATGCAGGGTACCTACATGCAGCTTTCATTGTCACTTAGAAAAATCTGGCAGCATATAGGTAGTGGCTTCACTACTAAGACCAGAAAACAGAGGAAGGTCTCATGCAAGGAGCTAATGTAAATAGAAACTCTGTTTAATTTCTAGGAAAGGGGGGGTTCTGGTGTTATTACTTAATATTTTCACACTGAGTGCCAGCAAGATAGCTCAGCAGGTAAAGTCTTGTCACCAAGCCTAACGACTTGACTTTAAGGCCCTGAAACACACAGTGGAAGAGAGAACTGACTCCCACAGGTTTCCCTCTCACCTCCCTTGTGCACACCCATGCATACTTGCTTGTACATATACACACAAAAAACTGTAATAAGTTAAAAGTATTTATTAATTATTTGAATGACAAGGTGTTCTTTAGGTAATGCTTAATAACACAATAACAGGAGCTAAATTCATTTGTTTACTACAGTGCGGGGGATCAAACCCCAGGCCTAGAACACACTAGCCAAAAGTTCTATCATGATGTAGTCCCAAGAACTAAATTTAAAGTTGCCAGTATTACATGCATGTATAACCAGCCTGGCCTGCAAAGTGAGTTCCAAGCCATTCTAGGCTATAGAATAAGACCCAGTCTAAACAAACATACCAGCAGTGTAAGGTGCCACGTGGCTGCTGGGAACTGCACCTGGGCATAAAAGTACTTAGTAGTCTTAACTACTGAGCCATCTCTCTAGCCCCTATAAATATTTTTTTAAAGATTAAAAATTTGTTTATATATTTTATGTGTATGAGTGCTGTCTGCATGAACACCTACATACCAGAAGAGGGCAGCAGACCCCATCATAGCTAGTTATGAGCCACTGTGTGGTTGATGAGAGTTGAACTCAGGCCCTCTGGAAGAGGAGTCACTGCTGTTAACTAACCACTGAGCCATTTCTCCATCCCCTTGATTTGTTTGTTTGTTTTTGTTTTTGGAGAAAGGGTTTCTCTGTGTAGCCCTGGCTATCCAGGTCTCACACCACCATGCCCAGCCATTATAGACAGTTTTAAACTGTCATGCGGTTGCTGGGATTTGAACCTGGGTCCTTTGGAGGAGCAGCCAGTGTTCTTAACTGCTGATCCATCTCTCCAGCCATCCTGTTCTTATTTTTGTTTCATGGATGGCCAGGAGTTTATGCATCCATAGCCTGAATCTTGACGTTTATATCTAAAATAGACACTTTTCTATAAATCCCCTCATTAGAAGGCCTGTGAGAAGACTCAGAAGGTAAAAGTTCGTGGTGGTGCACTCCTTTAATCCCAGCACTCAGGAGGCAGAGGCAGGAGGGATCTCTGTGAGCTCGAGGACAGCCTGGTCTACAGAGCAAGTTCCAGGACAGTCAGGGATACACAGAGAAACCCTGTCTTGAAAAAAAAAAAAGTTCTTGCCACCTGAGGTCAGTCCCCAGAGTCCATAGTAGAATGAGACAGCTGAGAGTTGTCCTTCATGAGTGTACAAGGTATGCACATCCCCACATGGATGTTCATGCATGTTCATGCATGCACATGCACACACATAAATTAAAAAATAAAAATCAAGGAGCTAGAGAGAGAGCTCAGTGTTAACAGCACTGGCTACTCTTCTAGAGGTCCTGAGTTCAATACCCAGCCACCACATGGTGGCTCACAACCATCTACAATGGGATCTGATGCCCTTTTCTGTCATGCAGGTGCACATGCAGACAGCACTCATACACATGAAATACATAAATAAACATTTTTTTAAAAAAAGAATAAGAAGAGAAGGAGGGAGGCTTAAGTCAGCAAATGACAATTAAATCACCATTTTATTTATTTTAAGACAGGTGATCAGACTAGCATGGTGTGCTGTGAAACACTAAGATAAAAATTCACATAGAAAAAAATAAAAATTGAAGAGCTAGGTAGTTTAGCTCAGTGGTAAAGTTCTGTCTAACGTGTGAGGCTCTGTGTTCTCTCCCCAGAAATATACACATGCATACACAGACAGAGACATACACACACACAGAGATTTTTTTTTTAATCCCAAAACCTAATTATAAAAGTATAAAATGGAGTCAGGCGGGGTGGCACATGCCTTTAATCCCAGCACTTGGGAGGCAGAGGCAGGAGGATCTCTGGGTTCAAGGCTAGCCTGGTCTACGGAGTGAGTTCTAGGACAGCCAGGAAACAGTCAAGGACACAGAGAAACTTTGTCTCAAAACACCAAAAAAGTTTAAAATAGGTAATTGACTGACTGACTAAATTATCAGGTTTAGAGCTGTCAGCCTGGGTTGGCCCTGACCTGTGCAGGACTCACCAGCATGGTCAGAGTCTGAGGGTGACTGGGTCCTTCCCACAACATCCTGTACAGCTTGTAGCCCATGTGGAGACCTTCAAGCTGGATGTCTCTAACTTCTCCCACGATTCCCAGGAGGGGCCAACCCCAGAAACGGCACATGGCACTTGGCTTTTTCCTAAGTATGTGCTGATAGGAATGTCACATTTTTAGTTGTTACAGAGAAAATAGAAATAATGAAAGTTGGACTCTACGAATATTCTAGATCGGGTCTCTTACTTATTGCTCACAAAGCACTAAGAACAGGGTACAGGTTGGTCCCATGTTTCAATCGAGAAGAACAAGACAGAGGTTTAGCTAAGAACAGTAGATACAGAATCAGAGGAGCACCTGACTCTGGGGCTGTGCCTCCTCCTGTCAGGCTATGGCCTCACTCCTTAGGCTATGAGAAAGATGACAAGGTCTGAGAACGCCAATAGGATGGTGTGCCATCCTGCAGGCGTGTGAGTAGGCTGGAGCAGCTGAGTTTTGTTTCCTCTAGGCTACGGCAGACAGGCTGAGTGAGCACAACGTGGCAGGGAATAACCCTGCACTATCAAGTCCACCGTCTGAGCAGTGCACATGTCCCTGTGTCTGCTGGATGACACTTTCTCAGGGACGGATGGACCTTTGGAGAGGCCCTTCTAGGGCTGTGGCAGACCCATCCAGAAACTGAGCCTCAGGCCACGCAGAGACAATGCCCATTAAGGTTCAGGCTGGACCCTAAGTGTGCCCAGGAGGGAGTCCACAGGTTCCTATGGGAGTCATTAGTGCAGGTGCAGTACAGAACTCCAGCAGCAGGGGGTGCTGTGCACATCTCTAGCATGCCTAGTTACCTGAGAGCCAGGAGAGCAGCCCGCTCAGCTTGCTGGGGGGGAACACCCAGCCTGCACAGGAGGCACTGGAGCAACAGAGGAGGAAGTCAGTGACCTGGGAGGGGTCACAAGCCACAGGAACAGGATGGAGAGGCAGATTGGATGGACCACCTCAAGCAGGGCAGGGTGGGACACATTCCCATCTAAGGGACACACTTAAATGGAAAGGGTACTCAGGACAGAACAAGGAGTCCTTGTGAGAGAAAGTGTGCCCAGAGTCATCTCCCCTTCTAGTCATACCCTCCATCAAGCACTGGGAGAAGTCCTTCTGAACAAGATCTCCCCAAACATTGGCTGGTACACCTGTACAATCTCAGCACCAGGAGGCTGAGGCGGGAGGAGGAAGAGTCCCAGGCTAATTACAAAGCAAGCGCATTCCAAAAAAAAAAACAAAAACAAAACTTCCCCAAGCAACAAGACAAGGATGTTCTCAGCAGGGGCAGGTCAGTCTTCCTTAGACCTGACAGAGTCGGGTGAGGGGCGCCTGCTCTACAGGCCAGCTTGTCTGCCCTGGATCTTTACCTTAGAAGCCTGTAATACCCCAGATCACCCTAATGCATGGAAGGAGAATGCTGATACTCATGGATGTCCTGGCCCCGTGCGTTGGGAGCTTCTTGTCAAAGGATAGTGGCAAGTGTGGCACAGGGACTCTCCAAGGATTACAGTCAGCACCCTGGCATAGCCTGTTCTAGGCACCACCAAAGATGGCTCTTATTCTTTCCCCAGAAGTAAGCTGGCACACCCCCTGCCAAGACCAGTGTTCACACAAGGAAAAGTCAAGGAGTGTGAGATTTGCTGGGTTGTTGAGGTTCCACCTTTCCCCAGAATGACCTACTAAACAGGGGCACCTGAGCCACCGCTCCCAATGGCCCCCCTACTATCAGAACAAAACCTGACCAAATGCAGTGGCCAAGGCTCCAGGAAGCCAAAGCTATCTATATATCTATCTATAACTCCCCAGGGCAAACAGGCTCTGAGCTACTTTATGTACCCGGATCCTCCAGTCCTTAGTCCTTCTCGTGCCTCCTGTCCTGCCCTGATGTTTTAGTCAGTCCTGTGGTCCTCTACCGGTCCATTCTAATCTCATCATGCTGTCCAAGGCAGTTGATCATTTTAATTTCCAAAGCCCATGAACTGCCTTGTCCCCTGACCATCCCTGTCTACCACAGCAGCTGGTCCCCTCACTACCTCAAGACAGCCTCTGGATCTCTCTTGCCCTTGGCTTTCCAATGAGGAAGGCAATTCTGTTCCCACAGGCCTGGCAACTCTGGCCCTTACCTGCCTCCTTCTGCTACGAGCCATCTGGGCTGCCCTTAATTTACAAGTATCAGAGAGTCACGAGGACCTGGCCCACAACTCACCCGAGGATACGGAGGACAGAGCCATGGTCCCATAGTATGAGAAGGCACCTGTCTCAAACTTCATGTTCTCCTTTCCTGCTTCCACTTCCACCTTCCCCTAAAAGAACATGGGGTAAAGCTTACAACGTGGCTTTGAAAGAAGGTTTGAGGCCTGTGTGGCAACAGGAGAGGGGTTAAACTGGGACACTTCCACAAAACAAAGTATGAACACCAGCCACAAAGCCCTGCAGCATTCAAGGCCTTGACCTGTGGGCACAAGAGTGGCCTGTGGGGGGGGGGGGGTGGTGGGGGGAGGAACTGTGGGAAACCCAGAGCAAGCACAGTTCAAGGGTAGGCTGCATCCTCCCTAGTGGATGCAGCAGATTTCATCAGAAGAGGAGATGTAGCTGTAGGTAAGGTGAGTGGCCCAGGCACCCAGGCCCAGGGTCAGAGCTCACCTGCAGGATGAGGATGAAGTGGTCAGCTGGCTTGTTTCGGATGTACAGGTAATGGTGAGTGTGATACTTGTTGTGATCATCAAACTTGAGCTCCTGAATGACGTCCGGGTACTTGAGCAGCCGCAGCAGGATTTTCTCTGACATCAGAGAGGGGCTAAACTGGGACACCTCTGCAGGAGAGAGAGGGGACTTCACATGGGGCTGGGGCCAGGTGGCCCGGATCTGGGTCTCTGCTGTGCCAACATCTACGTGGCCGTGGCCACTCTGTATTAAGAAGGCTTCCTCCCTGCTTGGGCCATTTCTACCGTCTGCACCCCTGGGAGGGGCGACACGTGGCTTCCGTGATGCTTAGATGGCATCTGTCGGACAACATGTCTCCAGCACTAACAGTCACGACCTTTGCCAGATCACTGAACTTATGATGTGTCTGTTCTCTCATCAATAAGATAGGGACACAACTTCCCTAGGTGGTCTCATGTTTAAGTAGCTAACACAGGTAGAGCATTTAGACACACTCTTGGCTTGTGCATGTTAATTAGGCGTTCCTACAATTACTATTCTCTGCTTCAACAGCAACCAGCAAGACAACACAAGGGAAAAGGAATTCTTGCACCTTGTGCCTTTGGCAAGTAGGTCAGAAAGGAAGCTAGCTGGACGAAGGGTAGAGCATGGGTGGGCGGCGTTCTGAGCTGTCACCCAGGTACCGTGGGATGCTTTGAATTAGAGGCCATAAGAAACGCTGCTGATGCAAATGACGCCAGCTCTGCAGGGACCAACACAGCTCACAGAGGGAAGCTCCCTAGCAACACACTTCAGGGGAGGCGAGCAATCCAGGGCTGGACAGCCTGGAGGACCTGAATGTCTCCATGCTTGCTCTGTAAACTAACTACATTGTTCCTGGAAGTCTGTGGCAGCCAGCAGTTTGTGGTGAGCAAACTAAAAGAAGAGGGAGGGACACCTGGACCCTTCCAAGGTGAATGTCCCAGCACTCACTGCTTTCTGTAGGAGGAATGACCGGAGGGTTATTCCCGCTGTGACTATCTTTCCACACATGGCAGAAGGTGCTTCACACACTCTTACCTGTGGCCAAGAAGCGATGAGCAGCCAGAAGAAGCTGAGGGGAGATCTTCACTTTGAGTTCATTGTCAGCGTCCTTGAAGGCAGAGAAATCACGCTTATTCTTCACAGATACCCGTTTCCGAGTTCGATTGTCAGCTGTAAGAGGAAAGGTATGAAACTGAAGCTACTGCCCCTGAGGTCTGGAACCTGACCCCCTAGCTCCCAGGCCTCTCTCCACAAAACAGCAGCAGGACCCGGCTATGGAGAGCAGAGGTGGCCTCCTGTGACTATGCTCAGAGCTCTGTTCCCTACTCAGGGCTGCCAGTATAGGGCACCTATCTGGCCACTAGGCCTGGCTCGGGGTCAGGGCCTCCACACCCCTGTACTTCCTACCTAGGGACACCAGACTTCAGAGGTACAATGGGATTGTGGGTCTGTGGAGAGGACTGAACTTACTGTACATGTCCGACTCATCCAAGATCTCAGACTTGATGATCTCCTCAATGACGTCCTCCAAGGTGACCAGGCCCAACACCTCGTAGAAGGGGTCACCCTCACCCTCATTGTTCACCTTCTGCACGATGGCCAGGTGGGACTTCCCTGTGAGGACAGTACACTAAGTCAGGCATGACACAATGTCAACACATTTAGGGTGGAGTTGCTGGAGTTTTCTTTCCTCTCCAGGTTTCTGGTGCTTCTTCTACAAGCAGATACTGCTCCTATGAAGAGGAAGACCCACACTGTTCCTAAAGGTGTTACACTAGGGACCCTTGGTTTAGAGAGGAAGGAAACTCGGCTTGGTAACTCATATCTGTCATCCCAGCACTCAGGAGGTGGAGGATAGCTGCAAGTTTGAGGACTTCCTGGGTTACACAGTCAAACCCAGGCCAGCCTGGACTATATATAACCCTGTCACAGGAAGAAAAGAAGATGATGATGAAGAGAAGGAGGAGAAGAAGAAAACATAAGGGGGGTAAAAATCACAGACTCTGCCTGCTGCCTACCTGGGGCTCCGAGGCCTCCGAGAAGAGAAGCCCCTGGTCAGGAGCATGTTGTATATGACAGCTAGACAGAGTCTAGCCCTGCCCAGAGCCTCAAGGACCACCATGCTCAGTTCAGTCATGCAGTTCTGCTTTGCAAACTCCCCTGCGGGGACCCAGGGACTGCCATACTGTATAAAGCCAAGGCTCTGGGTCTCAAAGCCACTAACAAATGAACTCACTGTATCAGGGCGGGCAAGGCCCACAACTGGAAAGGCCTTCCCCTCAACTTGAGACAGGTGAGAGGTACTGTGGGCAGGAAGGCTTCCCAGGCTCTCTATGAGGTGCCCACCTGGCTCTCATACCCTAGGGAACAAAACCAGAAACAGCCAAGAAGGGTTTAACCACTCTAAGAATGGAAATGTGTGCTCATTAGGGTGCATATACACACATACCCACCACCCAACACACACGGAGGCACTGTGGAGATCTCTGTAGGTTAAACCTGGGTCTCCCACATAGCTTGCCCCATCCCCCAAACTAATATTCGGGCCTCATGTTTAGGTTAGAATCAATTTGAAACACCCTTGAGAGGGGCCATTTGCCAGCATTTTCAGGCCACAGACAATGCCTCAGTCCCAAGAGAGACTCTTCAGAACTCCCGGGGCCCCTTGGTGAGAATGAGAACTAAGGCCTTAGGAAGAAAGTAAACTCGTGCATTTCTACCCACATGTTGCTGAGGATTTTACATATATGCCAGTTACTGCGCCACACGCAGGTTGTAGGCAGAACCACGGCTGTACCCAACAACAAATTCCCCAGTGCCTGTCAAGAGAAGAGCCAACAAAGGCAAGACATCTATCTGTCAGAGCCAAGCCTATCTGTCAGAGTCTCCGACCCCAGGAACTCTTCTCAGTGAGGAGTGTCTCTAGCAAGCAATGTGTCCAGGGGCTTAAGGTATGCCAACTAAACAGGGATAGGAATGAAAAGGAAGCAACTTTAGCGTCTTCCAGACTGGTGCCACTTAAAACCCTATTGGTGATTGCCAGTGGGACAGAAAGAGGCCCTCACATTCAGCGAGCTGGTGGACAGGTAAAAGGACACACCAGTTAAGCAGACCAAGACAAGGCAAGTTGTCTCAAAACGAGGGGTCTGTAACCTTGGACTCTGACATTCCACTCCTAAGAATTTATCCTACAGAGACACAATTGTCACAGAAGCACAAACACACAAAAGAAAGGGTGCCGCCTATCACAACCCTCTCCTTCATAGCCCCAAAGCAGAACCCTCCTAAGTCAGCAGACACAGCAACTCTGGACTGGACCCCAGATGCCCTCAGCATATGTCATAGAGCTGGAACGACAAACAGAGTTCCACAGAACTCTTAAGTACCAGAACAGGAATGAAGAGGTGTAGGAGCTTGAATTGGCCCAGAAATATCTACAAGTGTGCATGGTGATAGGATCCCATTTTGATAGTGTATAGAGTTTGGGGGAGGGTCCTCTTGACCCTTTCTCTGGTCATCGCTGGACTGTTCTATTAGATGAGTGTGTGCTACAGAAGTTTGAGCAAGAGCTTAGGGGTGGAATGTGTGTCATATGTGCTTGAGCCCTGGGCGTCATCCCCAGCACACATGACACACATAAATAAAAACCCAAAAGAAAAACAAGGACAAAGGGAAACTGATGGGAGTCTCTATGGTGGGCAAAGATCCTCTGTGTCTCAGGTCCAGGCTGTATCATCTGTATCAGCACCACCAGCACCAACTTCTTCTTCTTCTCCTTTTTCTTTCTGGATTTTAAAATTCCTAATTCTGTGTATGTGGAGAGGGGATGTGTGTGTGAGTGCAGCTGCCCACAGAGGCGAGGAGGAGGCACCAGATTCCCTGAGGCTGGAGTTGTAGGTGGTTATGACCTGTGCTGTTGGGAACTGGACTAAGGTCACCTGCAGGACCACTAAGTGCTCCTGATCACAGAGCCATCCCTCCATCTGTATCTTTTGGGGTTTGGGGAGCAGCATCTTGATAAGACTGGAATTCAGTTACCATCCATCCCTCAGTGAGTTCCTGGAAAGCTATGGCTCATAACACAGTCATGGTTGTGCTGCCCTACAGGAGAGGCTGGCGGCTTTTTGAAAGGGTACAAATGCTCGCCACAGATACAGCAAACTGATCCCTGAACAGGTACCTGGGCTGTCTAGACCCTACCTCCACCCTGACACTCCTTTGTGGAATCCATTGCCACACTTGGGCACCTTCTGGTGGAGGCTACCCAAATGATCTTGTAGGTATGTAGCCCTAGGGAACCACTGAACAGTCAGCCCTGGTCAACGACAAGAGTTCTGAATGCTGGCCCTAAAGATGCCTTGCCCACTGAGCTCTACAGAAAGGTTCCTGGCTAAGAAGCCATTCACTATCCTCTGCTGGGCCAGCTCAAGCCTTCAGGCTGTGTGCCTTTTTCTTTTCTTTGTCTTTCCTTCTTTTTCCTTCTTCTTCTTCCTTCTCCTCCTCCTCCTCCTCCTCCTTCTCTTCCTCCTCCTCCTCCTCCTCCTCCTCCTCCTCCTCCTCCTCCTCCTCTTCTTCTTCTTCTTCTTCTTCTTCTTTTCTCAAGACAAGGTTTCTCTGTATAATAGAGTCCCGGCTGCCCTGGAACTCACTCTGTAGACTAGGCTGGCCTTGAACTCACAGAGATCCACCTGTCTCTGCTTCCTGAGTGCTGGGATTAAAAGCATGTGCACCACCATACCACGCCTCTGTGCCTTTTTCTAATCTTCTTTGCCAAAGGGGACCCCTGTTTGTTCTGGAAGAACCTCTCTTTCGATGGAAGAGTCTTCTGTGAAGGTCACCAATGACCGTCAATGGTGAGGTTTCATTCTTACAGGACCTGCCGGCCAGGGTTCCTTTTGCCCTCCTGGAAACCCCTTTCTTGTTGGCAGCAGACATTGCTTTGCTATGTTACTGACCCCAGTGTGTAAGCATTTACCTGGATGGATGGGTGTGCACCACATCCATGCTTGTTCCCTGAATGGCTTCTTAGCCAGGAACCTTTTTGTAGAGCTCAGTGGGCAAGGCATCTTTAGGGCCAGCATTCAGAACTCTTGTCATTGACCAGGGCTGACTGTTCAGTGGTTCCCTAGGGCTACATACCTACAAGGTCATTTGGGTAGCCTCCACCAGAAGGTGCCCAAGTATGGCAATGGATTCCATAAAGGAGTGTCAGGGGAACAGCAGGGGGCATCAGAACACCCAAACCGTACTGGAGTTACAGCAGTTGTGAGCAGCCATGTTTTTGTGTTCTGTGTTTGAAATAGGGTGCACAACATAGGTCAGGCTAACCTTGAACTCATGATCCTCCCAACTTAGTTTTTTTTTTGTTTTGTTTTGTTTTGTTTTTGGTTTTTCGAGACAGGGTTTCTCTGAATATCTCTGGCTGTTCTGGACTCGCTTTGTAGACCAGGCTGGCCTCGAACTCACAAAGATCCGCCTGCCTCTGCCTCCCAAGTGCTGGGATTAAAGGCGTGCGCCACCACCGCCCGGCCCAACTTAGTTTTTAAAGTACTTGGATTACAAATGTGTGTAGAGGTGTGCCACTATGCCTGGTTCCTCCATGACTTCTTGAGAGCTTGTTTGGAGGTTCTAGCAGGGGAGCGCAGCTACTCGTATACCCTTGACCGAAGACGGGTCCTCCTCTATTCGGGGAAGGTCGTCCTCTTCGACCGAGCGCGCAGCTTCGGGAGGGACGCACATGGAGCGGTGAGGGAGGAAGGAGACACCCGCCTAGCCAGCCAGATCAGCCGAATCAACCCTGGCGATCAATGGGGTGACAGATGTCGCAGCCAGATCGCCCTCACATCCCCTCCATGACTTCTTAATGATGAAAGGCTGAGTCCTTGAGGCTGGTACCTTGCCTAGTGACCTAAATAGTCATGTGTCAAGATATCACAAATTAAAAAACAGTTTTGTTATTTTGAGGCAGGGTTTCATGTAGCCAGGCCCCCTGAAACTCCCTATGTAGCCAAGAATCACCTTGAATCCCTGATCCTCCTGCCGCTACCTCCCAAGTGCTGGGGTTATAGGCCTGAACCATCCTGCCCAGTTCATATAGTGCTGGTGTTCTAACTCAGACTCGTGCAGGTTAGGCAGGCCTACTAATTGTGCTATATTCCCAGACTCTAAGTAAGTTTGTAGCCCTCTCCTTTTCCCCAAAATCTTCTATCCAACTGCAAGCCAAAAGCCTCAACACCTTGAACTTAACAGGGCTAAGAGCTAGCTCATGTGCTCCCAGTCTTTCTCATCTCTGCTCAAGACAGCTCCATGTTGTCCTTTCAGTCAGTCAGGTTCAAAGGAAGTAGTGAGCTTTGCTTCCTCTCTTTCCTTCTTCCTCTTCATCTATTAGCTGCAGAAGGAAGGTAGCAAGTGAGGGGAAGGAGAAAGGGACGCAGACTTGAGAAGGAAACATTTTAGGTTTTAGTAACTTTGACATTTCTGTGCTGATTTACCATTTAAAGTACATAGACTACTGGGGAAGAAAGGACATCAATGGGCTTACCCATCACTGGCTACTGCATGATGAAACAGCCACCTGACAGCCAAGCTATGCACACCACTGCAACAGTGGTATGACTGTTAAAAGGCTACCAACCATGTTTTGATTGGATTTGAAGCCTGCTCCAAAGGGGAGAATTCATGTCTGGTACAGTAAACCTGGTCAAAAGCCCGCAACTGGGGATGTCATAGGCCCCACGCTGAAGCCCAGCAGGGCTGTTGGCTAAATGGTCATGTTGCCATGGAGTTGTGGTGCTACAGGGTAGGGCGTTCAGCACCACAACTCCACGAGACCCCACCACCAACAAGGCTCAGGGAATCTCATGAAAGATGAGGTGGGAAGAATGTAAGAGCTGTAAGAAGGAGAGATCTGTGCAATGTGGACATGACATGGCAAACGCACTCATGAACTCACATCAGCTATGATTACCTGCACAAGATCAAGTAGGCAAAACTGTAAGTTGCTAATACTCCAGTGGATGGCTCCATACCTATGAGCATATAGGCAGCACCAATTGGACTCACTGGCTTCTTTTTTATTTTTAAAGATTTATTTATTTTTATTTTATGTGTATAAGTGTTTTGTCACATTTGTGTACTACATATGTGCCTGGGGACCACAGAGGGTAGCTGATCCCCTTGAACTGGATTTATAGTTGGTTGTGAGCTTTCATGTAGGTGCTGGGAACCCAACCCAGGGCCTCTACAACCACTTTACTCTTAACAACTGAACCGTCTCTCTGGCCCCTGGATTATTTAAAAGAAAAAATTTTTAAAGGATATGAAGTTGGGAGGGATACATGTTAGAGGGGTGGGAAGTGGGTATGATAAAAATACACTGTGTCTATGTGTGACATTCTCAAAGAATAAACAAAAATATTTTATAAAAATAATAAAGTGGGGGCTGGAGAGATGGCTCAGCTGTTAAGAGCACTGGGCTGCTCTTCCAAAGGACCCAGGTTCAAATCCCAGCATCCACATAACAGCTCACAGTTGTCTGTAATTGCCAGGTGTGGTGGTGTACGCCTTTAATCCCAGCACTCCACAGGGAGAGGCAGGTGGATCTTTGTGAGTTCAACGCTAGCCTGGTCTACAGAGTGAGTCCAGGACAGCCAGGGCTTCATAGAGAAACCCTGTCTATAAAAAAAAAAATTAAAATAAAATGGCCGGGCATAGTGGCACATGCCTTTAATCCCAGCACTGGGGAGTTAGTAGCAGGTGGATCTCTGTGAGTTTGAGGCCAACCTGGTCTACAAAGTGAGTCCAGGATAGCCAAGGCTACACAGAGAAACCTTGTCTCAAAAAACCAAAAAAAAAACCCAAACAAACCAGAATGTGTTTACAGTATTTCTTTGCATTTTGCTGTGTTTGTATGAGTGTGGGCATGGGTGTGCTATGATGCACGTGTGCAGGTATTACAGGACACCTTACTGCTGTCCTCTCCTTCCACCAGGTGGGCCTTCCTTACTTTACATATTTGAGTGTTCTATCTGCAAGTATGCCTGCAGGCCAGAAAAGGGCACCAGATCTCATTATAGACAGTTGGGAGCCACCATGCGGTTGCTGGGAATTGAACTCAGGATCTCTGGAAAAGCAGCCAGTGCTCATAACTGCTGAGCCATCTCTCCAGTCCTGGCCTTGAACTTTTGATCCTCCTGCCTCACTTCCCAATTGCTGGGCTTACATAAATATGCCACCATGCCCAGTTTGTAGCACATCTGTCCTCTCTGCCGAAAACTGCCACCTCATCCCAGCTAACCTGAAGGTCTTGTCATACCCAGTCCAGACTTTGCTGCTTCTCACACAGCACCTGGGCTTTCGGCTAACAAGTGTCCGGTGCTCCAAACCCTCATCCAGATTTTAAAAGGAAGTCTCTAGGGTCCTAGAAGGCCAGAACTCCACCCTGCATGACACTTATTTTAGCAAACTTCCATGTCCTCCTCCCTCCCATTAAAAAAAAAAATTACAATCCCTCAAAGACTATAAGGAAATGTGTTACTGGGCTCTGGGCTTCAAAGTCCACAGGGGCCCCATCAGCTCCAGCTACTTTTCTCCTGAGGAAGAAACAAGGACCCAGGTCATACGACCAGAGACAGTGGGTGTCCTCAGTGGTCTCCTCACTGGGGTCACTCAATAACTCAAAACCCCAAGTCCCCACCACTGGCCCTAGGTGCTGACTTGGTGACAGGACACCATGGCCTTGGGTCACTGGTCTGCACCTGCAGATGGCTAGACACTGACTTCCTGGCAAGCAGCTCCTTTTTCCTCCCATTGCCCAGGCTTGAGCAGGATTAAGCTGGCTATTAATAGTGCTGACCTCAGCCAGCAGGAGGAGCAACCGCCCTTCCCAGCAAGAAGGGGTGGGAGAGGAGTCAGCCGGAGGGAAAAGCACCTTGCCTTCCAGCCTGAGAAGACTGAAACGATTCATCCATTATCTTAGGTCATCTACGTGGTGACCGTCTTCCTCTCAGGCTGGGCAAATGACTTGGCAGACTCTAGGAGGCCAAGAGACTGTGGCTGCCCAGAAGACTGTGCCCACGCTCAGTCATGCTGGGTTTCCAAGGCTGCAAGAAGCCAGTGGGAGGCTGGGAGATGGCACAGTTGGTAAAGTACTTGCCTTGCAAACACAAAGACCCAAGTGTGATCCTGTTTAATGTAATTATCATTAAGGCTAATAAATAGGAAAGAAAGAGGTGGGGTTGCCTGAGCACTGAGAGGAGGACTACTGACCCACTGGAGCCATGTAAGTGGGCAGGCGAGGGAGTGTTATGGCCACCCCTGGTGCCCGAGAGGACAGACAAGAGAACTAATCTACCCAACTGCCCGGGAGTGTCATAGCCAGGCTGGACCACAGGCTATGGGGCTCAGGAGCGAGCTGTGGCTTCACATAAATGTCTTCAGTTCACAAGCCTCTTACCTTGGCCATTCAAACATTAGAGATCCACAGCTTGGGGCTCACCTAGAACACCCATGCCAAGGCAGGAACTGGCCAGTCACAACAGAAAAGAATACTAAGGAAGCCCTTAATTTAATTCATTAGTTTTACTTATATACTTTAATAATTTCACTTATTATTGTTATGTGTGTATATTGTGGGTGGGGAAGATTTGCAACAGTGCACACATGGAGGTTGGAGGAGCACTCTGTGGAGCTGGTTCTCTTCTTCCATATTTGTGTGGGTCCTACAGTTCTATTTCAGCTACATCAGGCTTGTGAAATAAAGGCCTTTACCCTCTGAGCCATCTGTTGGCCCAAATTTTATTTATTTTCAATATGAAGGTCTCCTTATGATGCCCAGTCTTCTCTCAAACTCTTGGGTCCTGGGCTCAAGCAATCCTCTTACCTTGGCTCTCTTACAGGCACGTGGCACCACGCCTGGTATTAGTGGCTACAGCCGTGCTCCAGTGGGCAAACCAATAAAGGAGCTCAGAAACAAAGTCCAGCACTTGGAAGGCAGAGGCAGAAGGATTGGCAAAAGTCTAAAGCTAGCTTGGGCTACAGGGAGCTTCAGGCCCACCAAGCTGACCTTGCTTTTAAAACAAACAAAATAAAAACTCCAGCTGGCACCCTCTCCTTGTGTGGGATGTGTGTGTGTGTGTGTGTGTGTGCACGTGCGTGCGCGTGTGCGTGTGCGCGCGTGTGTGTGTGTGTGTGTGTGTGTGTGTGTGTGTGTGTGTAATATCATATTACAGATCTGACATTTGAATCAAAAGGAAAAACAGATGATTCACTAAGAGGTATTGGGCTAACTGGGCCAGTTAACATCACTGCAAGCCTTTATAAACCAATTAACAGACGATTCACTAGGAGGTATTGGGCTAACTGGGCCAGTTAACATCACTGCAAGCCTTTATAAACCAATTAGAAAAATCACAAGTTTAGTTTCTGGTTGGCCACTGAGCCACCTCTTTGGCCCTTTTTGGGTTTTGTTTTGTTTTGAAATGGGGTCTCCATCTATACCTCATGGTGGCCTGAAAAATCACTGCAGTTCTCCTGTCACAAACTTAACTTTTAAATACAAATTTGATGAATACAAACTGACCCTAGGAAACGCAAGCCTTAAAAATTATCTGTTGATCTGTTGCTTTGTTTTGGTAGTGCTGGGGATCCAACCCAGTAAACCACAGGAGGGTGTTACTGATTGGGCTTTGATTCATCAGACCAGTGCTGTCCACTGGTAGAAGTGGTCATTGCCGATAAGGAGTTCTCTTCAGGAACGCAGCAGCATGTATGAAAATACACAGCGTGCAAGGCCTTGGACTCAGCCCTTTCTTCCACTCGTAGGAAGTGACTTACTTCTGGGTAAATACCCATATAGTATGCAAGGTGTGGCCAAGAAAACCCAACCAGGGTTTATGACACACAATTTCAGCAGCTAAACGGATGACTCAGACATAAATTTATTGAAGGAGTTGGTGATTCACGGTATGCACAAAACAAAAAAAGTTATAAACACTATAGAAGCAGGGTGTGGTGGTGCATGCCTGTAATTTCAGCACTCAGGAGGCCGGGGCAAGAGGATCACCACAAGTTCAAGACAAGCAGGGACTACAGAGTCTGATGGACAACATAGTGACACTGGCTCAGACATGCAAACGAGGGCAATGACAAGAGTCCGTGTAAAAAGAGAGGTCACTGTACAGAAATGGCACTTTGTATACCATTTGTCTCCTCACTTTTACAGTAAAATGTGAGAACGCCACCTCAAGAGAGGCCATGGAAAGCAAAGTGGTTTCTTTCTAAATAATTTAGGCAACGCGACAAAGGCCAGCTCTAAACTAAGGACATAGGGCCAGGTGTGGGGGCACTGAGAAGGCAGAGGCAGGAGGACCTCTGTAATTTCAAGGCCAGCGCAGCTTCATGTCCAGTTCTAGGCTGGCCCAAGTGGTTCAGGGAGACCCTGTCTCGAAAACAAAACAAACAAGCAAAAAGAAAGAAATGCAGCATGCCCTTCCGGAGCCTTGCCTTTTGGCCTCAGCCAGGATTGCAGAGTTCCACCCACTCCGACCACCAGGTGTGCTAGTGATATACCAGCTTCCTTCCTCCCTAGGGGCAGACGAATGATGGTCAAGCATTTTTCTATTGTGGATAATGCTACAGTAAAAACCTCTGTTTAAGCATTTATTAATTGACTCACAGGAAGGGAGAGTTACCAGGCCAAAGGGTTCCTGCAATGGCAAACCGATTGGGATCCTCACACTCCCTTCTCAGCAGGAGTTCAGGGTTGGAACTTCCTACTCATTCCTCTATGTCTTGCATGAGGTTGACCATACAATGGGTGTTCAGTAAGCCAGCAATTCAATAGATGCCACCAATGAAAATACTGCATCATAACTATGCTGTTTTTAACTTAATTTATTTTTGAGTCAGGATCTCATTATGTAGCCCTAGTTGGCCTGGAACTCAGAGATCCTTCTGCCTCTGCCTCCCAAGTGCTGGGATTGAAGGTGTGCATCACTATACCTGTCTTAGATACGTTTTTAATCTTTTTTGTTGTTTGGGTTAGTTTTTTTCCAAGACAGAGTTTCTCTGTGTAACAGAGCCCTGGCTGTCCTGAAATGCACTTTGTAGACCAAGCTAGCCTAGAACTCACCTCTGTCTCCCAAGTGCTGGGATTAATGGTGTGAGCCACCATGCCAGGCTGTTTTTAATCTTTAAAAAATATTTATTTTTACTTTATGTGTATGGGTGTTTTGTTTAGTTATTTCTACACATGTGCCTGTGCACAATATATATATATATATATATATATATAAAATGCTATGTGCATGCAGTACTCCTGAATTCCAGAAGAGGACGTCAGATCTACTGAACTGGAATTACAGACAGTTGTGAGCTCTCCTGTGGGTGTTGGCATCCAAACCCAGGTCCTATGCAAGAACAAGGGCTCTTAACTGCTGAGCCATCTCTCTACCATCAGGTTTTTTTTGTTGTTTGTTTTAAGGAAAGAAATGGCAAAGGGAAAAATAATGGAGTAAAGGGGGAAAAAAAGAAAGAAAATTTGACTGATGACAACCTCAAGGAAATGAGATAAAGTGATATTGCCACTGTGGCCCACCTGCCAAAAACAACAGGGGAGCCAGGCAATGGGAGGGGCTCCTGGAGACGGCATAGCACACCGGACACACACAGACTGCAGGGCCGGGCCTACTGGAAACTGGTCTGTTTACAGTTAGGTCCGAGTCCAAAATAAGTAAATTTCCCTTTTGTTTGCACATACACTGACCATGGACCCTGTCCAGATCTCCCTGCTCATGGGAAGGGTCTGTACATTCTATATCCTCTCCAGCAGCTGAGAGGGAGCACACCTGAGGGTGCCCTGCACTTTAAGCCAGATAAATTCTCCCCAGGCAGACAGAGGCTTAATGTGCTGTGACCCCTGGAAGGCAATGGCAGGCTGGAGGAGGCATGGGGAGAAAGAGAGGCCAGCCTTTGCTGACCACAGCATGGGGAAGTGTAATGATTGGGATTGGGCTGATGGGAGCTGGCCAAAATAATTCACAATTTTTAATTAAGAATTCTATTTAAGCCGGGCGGTGGTGGCGCACGCCTTTAATCCCAGCACTTGGGAGGCAGAGGCAGGCGGATCTTTGCGAGTTCGAGGCCAGCCTGGTCTACAAAGCGAGTCCAGGACAGCCAGAGCTGTTAAACAGAGAAACCCTGTCTCAAAAAAAACAAGAACAAAAAAAACAAAACAAAACAAAAAAAAGAATTCTATTTAAAACAAACTTCCAGCTATTGTCAATACCCATGGATCCTACCTTGGGTGTATTTTGAGTCTGATCTCTTGGCCACATGGTAGAAGGACAGAACCAATTCCTGCAGGGTGTCCTGTGACCACATACACACATCAGGGCACAATCTTCATGTGCATATACACATAATAAATTAATACATGCAATGGAAATTGTTCTTAAATTATTTGTTTTATGAATACACTATCAAAATAGTGCCTGTACATATATAATATTTGAAAGAGCAGAGACACAAATTAAAAACACCTCTTTTGAGCAGGGTGTATGATAAAAAGGTTGCAAACTCCCTGTAGAATAGCCTTGTAGTCTCAGATCTTCAGGAGGCTGCTGCCCGGGAAGATTACTTGAGCCCAGGATGAACAACTAAGTGGGGCCCACTGTCAAAAAAGGAGTAAGACTGGAGCTGGTGGGATGGCTGAGTGGGTAAAAGCACTAGCCACCACGCTTGACAATCTAAGTTCAACCTCCACCTCGGGTCCACGTGGTGGGAGGAAAGGACCAACTCAGACAAGTTGTTCTCTGACCTGTATACCTGTGCTGCATGCACACACACACATATACATACCACATCACGCTCACAGACACTCACACACACAGACACACACACATATACATACCACATCACGCTCACACACACAGACACACACACATATACATACCACATCACACACACTCACACAC
>CAJQZJ010000115.1:430645-467424 GCA_907164525.1 Lophiomys imhausi | reverse complement strand
ACAAGCCACTGAAGGCCCTGAGCTGGTCACAAGCCACTGAAGGCCCCGAGCTGGTCACAAGCCACTGAAGGCCCCGAGCTGGTCATGAGGTGTGCTGCAAGAAAAGGAAAGCATAGCACAGGGGCAGAACTGGGAACATCAAGTGAGATGTGGGGGCTACGGGCCTAAATGGGGTGACAGCAAGGCCTCTCAGAGGTGACGCTGAAGAGGCCAGATAGGGGAAGGGAGCTACTCTAACTCTCCTGGAGAAGGGCCAGGGCGAAGGCCCCAGGGTGGGAGTGCCGAGGTGTGTTTAAGGAATGGGAAAGCCCTAGAAGCCTGGCATACAATCATCCATTCATTTGTTCAACCAACGTTCATGAGGCCCCATTTGTGGGCCAGACCTGCAGTAATGGAACCCAATAAGGCAGGGCCCCGCGCTCAAGGAACTTACAAAGCTGGCAGATCCAGGATTCAGGGCACATAACTACAATCCTAGCACTGGGGCGCCAAGTCTAGCCTCAGCTACAAAGCAAGAGCCTGACTTAAAACAAAACAAAACCCCCAAACAGACAGAAAGTTACAGGTAGGCAGGAGGCTTCTGGCAGAGTGAGGTCCAGTTCCATCATCATGCAATTTGGGGGTGAAAGATCCAGCAGATATCTGTCTGCCCTAACACTGGAAGGGTGGGGGCTGGAGAGATGGCTCAGCAGTTAAGAGCACTGTCTGCTCTTCCAGAGGTCCTGAGTTCAATTCCCAGCAACCACATGGTGGCTCACAACTATCCACAATGTGATCTGATGCCTTCTTCTGGCTGCAGCTGTACATGCAGATAGAGCATTAATATACATAAAATAAAATAAATAATAAATTAAAAAAGTACACACGTTAGAAGTATACACATGTTAGTAAGTACACACGGGTGTTTGCCACATCCTGAGAATGTGGGATAGGCCTCAGAATGGGGGTAGGCATCAGATGGAAAGCTCCAGGAAAGCCCACACAGCGGGAGGCATGACAACTCTGTGGTAATTTATGAATTAAGACTGGTCTCCTAAGTCCTCCAGACATCAGGAAGGCACTATACAAGGCGCAGGGTCTGTTCATAAGGGGTGACCACTGAGTCACACTGTTATCCCCAATGTCCTGACCCACAGGAGACTACACCTGCTTTTCCATGAACTGATAGGGACCCACACTCCAAGGCTGGGACTCAGGCCAAAGGCTTCTGTCAAGGAAAGTCTGGTGGACCACACTGTGCCGGGAGGGCTCAGCCCAAAAGAGCTCTGTTCTAAGTGATGTCAGCTCTATTTTTCTAGCTCAGTGAAAGGACACTTCTTCACAAGACAGAGTCCAAAGATGCCCTGCCCAGACGCAGCATGCTCCCACAGAACAGAGCTCAGTCCTGTTGATCAAGAACTGGACACCAAATTAAGCCAATCCATACTAGCTGGATCCAGACTTAACCAAACTGATGGGGAGGTACTGGTGGGTACACATGGCACCAGAAAAATCACCTCAAAGACTACAGAGGAAATTGAGAAGGAACCTGCCTTGTGAGTCTTTACCAGGTTCCTAATGAAGCCACTGGAGAGAGATGTTCAGGGTCCCTAGCTGCAAAATGGAGGTGAGACACACTCCCCACTGTCCCTGTGCCCCTACTCAGACCCTGGGCAAAAGAGACTCCTGGGTCTGCAACATTAAATCTCTTTCTATGCCACCCAGTCTCTCTCCTGTACTGGTTTATAATCTTCAAGACATTCTTAGCTTTGATGCTAAAATCTGTCTAGAACATTTAAAAGGGAGGGTACCGCCGGGCATGGTGGCACATACCTTTAATCCCAGAACTCCAGAGGCAGATGGATCTCTGTGAGTTCAAGGCCACCCTGGTCTACAAAGTGAGCTGAGGACAGCCAGGGCTACACAGAGAAACCCTGTCGGGGGGGGGGGGTACCAATCTGCTTGTCTGTCCTTGACCCTGACCCGGTGCACCTTTTAAGACCACATCTGGCAAGGATGTCTCTTTTTTTCTGATCTCACTTCAAGACTGTCCACCACTTTCCAGGTCAGAAGTGACCCTAGGCTTATTCACAACTAGGGTTTAAAAATGGTCCCTAGGTCAGCCTGAGCCTTTGCCAGACACAGCTGTACCTATGGGAAGAAAGTTGGGACCAGGATTATAAAGGAAAGTCCCTCCAGAATGAGCCTCAAATTCTTCTCTAAAGCCCTTTCTGCTTCCTCAGAACCTTCAGTCTAGGAGGGTTTTTACTCTATAATCGCCTTGTTTACAGCCATTTTGAAGGTTTTGGGGTAGAAGAGGGAGGAAGGCTTTTTTGGTTATAAGGAAAGGGGTGTGTGCCCTGAGCTTGGAGGCAGGGAAGTAAACCCTCTAAGTACCTACCTATCTGGGAGCCAGCCAAGCACAAGTGAGAAAACACACACACACACATACAGTTCGAGGTTAGCTGAAGATGAAGGCAAGTATGTTTGGCTCCTGGGAAAAATGGAACAATAACCAAAACTTGGTCCCCATGTTTCTAACAGTGGAGACTGCTAGTTGGCACTGTTCAGAGTTGGAAGCCAAGGAGAGACCTCTCAGTCATGCTTCTGTGGGTTGGAGGGCCACTGATGGTACTCCCCTGTCCCCAAATCTCCCAGAGCTCCAATATCAGAAAAAACTCGGGGAAGAGGTGTGCAAATACTTTAGCCTCTCCCCTGGTGGTCACTGACCAGCAAAGCCAGAAGGTCTACTAGACAGGTCCATCTGCTAAGCCACAAGCACATCCTTGACTCCCTTCACAAGAAGGGTGTGACCTAGTCCCAAGTCACTTCATCTTTTAAGATTCCCCTCAAATGTTTCCTCCCCTGTGACAACATCCTTAGCTCTCAGACTACTTCCCCTCCTCACCCTCTAAATCTCCATGAGGCCTGGTGTCTGCCTCTTTACAGGGTCTTACCCTGTATCCCTCCCCCAGCTCCAGACATGTGTCTCCTTCAGCTTAGATCCAACTATACACAAGGCAACAGTACCTGGCAGAAGGCAAAGGCCTGAGAACTGCTTCTGCTGCATCTGCCAACATTCTCCTCAGAGGCATAGAGAGTGACAGAGGGACACAGATCCAATCACACAACCAGAAGAGTAAAACCAGCAAACACAAAACATGCAGGGGAGGGGGTGCTTCAGAGGAACAAGAGGTGTCAAAAGGAAATCTAACCAGGGACTACATCAGTCCTTACCCTTCTTGAATTCTTCCAGCATGGCATCCAGCTTGGTGTCATGAAAAACAAAATGTACCGGGTGGTTGTAGAAGCGAGTGATAGTCTTGAGTGGGGTGCAGTCATCCGGGTCCACAAAAGCCAAGTCTTTGACGTAGAGGATGTCTACGATATTGGACTGCTCATCCTCAAACACAGGAATGCGAGTGTAGCCACTTTCCATAATCTCAGACATGGTGTTGAAGTCCAGAATGGCATCACTGCGGATCATGAAGCAGTCGTGTAGCTGGGTCATGATATCCTCCACGGTTTTGGTCCTTAATTCCAAGGCGCCCTGGATCATATTTAACTCCTCCTTCACCAGGTCATTATATGGCTCGGTCACCTTCAACATCTCCATCAACTTCTCCCGGTTGTAAACGGTGCGAATCTCCTGACCCAAGACGAAGTCCAGGAGTTTGCTAATGGGGAAACTCAGAGGGAAGGTGAGCAGCATAAAGATTTTCGTGAGAACAATAGTGTTGGCACCCACAGCCAGCCCGTGTCGGGAGCACAGGGCTTGAGGTAAGATCTCCCCAAAGATGACAATGCCAATGGTGGAGGAGGCCACTGCCATGATGCCAGACCCGATGAGGTTGTCTAGAAGGATGGTGAGGGAGGTGTTGACTAGCACGTTCCCCAGGAGCAGCGAGCAGAGCAGGTAGTTGCCCTTGCGCCGGATGGGCTCTATCTTGCGGGCATACTTTCTCTCCTTCTCAGTTCCACAGTTCTGCACAATGCGCAGCTCCATCGGGTCCAGGGCCATAAGCCCTAGGTTGAGGCCAGAAAATATGCCCGACAGCACCAACAGCACCAAAACCAGAAGGATGTGCAGCCAGAGCGGTAGAAACCTCCCATGTTCCTCTACCATGAAGAGCAGGGAGTCCTTGTCCGTCCATTTGAGCCAGGGCCCGTCGACCCGATCCCGGGTGCAAAGCGCGTACAGCTTCATGTTCTCGCTCCTCCGAAGGAACTTGGTGAGCACCACGAGCATCCCCGACGTGTTCCCGCGGCTCACGTTGACCAGCCGCTGGACCACTAAGTCCTTGGTGAGCTCCAGGCAGTTGGTGGAGTTGTGGACCGTCTCGGCGTCGTCCACCTCGGTGAAGGAAATCAGGCTGCTGGAGATCTCGCCCAGGCTGTGGCCGTAGAGCCTCAAGTTCACCGTGCTGCCCTCGGACACGAAGATGATGCCATCCGGGTTCATCCCGCACGACTTGTTGCAGCTCGACAGCCTCATGCCCAGGATCACGCTCTGCTGGGGGCTGCTCTGGCAGCTGGCCGCCCGCGTCCATAGCAGCAGCAGCAGCGCGGCCAGGAGGAGGCGCCCTCGGGCCGGCCAGCCGTCCCGCCGCCCGCCCCCGCCCCCCGGCGCCATGTTGCTCCGGCCCCGCCGCTGCCCGCGCCCCGCCGCGCGCCTCACTCAGCGCCGCCGCTCCTGCCCTCCTGCCGCTCCGCCGCCGCCGCGCCAACTGCCCCAGCCGCGGGCCTGACGTCAGGCCGCGCCCCGCCCCGCCCGCCCCCCCCCCCCCGCCCGCTCTCCCTGCGAGGTCCCGCCCCCACCCGCGGCTCGCGCGCCCGCCTTAAGGACGTCTGCGCGCTTAAGGTGGAACGGCGTGCGGCGAGCGCGGGAGCCCGCGGCGGGGGTGCGCCCAGCAGGGCGTCCGCGCGCCGCTGGGCTGCTCCCCTGCTCCTCCTTTGGGATTCCGGCTCCTAAGCCCCAGGCGTCGGACTCCTTCCCGGTCCCCTGCACGCTGCAGCTCCGCTCTGGGAGCGGGTAGTGCTTCTCCGCCGGCTCAGGGAGGAAAACGCGTTTCCTGGTTTAGAAAAAGAAAAGGGAACCTGAGGGCTCAGGCTGGCATTACAGCCTCCTCACCACTGGGATTTTTGCTGACCTTGACCCCAGGCCAGAAGTAGAAGGTTGTCACTAGCCCCCGAACGCCCCCAAACCACCGCTCACTTCTGTCTAGAGACCACCCGACCCCTAAGGCGCCGAGGGGACGGGCACTGACCTGGGTTTATCACCTGTCATTTCTATTTAGGGATGAGTTTTCTTTGGATATGTGCCAGACTTGTTTCAGGCTCTAACAATACGATACGTTAAGTCAAAGTGCTTGCCCACCTTAGTTTACAGCCGAGAAATAGAAAAATGGCAATAAGCGGGTAAACACATATGGGGACGGAGGAGGGGGCACAATGAGCAAGTAAACACATAGGGAACAGTAATTGAATCCTTCTGGCAACATTAAGTATTTTGCATCTGAACCTAGGCACAAATCCTAGGCCTTTCAGATCTCCATCGTTAATCCTAGTTCCTGTCTGTGAATGGCAGTAAGGATGACTGTTTTGTGTTTTGATACAAGATCTAATGTAGCCCAATGTGGCTTTGAACTCTCAACATCTGAGACTAATCTTGAACTCCTGATCTTCCTTCCTTTGCCTCCTAAGTGCAGAGCTTACAGGCATGCACCACCATGCCTGGATTGATTTTATGTTTTAGTTATGGTTTTAGTTTTTAATTTGATGGCAGGAAGGATGATAACACAGTACCACCTGGCTAAGCATGTGGGAACAATTGGCTTACACATTGAACATGACAGGGCAACTCTCTGCGAATAGGCTTTGCCTATGTAGTAATAGTTGTTGCTGCCTGCTCTTTCAGAACCATACCTTTAACCCCAAATTGTGAGGACTGGCCAGCTGAGGCAGCTGCATGTAGAAATTAACTGAGAGGTGTGGCTGCTGTCCTAGCCTTGAGATCACTGCTTCCTGGTCAGTCCTACTTGGATGTCATTCAGCAGCGATGAATTGAGTGTGTGGGGATGACCACAGCTGTCCACCCACAGCTGTCCGTCCAGTGAAGGGGAGGACGCAGATGACAAACATCCTTACCTTAGTTACAGAGGTCAACAGGGACTGAGTTGACCCTTGAGTCTCCCAGCAAGGCTTCTCCAGGCCCTGGAGACACAGAAAGCCCTTCATTGTCTCCCTGTACAAACCCCTGTGTTTATTTTTACTTTGGTACACAGTCTGCCAATAAAAGCAACAATCAATACCATCAGCAAAAAGTCTAAACAGAAGGGAACACTCATGCAGTGTTGTGGGGGAGGCTTGGTAACAGAGGCTGGACTTAATACTCTGGCAACGAGGTAGATGGGTTCTGTAAACAGCCAGCTGGAAAGTTCCTTGTGAATAGGTGCCTCGCCACACACACACACACACACACACACACACACACACACACACACACACAGTGTGTCCAGAAGAACAGGCTTTAGTGAACAGTACCCCCAAGTTAAGCACTGGTCAAGACTTGCTGTCCCCTCCCTGTCTTCACCAACCCAGAGGAGCCACCTGCATTGTTTGAGAGCAGCCCCAGGTCCCTGAAGTTTTCTACCAGGCTCCCCCATCATCACAGTTGCCCATAGACCCCCTCCCTGCCCTCTCTGCCCTTATAAACTCTCCCGTTCTGTTATAACTCCAGTTCCAGAGGATCCAGTGCTGTCTGTCCTCTGAGGGCACCAGCTACACACACGTACACATGCAGGTGAAACATTCATACACGTAAATAATAATAGTAAGCTGGGCATGGTGGCGCATGCCTTTAATCCCAGCACTCAGAAGGCAGAGGCAGGCGGATCACTGTGAGTTCAAGGCCAGCCTGGTCTACAAAGCGAGTCCAGGACAGCCAGAGATACACAGAGAAACACTGTCTTGAAAAAACAAAACAAAACAAAAAAAATAATAATAGTAAGTGAATGAATGAATGGTAATATGAGGTGTCAGAAGAGGTCACACTTATGATTCAGTGGCTGTGGCTGTCAGCTTGCTCCTCTAGGAAGGGCATCTGCCATACTTTCTTATCGAGTAATACAGAAAAGAAACTATGGCATCCAGGAAATGTGAATGGATGTGTGGTTCACAGCAACTAGCTTGAGAATGGAGAAACTTCTCTCTTTGGGAACAGAGAAAAGCACCTGTCTGCCTGCCTCAGGGTGGCAAGTCCAACTCTAAGTTGCTGCCTTTTGCAAGTAAGGAGTTTGAGTAAAGGTCTCCCTTAGGGGACGAGCATATCAAAGCACTCCCTTCATGACCTTCTTGGACCTGCATGGTCCTTTCTGAGTGTAGACCCTAGGGCACTATGTTCCTTTTTAGTCCTAGGAGTTTCACTCATTTAGTCCTTAAGGAGTTTCACTTGTTTTCTTGTCCCTGGCATCACTTTAATGCTGGGGTTTGAATGATGAAGGACTCTGAACTGGCGAGCCAGTATCTAACCCTTCCAAGGTGGATTTGATTCTTCCTCTCCTCACCTTCAGGTTCCCCAGATGGAGAGGCTGTGGCCAAAGAAACTGTCTTTCTTCTCATGGTGCCCAAAGCCTGAGCCCTGTCCTGAATCCACACTAGATATCTGTTGGCATGTCATGGACCCTGGAGTGGAAAGCCTGGTTGGGGACAATGGGGCATTTATCAGAGGGTAGTGCTAACCACCATCAGTATGTATAGCATACTGTTACCCCCTCATAAGCCTCCTTGTTATTATTAGCACATGTCCAAGCCATTGCATTGTCTCAGGAGAGAAGGAACCTTTCTTCCTGTACAGGAGGACAAAATAAGTCAAAAATTAGCCAGCTCAGATCCCAGCTCAGATCATCACAGCAAGCGAGGGCATGAGACCTGGGTGTAGAGAATATCATGATTTCTGGCTTCAGTGAGTCAGAGAATAAAGTGAAAACATCAGGTTAGAGGACCAGACCAAGGGAAGGATGTACCTCAGGCAAGAATGCCAAGTCACAAAGCAGAGGGGCAGTCAGTATTAACTGGGTGTGTAGGCCTCAAAGGTCCCTTGGTTACATGGCATTCTCCTTGGGAGCAGAATCACAGGAAACTGTCTGTCCCAATGTTGGGTCAAAGTTTCGCAGGCATACTGGGTGCTAGTTCAGATGCTGACTGCCCATGAGGCCCTCAGCTCTGGAACATTCTTGAGTGATGTGTGATGATGTACAGTGAGGCCTTCACGGGTTATGGCAACAATTCAGTAGATGGGCTAGGTGACCATGGTCAGGATGCAAATGCTTTTTAGAGAAAACACGCCCTTACTCCTTGCACTGAAAAGTATTGTATTTGTATTTGTTCTTTAGGAATTTGGTACACATAGTCAGTGTATTCTGATCATATCTATTCCTCTTTTCAACTCCCCCAACCTTCAACCCACAATACGTCTTCCTCCAACTTTGTGCTCCACCCCCTTTTTAACAAGCTAAGGAGTCTGTTTAGTGCTGCCCATACGTGCTTGGGTGTGGGACCAAGCCCTGGAACATGGGCAACATACCAGAGGCTGCATGCACAAAGAGAAATTACCCTCCTCCCTTCCCCACCAGCTATTAACTACCAGTAACTTCTGGTCTAGGGATGGGGATTTCATGAGCCGCTCCCAGATCCATTCTGACTGGCTCAATCTAGTGCAGTAACCACAACTGCTTTTAGTTCGAGAGTGTAGTGGTCATGTCACGTTCAGAAGACAGCATTTCTCAGCTCTGCTCTCCACCTTCCTTTTATTCTTTCTCTTGCCGCCCTCTTCTGAGATGTTCTTTCTCTGAGCCTTGATGGTGCACATGGACGAGAGAGGTGTTAGTACAGATGTCCCATTTAGGGCGGAGCTCTCAGCCACTCATTCTCAGCACTTCGACTTCTTATCAGTCCCCCTGCAAAAAGAGACTTCTCTGACCAAAGGAGACAGCCTCACAGATCTATGGACAGATGCATAAATATTTAAAAGGCAGCTTGGCAACACAGTCATTCAGCAGAACAATAATAGTAGGTTCCTTTCTAGAAGCCCTCATTTTTTTTTTTAAATCACCGTGTGTCTCCATCTACCCCTGGCCACACATACTTGTTCCTTCCCTTCCCTTTTCTCAAGAGGGAGATCCTTAGAGAATAGTGGGGAAGGAGGTCTTCCCTCCTGAGAGAAAGGTCACATAAGGCTAAACAAGACTACATCTGGGCACTTTGGCCTCTGTGGAAAAGGGAGAAAGGATAGTGGAGCGGCAGTGATACTGAGTGGAGGTAAGCCAGAGTCCTCTTCAGGGAACAAATGGGTCAGAACCTGGAAGTCCAAGCAAATCAGGGAGAGAAAAGCCTACCGTTCACCATTCAGGAGCCCCCAAACCCTGTTTGTCTGGAGCCCCTGTGAAGAGCACCAGGTTACATGGATCTGAGGGTCTCCACAGACCCCAAGACTCACCCCCCTCTTCCCTCTGCTGCCCACTGCCATCTCCATGCTGGAACATCCACTGTCCCCAAGTCTGATTACCTCAGTAAAGTTTTTTTCTTCTGCTTCTGGAAACACAAAAATTGTCTCTCTGTTTGTATCTTTTTTGATTCTTTGGTCTAGGGATCAAACCTAAGGTCTTTTAGTTGGTGTATCAGGAAACTATTCTAGCATTGAGCTACAGCCCTAGTTCTTTATATACTCTTGAAACAAGTCCTAGGTAAGATTGTGATCTACATCTGTTGCCATCCACCCAATGTGCTGTCTTTTTGTTTGTGACAGGGTCCTGCTATGCAATCCAGGCTGGCCTTGAACTCAATGTCCTCTGCTATCAAGCTTTTGGGTGCTGGCATTACACATCCACCTCTTCAAGGCCTCACACATGTAAAGAAATGCTGTGCCTCTTCCCCTAGAGGCATTGTAGATGTGGCTGCTGTGTCACATGTGCATCAGTATGTGGCAGAGAGGAGAGAGGCTATGTCTACATTCAGTGTTCTGACCTATGAACATCTGAATGAATAGTAAGTAGCCTAACATTCAGTGGGGGGGGAGCAAGCTGGACACCAACTCCACTTCAGCAACATAGGCCCCTGAAGCGGAGCTATCCTGTGTCGATCACCTGTCGATCACCAAACACTAGATAGGCTCCCGGGACAGGAAGCAAGCCAGAGGCTAGGGGAGCCCTGCCAGGCCCTGGATAAGGGGATTGTGGGTGAGCCAGCCCTATCTTTTGTCTGTTTTGTGGTGGTGTTGGCTAGGAAGAGATCCCCTCCCTTTGGCCCTCTTTGGTGGACACAAGATCTGGCCCCAATGGGACCACAAGAGTAGGAGAGCTGTCCCTGTTCCTCACATGCTGCAGCACTTGGGAGAGCAGGCTCTGCACCCTGCCTGGGCAGCACCCTACAGCCAGCCCTGGATGTGGGAGTTATGGGTGAACCAGCCCTGAGGGAGTGAGTGTGGGAGAGCCAGTCCTGCCTTCTGTCTGCTTTGTGGTGAATGTGAGGGAGAGATCCCCTTTACTCTCTTGTCCTTGACACAGGTAGCAGACAGGAGAGTTGGCCCTGATGGGGTCATGAAAGCAGGAGATCTGTCTGGTCCAATCCCTTACCAGTTGCAGGTCCTACAAATGAGGATTGCAGGTCCAGAGCCAGGGCTTTGAATTGGCCCACCCCAACATACACCCCATGGATGAACTGCTGGAGTGCATGAAGAGGCCAGTTCCACATTCCCAAAACTACAGAATCTCCATGACACAAGACAATAACAGTACATCTGAGAGGAGTCCCAGTGAGGTTCCAGTATTGACAAAGTAGCGGAAGCCAGAGGCCTCGTACCAGACCAAGGAGTCATTATAATGAACATTTGCAATTAAAAACGTGTGGACAAAAGGGGAATATTGTGGGACACACTGAGACATACTAGAGCTTCCACAGAGTTTTGTTTTGTTTTGTTTTTTTTTTTTTTTTTTTTTTAATGAGGAAAGGTTGCAAGGGTGGAGGATGGGTCTGAGGGGAGGTGGGAGAAGTGAGGGAACAGGGTACATGATGTGAAATCACAAAATATAAAAAAGAAAAAGAAAAAAAATGCTGTACCACTAAGCTTCATTTCCAGCACCTGACCTTTTTGTATTGTAAGGGATTAACTAGTGATCCCTAAAGAAAACCAAAGACCAAGATAACAAATGCTAAATATTTACAAAGCATTAGGAGCAGAATGCTTGGGATCACTGGCCCCCTAGCACCTGACCCGAGTCTGACCCTTGCATGAATTTGAGGCTGATCAGTGGGTTAACTAACCCACTCCTGACACTGGGAAGTCTGTTCTGCACTATCTTACCTCCCACTTCTTTTTTTTTTTTTTTTTGGTTTTTCGAGACAGGGTTTCTCTGAATATCTCTGGCTGTCCTGGACTCGCTTTGTAGACCAGGCTGGCCTCGAACTCACAAAGATCCGCCTGCCTCTGCCTCCCAAGTGCTAGGATTAAAGGCGTGCGCCACCACCGCCCGGCCTTACCTCCCACTTCTTATCCCAAATAATTAACAGATAGAGCCAGGCTTGCCTGAAAAGAATAAGAAAATACAAAGGACAGCACGTTGTAGGGCCTTCTTGATCAGTAATCTTCCTTTAGGTTTGCAGGAGGCAGAATGTCTGAATGACCTGGTACCCCTAGATTCTAGAGTCTAGAACAACACAAAACCACTGCAAGGTGGCTAGGAATCCATCCTTCATCTAGCCAGCTTCTTAGTGGGGATCCCGTTTCTATCTTTTGAAGCTGGAATTATTACACACATTGGGGCATTTACCACTTACATGAGCCATCCTCTTAGTCTATTAGAAATATTTTTAAGCCAGTCATGGTGGAGCATGCCTTCAATCCCAGTATTTGGGAGCCAGAGGCAGATGGATCACTGTGAATTTGAAGCCATCCTGGTCTATAGAATGACTTCCAGACAGCCAGGGCTGTGTAGAGAGATCCTGTCTCAAAAAAAAATTTTTTTTTTCAATTTCCCAGGTATGATGGTACACATCTTTAATCCTATAACTCATAAAGCAGAGGCAGGTGGAGCTTTGTGAGTTGAGGCTAGCCTGGTCTCTATGTTATATATGGGGAGTTTCAGGCCAACCAGAACTAAATAGTTACACCCTGCTTTAAAAAAAAATTAGGAAGCTGGCCATGGTTGCCAAGAGTTTCGGGTGAGTCAGCCCTTGCCAACTGCAGCATTGAGTGAGCTAGCCAGGACAGTGCTGGAGAGCTGGCAGACTGACCAGCTCAGCTACCACCCAGGCCCAGATCCAGGGCTTTGAGTTGGCCCACCCAACATCTACCCCATCTATGAACTGCTGGAGGACATAAAAGGGCCAGTCCTGCAGATTCAAAGCTGAGGGATCTCCTTGACACAGGGCAACAACAGGACATATGAGAGGACCTCTGGTGAGGATCCAGTATTGACAGTGTAGCAGAAGCCAGAGGCCTTGAACCAGACCAATAACTTACCGCAAAGAACATTTGCAAGTAAAGAAGTGTGAACAAAAAAGTATACTGTGTGACACACTACAGCTTCCATGGTGAGATTTTTTTTCTTTTGGGGGAGGTTATAAGGGTGGAGGACAAGTGCAAAAAGATGGGGAGATGAGTGGAATTCAGGTGCATGATGTGAAATTCACAAAGAATCAATAAAAAGTTATATAAAAAAATAGGGGCTGAAGAGATGGCTTAGTAGTGAAGGGTGTGCACTGCTGTTACAGAGGACAAGAGTTACTTTCACAGGACCCACATTTGCTGCTAACAATCGCCTGTAACTCCAACTCCAGGGAATCTGATGCTATCTTTCGGGCTCCACATACATACTTAAGAAATAAAAAGTCTCCCAGTGTGGTGGCCTTTAATCCCTGCAACTGGGAGGCAAAGGCAAATGGATCTCTGTGAGTTTGAAGCCAGCCTGGTCTACCTAGTGAGACCTTGTCACAACAAAACCAAAACAAAAAGCCCACCACCACCAGTATATGCATTTATTCATTTCTAGTGGACACTCCATTGTAGTATGCAGCTTCTATTTTTGTCTTACATACTCTTTTATTTTATGGTACTTAATCCTCTTCCTCCTTTCCAACCCTTATTCCTTCCAACCCCCCAACCTTAGGTAGGAGAGAAAGAAGGTTAGAGGGGAAAGGGATGTAGGTCTCTTTTAGCTAATTCCTAGTGATTAGGCTCATTGGCTTCTCTTTGGGGCAATACCAAGCTCAGTAGTGAGGATATTCAGCAGTCCAGCAAACCAGTAACAGCAAACAGCACACACAGCAGCAGGCGGGTCAGCAACAGTACAGCAACAGAAGAACCAGCAGGGAGAGCAGCAACTTCTTCCTCCTTCAGAGTGACCCCCTTCTGATGGGGTGATGGTATGCATTTTAAATGTTAATTAATTGGTCCTGCTTGCTGTCTATTACTTGCATTGTCTCTGATTGGTTGAATAAAATGCTGAGGCCTGAGATTGAGCAAAGACAGAAATGGGACTAAGGTGTGCTGGCTTCAGAGACAGAGAGTATCTTGGGAAGAGGAAGCTCCAAGAGGCCAGGGGTTAGAGAAAAGAAGATCGGAGGCTGGAGAGATAGCTCAGAGGTTAAGAGCATTGACTGCTCTTCCAGAAGTCCTGAGTTCAATTCCCAGCAACCGCATGGTGGCTTACAACCATCCACAATGAAATCTGGTGCCCTCTTCTGGCCTGCAGGTATACCTGCAGACAGAACATTGTATACACAATAAATAAAATCTTTAAAAAAAAAAAGGGACTGGAGAGATGGCTCAGCGGTTAAGAGCACTGGCTGTTCTTCCAAAGGACCAGGGTTCAAATCCCAGCATCCACATGGCAGTTCACAGCTGTCGGTAACTCCTGTTCCAGGGATCTGACAACCTCACACAGACATACATGCAACACCAATGTACATAAGATAAAAATAAAGAAATTTTTTTTAAAAGGGAGAGAAAAGAAGACCATTCCACGTGGCATGGAACATCGGCATAGCGTGGAGAATAACAGTTCAAAAGGACCTATGTATATATGGGGTCATATTTAGGTAATAGAATTAAGAGCTAGCTTAGATGGGCTAGGATTGCACAATTCAGGCCAAGGCTTGTTAAAATCCATCTGGTGTCTGTGTATATTCATTTATAATGGCGGGTTAAGGGTTAATGCTACCGAACCAATTAAATATAATATAAATACTAGTAAATAATCTAATTAGCTATTTTTTCTACAATTTTCCCTTTGGGGGTTCTGGCATTTATCCCCTCTCCAGAGTCTTCAGAATTAAACTTTCTGCCTCTGACTAAACCACATCCCTGCTAGAGCACGAGAGAGAATTATAGTTAGAACCTGTGGACTAACTGAAGCATTTCCATATCCCATACCTGGGATTATAACAAAAAAATTCTCATATCATAACTGGGGTATTTTTGTTTTTTGTTTTTCTTTTTTTTGTTTTTTTGTTTTTTTTTGATTTTTCGAGACAGGGTTTCTCTGTGTAGCCCTGGCTGTCCTGGACTCACTTGTAGACCAGGCTGGCCTCGAACTCGCAAAGATCCGCCTGCCTCTGCCTCCCAAGTGCTGGGATTAAAGGCGTGCGCCACCACTGCCCGGCTTGTTTTTCTTTTTCAAGACGGGGTTTCTCTGTGTAACAGAGCCCTGGCTGTCCTGGACTCACTTTGTAGACCAGGCTGGCCTCAAACTCACAGAGATGCTCCTGCCTCTGCCTCCCAAGTGCTGGGATTAAAGGCATGAGCCACCTGCCACAGCTGGGTGTTTTAAGGAACAAAAATTACCACAGTCCATGTCTTCTTCTTAGCCACATGGCATGGATGAGGTCTGGTAAATAGAGATACACACTGGACACAAGACAGAGAGAGGGAGGGCAAGGCCAGGAGAGATGTTGAAGTGCTTCAGGGGGGCGGGTGGGGGGCTACAAGCCAGGGGATGAGAATGCGTGGGGGGGGAGGGGTCCCACACCACTCCTGGTGCTCAGCAGTCACTGGAGACAACCACTTCAGCACCCTTGGTCACTATGCCCACATGTCACAGAAAAAAATTTCGGAGGCAATAAATAGGATTATCCCGTAACATAGGCCTTTTCGAACAACTGGTGTGTGATGACCTTGGTAGCCTCCCTCACGGATGATGTCTTGTCATCGCTGGAGTGTGGTCAGCATGCTTAGTATCAGGCCAACTAGCAGAAGTGTTGTTGAGTTGAAGTGAAATCATATAACTAGTCCTGAGGTAGGTGAAAGAGCAGAGAGGGCCCCTGTTAGTGGCCATGGGCTTGGGTTAACTATGTGAGATGCGTGAGTTTGGTGGGCCAGTATGTATTGTGGTGTAGATAGAGGCTCACTAGCAGGGTAAATACCTAAGCTTGAATTAGAGCTACGGCAAACTCTAAGATAGTGAGAAGAATTAAGATGATGAAGGTGATTATAGCGGCTGGTGGACTGATGCTTGTAAGCAGTAGTGTAGTGCCTCTGATTAAGTGTATAAGCAGGTGGCCTGCGGTGATGTTGGCTGTTAGTCGGACTGCTAGGGCTACTGGTTGAATGAATAGGCTAATAATTTCAATAATGATAAGTATAGGGATTAATGGGGGGGTACCTTGAGGAAGAAAATGGGCTAAAGATGATTTTATTTTGTATCGAACCCTAGCATCACGGCTCCGGCTCAAAGGGGAAGTGCTACATTCAGGTTTAGGGAGAGTTGTGTAGTCTGGGTAAATGTGTGAGGGAGCAGACCAAGCAGGTTAGTTGATCCAATAACTATGATGAGTGAGATAACTATTAGGGCTCGTGTGTCCTTTAGAGAGTGAATTAGTATTATCTGTTTAGTAATTAACTTAGTCATTGTTGGAAGGATTAAAGGTGGTTATTAATTAGTCCCTTTGAGGAGGGAAATAGAATTGAAAGGAATAAGATAATAAGAATAATAATTGGTAGACCTATTATTGTGGGGGTAATGAAAGAGGAAAATAGATTTTTCATTCATTTTAATTCTCAAGGATTTTTAGTTTTTAATGATTTATAGGATTTTATAATGGTTGTTGGGGAAGTTTTGTGAGTTTTTGAGTTGAAAAGAGATGAATAATGTGATGGTTGAGGATAGGGTGGTAATTAACCATGTGAAAGTATCTAGTTGTGGCATGTCACTATAGAGAAGCTAAGATCTCTAATTTTAACTTAAAAGGTTAACGCTCTTAGCTTCGTAGTGAATTAAATTATGGAGACAGATCAATTTTCAAAGTGATTTAGTGGTACTACTTCAAGCACGATGGGTATGAAGCTGTGATTAGATCCACAAATCTCTGAGCATTGGCCGTAGAAAAGTCCAGGGTGGTTCGAGGTAATTGCGGCTTGGTTAAGTCGTCTAGGAATTGCGTCTGTTTTTAGTCCGAGTGAAGGGGTAGCTCATGAATGAAGTACATCTTCAGATGAAATGAGTATTTGGATTGGGAGTTCTATGGGAAGACCAACACGATTATCAACGTCTAGTAGGCGAAGGTCTCCTGGTTTTAGTTCGTTTGTTGGAACTATATAAGAATCAAAGCAAAGATCTTCATAGTCTGTGTATTCATAACTTCAGTATCATTGGTGTCCTATAGTTTTTACTGTAATACTTGGGTTATTGATTTCCTCTATTATATGGAGGAGTCATAGAGAAAGGAAAGCAATTAGAATAAGGATAGCTGCTGGCAAGATGGTTCAAATTGTCTCTACTTCTTGGGCGTCCATTATGTTTGTATGTGTTAGGCTGGTAGTCAATATCAGTGAAACAATATGGAGAACTAAAGTGCTAATAAGGAAAATGATTATTCATGTGTGATCATAGAAGTTTGTAAGTTCTTCTATGATAGGGGATGTGGCATCTTGTAAGCCTTTTTGGAAAGGGTAAGTCACGTAAGATATATAGATTTTATTCTATAATTTAAATTTGACAAAGTTATGTAATAAATTTACTAATATCTCATCAAGAAAGACATAGAGGTTATAGAGTTGGCTTGAAACCAATTTTAGGGGGTTCAAATCCTTCCTTTCTTATTTAACTTCCACATAGGTAAGCTCTTCAAATGGTGAAGTCATTCTAGGTTAGTGGATATGTATGAGATTGATAGGACTTCTCATTTAGAATTGAAGGCTTCTCAGATTATAAATATTATTACTAATATGGCAGTAAGAGAAATAAATGATCCTATGGAGAAAACTATTTCATGTAATGCATGCGTCTGGGTAATCAGTGTAGCTTCTGTAGACTGGATTAGAGTTCCCTTAAAGAGGCAGGAATGATAGTACCAGGGACTAGGAGGAGGAAGTTCTTAGCCAGTGGCTTTAGATAAAAAACTGCAAGTCTTTTTCCTGAGACTATATTTAACTCCTCTCTCTCTCTCCCTCTCTTCCTCTCCCCTCTCCCCCTCTCTCTCCTTCTTTCCCTTCCTCACTCTCCTCTCTCTCCCTTCACTTCCTGTGTGTGTGTGTAAGTGTGTACTGGACCCCAGGAAAGCGAGGGGCATCTAATCCCCTAGACCTGGAGTTAGAGGCAGTTGTGAGCCACTGGATGTGGTACTGGATTTAACTCAGGTCCTGTGCATGAGCTGTATATGCTCTAAACCACCGAGCCATCTCTCCAGACTCTGTATTGTATTGTATTTTTAAAGATTTATTTATCTTATATTATGCGTATGTGTTTTGCCTGCATGTATTAGGTGTACCACATGTGTGCCTGGTGTCCACAAAAGTAACAGGAGGGTTTAGAACTATTGAAACTGGAGTTATAAATGGTTGTGAGCTGCCATGTGGGTGCTGGGAGCTGAACTAAGATCCTCTGCAAGAGTAACAAGTGCTCTTAATCATTGAGCCATCTCTCTGGCCCTGGTATTTTGTTTCCTAAGAGAGACATGGTGGGAAATCTGATCTTGACCCAGTCAAATGGTTGGTTATTTTTCTTTCTTTTGTTTTTTGTTTTACATGGTTTCTCTGTGTATCCCTGACTGTCCTGGAACTCACTTCACAGACTAGGCTGGCCTCGAACTCAGAGATCCTCCTGACTCTGTTTCCCAAGTGCTAGAATTAAAGGTATGTGCAACTACTACCAGACTTAAGTTGATCTCTTCACCAATTCACAACAAGAACAATACTGGTCTCCAGTGTTGCTGTGAACATTCTGTTGGAACTGCCCTTAGAGGGTTAGAATATTCTCTTTGCCAGTTCTCTGTCATTGGCATTCACACTTTTGGTGTGCTGGCTGGTTTTATGTCAACTTGACACAAGCAATAGTCATTAGAAAGGAGAAAATCTCAATTGAGAAAATGCCCCATAAGCTCTGGCTGTAGCGCATTTTCTTAATTAGTGATTGATGGGGGAGGGTCCTGCCCATTGTGGGTGATGCCATCCCTGGGTTGGTGGTCCCGGGTTCTATGAGAAAGCAGGCTGAACGAGTTATGCATGATGAGCAAGCCAGTGAGCAGCACTCCATGGCCTCTGCATCCGCTCCTGCCTCCAGGTTCCTGGTGGGCTTGGGTTCCTGTCCTGACTTCATTTCATGATGATCTGTGAAATGGAAGTGTAAGCCGAATGAACCCTTTCCTCCCCATGTAGCTTTGATCATTGTGTGTCACCAAAGCAATAGTAACTCTAAGAAACACCTCACAACCCACATGCGACAATCAATCACCTTGGCCAAATCAACGAGGCAAGTTCTGATTGTGTCCCCATCCCAACCAGAAGTCAGAACATGAATCTTCATTCCAAGGTGTCCAGATTTCCTCAGGTTTATCTAAATGATTGCCACCACACAAGCTCCTTGGAGAGCCTGTAGTGAGCGGCTGGTGTTGCTGGGGCTCAGGGCCTTTTACACAAGAGCCCTGGATCAGATGCAGGATCTGTCCTAATTTAAATTCTTGGCTGAACAGTCCTTCCTGGGGCTATGGTTTGGGTGTGTCCCCTGGAATCCATGTGTTGGAAATTCAGTCCTCAAAGTCATGTGTTGATGCTATCTGGAAGAAGAGACTTTGAGAAGGAATTAGGATTAGGTAAGGTCACTAGAATGAGGGCGTTTGTAAGAGGAGGGAGAGAGGAGGTGGCATGCTTGCAGTCTCTCTATGGCATGCCTTCTGCCATGTTGTGACACCGCACACAGGGTCTCACTAGCTGCAGAGAAATCTGTGCTCTTGTGTTCAGGTACCAGAACTAGGAGCCCAGTGAATAAATTAACTGATCTAAAGGATTTTTCTATCAGAACAAATGAACAAAGATGTAAAAGTATTTTTATTCTCCTGGAGTAATTGTCTCAGAGGGTTTCTGCCTCTGTCTGCTAACCTAGGCCTAGTCCTGGAAGCCTCTTGCCTCCATACAATCTTATCTAGGCCTAGAATGGTTTCATCCTCTGAGACTTACTGCAGAATGAGCTCACCCTTTCTAGCTCTTTCTGAACTCTGGCTGGCTGGTTCAACTCAGCTGTTCTGGCTCACACTCCTCTCCCAGCTGATTTATTCAATCTATCTGGGACTGGAGTTACAGATTGTGAGCTTCCGGGTGCTGGGAATCAACTGATAAATAAAAATAAATCTATTGAAAAATATTTCTGCATTTATTTATTTTAGTGTGTGTGTGTGTGTGTGTGTGTGTGTGTGTGCGCTGCCACACATGTTTGGAGATCAGAGGAGACAACTGTTTTCAGAGTTAGTTCTCTCCTTCTACTCTGTAGGTCCTGGGGCTTGAACTCAGGTCCTCAGGCTTGGCAGCAAGCAGCACCTTTACCCACTTGGTCATTCACCAGCCCTTTATAGTACTGAAAATTTAAGAAAACTAGTCATTTTCATTTGTTTCTTTTCTCTGTTTTTTATACTACCCCCCAGGCCCATTGGCAACACAAATCCATGCTCACTTTACATCATTTTGTTTATATATTTATTTTATTTTACTTAATTTTTTTTCAATAGAGGCTCTCACTGTCTATAACCCTGGTTGTCCTGGAACTCACTCTGTAGACCAGGCTGGCCTTGAACTTACAGAGATCCACCTGCCTCTACCCCCTGAGTGCTGAGATTAAGAGTGTGCCCAGCACTTTGTTATTTTAGAACAAAATGGAGATTTAGTTTCATTCTTCAGTGGAGATTTGGGAAGCTTAAGAAATGCATTAACAGCCTGGAATGGTGGCGCACGCCTTTAATCCCAGCACTCAGGAGGCAGAGGCAGGCGGATCTCTGTGAGTTTGAGGCCAGCCTAGTCTACAAAGCAAGTCCAGGACAGCCAGGGCTGTTACACACAGAAACCCTGTCTCGAAAAACAAAACAAACAAACAAAAAAAGAAATGCATTAAGGCTTACACAGAACTGGATTTTGACCCCATTTATGCTTGTCCTGATTCTAACCCTTCAGAATCCCTGTGGACTGTACACATAAATTTTAAAAGTCTACTAATAATTATTGACATCTACCATCCCAACAACCCTAGGAGCTTTAGGAGCATACCAATCCAGAGGGCCTCAGGGGCAGGTCTGTCTGCAGGAACACCTCAATAAGCAGTCTTTGGTGTTGCCATGGCAGCCTCAGTTCAGATTGGGCTCCAGGTTTCCTAACTCAGCCAAGGCTGAAGTCCTTGGCACTATGGCCTCAGAATGTTCGCACCTCATACCTCACTCACTTGCTCGGTGGTTGTGGGCCCATGGACAGACATAGCCTCAGGCTGCTCTGCTCCTGCCATGGCTCTCCTCAGGATCTGGTTCTAACAAATTTTCTCTGAGCAGGTCCTATACCATACCTCTTGTGCTAGCCCGAGCTTCCTTGTGGCAGGTAGTCTTCTGAGGTCTTTTCTCAACCTTCTTGGTCTGGCTCCTGGCAGGAGCCCCTTTCCTTGACCTTTTCTTTCAGCACAGGCTCAGAGCCAGCAACTGGCACATGTTCACTTCCCACCTCTGGCTCTTGAACCTCTCTCCTAGTCTCTGCTACCACACCCTTAAGTGGGCAACTCTGGAGGTAACTCGAGGTTCCCTGGCAGATCTCGTGGGTCTGGGGCTTTGCAGTCACATCCTTCAGCAGGCCGATATCTGCCCATCTCTCATGGGTGCCAGCTTTTATGGCTCCAAAATGAGGCTTCACCTGACTTCAGCCCAATGTGGGCTCTGCCCACCTTTGCCCAAAATGATGCAATGTCCAGCAGATGAAAGCAATGCCAAACCAAAAGCACTTTTCAGTTTCTTGGTCTTTCCTTCTTATACAGAGTGTCTTCTCATTGGTCAACTTCACATCCTCCACCCGGAGGTACATCTGTTGCCCAGGAGCATGCACAATCTGCCTCAGTGGTTAAGAATGCTTGTTGTTCTGACAGAGGATTCAGATTCAGTTCTTGGAATCAACATGGTGACTTACAACCATCTGGAGCTCCAGTTCCATGGGACCTGACAGACATTCTCTTCTGGCCATAGGGCATTCACAGCTGGCCTGGGCAGCTACTGAGACCCTATCTCAAAATAATGATGATGAAGGTTGGGGAGATGGCTCGGTAGGTAAGAGGCTTGCTGTGTGAACACGAGGACCTGACTGTAAATCTCCAACACCCATATAAAAAGACAGGAGAGTAATGCATGCCCATGACCCCAGTTACAGGAGGAGTGCAGTTACTGAAGAAATGCTGGGGCCATGCTGGTTGCCGCAGGTTCGGTGCCCTCCCTCCACCTGCATATACATGTGCACATATACCACAGACATACATCACACACTCAACAAAAAATGTTTTTAAATACAAAGAACTGGGGGTTAACACAATAGTAGGCTGCTTACCTACCATGCGTGAGGGTCTAGATTCAGCCCCCGGTATCAAAAAGGAGAGGGTTCCCAGGGTCTTAGAGAAAGAGTGGGAGCTTCATTCTGGTGGTTCTAGGTTTGTCTATTGGACACGGGGGCAGAGAACAGTCACCCTAGCAAAGTCGGATTTCCAGTCTTTAAAGAGAACCTACGTGGATCCCAGGAGGGTTGCTCTGCGGTTAGCGTGCTCATCACTTTCCCATTGCTGTGACAGAATCTGACAGAGCAGTTTATGGGAGGAAGGATTTATCTCAGTCCATCATAGTGGGAAAGCCATGGTTGCAGAAATGTGTGGTAGCTGCTGTTGACATGGTGCAGATGGGAAGCCAGCACCATAACCAGACATCAGTTCTTCAAAGGCCCACCTCTGCACCTTCGTGACCTACTTCTACTAGCCACACCCCACCTGGTAAAGGCCCCACAGCCTTTAAAATGGTACCATTTTAAAACAGTTATTGAAAATGTGAGTCCATGCCGGGCGGTGGTGGCGCACGCCTTTAATCCCAGCACTTGGGAGGCAGAGGCAGGCGGATCTTTGTGAGTTCGAGGCCAGCCTGGTCTACAAAGTGAGTCCAGGACAGCCAGAGATACAGAGAAACCCTGTCTCGAAAAACCAAAAAAAAAAAAAAAAAAAAAAAAAGAAAATGTGAGTCCATAGGGTAAGTTCTAAGACCCTGTCTCATAGTTTTTCCTAATTTAAAAAAAAGAAAGAAAAGAAAATTAAGAGCCAGATAAGGTGACATATACATCTAATCCAAGAACTAGAAGTAGAAGGAAAGCTGGATTCAAGGCCAGTGGGGGCTATGTTGCAAAACCCTGTCCAAAATGAAAGGGATGAGCCAAGCACCATGGTGCACATGCCTTTAATATTAGCACTCAAAATGCAGAGGCAGGCAGATCTCTGTGAGTTCTGGGGCAGCCTGGTCTATACAGATAGTTTTAAGACAGCTGAATCTATATAGTGAGTTCCAGGACAGCCAGAGATGTCTCAAAAAACAAAACAAAAAGGTGAGGCTATAGCTTAGTAGTAGAGGACTTGTCTAACATACATAAGGCCCTGGATTCAATTTTGTGTGCGTGCAAACACACACACACACACACACACACACACACACACACGGAGCAGAGAAGAAGAAGAGGAGGAGCACAATGAGGATGATGAAAAAGAGAAGAGGGAGAGGAGAGGATTGTAGCTCAATGGTAGAGTATTTGTCTAACATGCCTGAGACCCTGCAGTAATTAAAAAAGAAGTAATCAATCAATCAATCTGGGTTTATGACTTCATTGCTTCATTTAGTCAAAGATGAACTCATAAAAACCAAATCCTGATGACCAGACCTCAGATCTGTGGTGGTTGTGTGAAGAGGCCAGTAAACCCACCTTGCCTGCTCATTTGCCTTACTCCATCATTTTTACAATGAGCAACACGAATTCATGTCACTAAGCTGGTGCTGTATGGTGTACTTAGAAATGGAGAGCTAGAGCCAGGTTCACACAAGTAATTTCAGCAGAGACTGAGGTAGGAGGATCAGGAGTTCAAAGCCCCCTTTAGACTACACAGTGAGCTAGTCCAACGATAGTCTGAGCTACACAAGACCCTGTCTTAAAAGGTGAGGGGGTTGGGGGAGCATAGTTTAGTAGTGTGGTACTTACCTAATATGCATGAAATTATTATTATTATTTGTGTGTGTGTGTATGTAGTTTTTCGAGACAGGGTTTCTCTGTGTAATAGTACTGGCTATCCTGGAACTCACTCTGTAGACCAGGCTGGCCTTGAACTCACAGAGATTCTCCTGCATCTGCCTCCTGATGCTGGGATTAAAGGCATGTGCCACCATGTCCGGCATGAAATTCTGGATTTGATTCTCCTATGCTGCAAAAAATAAGGAAATAAATAGGGCTGGAGATGTAGCTTGATGACAGAGCATTTACCTAGCATGTACAAAGCCTGGGTTTAATCCGAAGTGCCACAAGGAGGGAAAAATCCAAGGCAATGGGCTAGCCAAACAAACAAATAAAAGTAATCAAAGATAAAATTTTATTATTTAAGCACAACAAAAACAATCTAGTTGACAGAGAAATAGAAGGGAAATAACTCTTCAAAACCACTAGAACCCTTACTTAGTACTGGTGATAAAGGTTAGGGGGTGGGGAAGTGGGTAGAGCCTGGTATAGGAAATGAGTAAGAACAGCTTCCTGTGGCCCATTAGCTGCATTCCCTGATAGGGAAAAATGAACACTCTGTTAATTGAATTATGTAATTCCAGTGGTGCCCATTATATAAGACGTATGTGCAGACTGATCTGATCAGGTTGTAAAGGGAGACTGAATTTTATCCTGCGACCACCGGGGGGGGGGGGTCACGAATGGTTTTACAGACAGGAGATGACATAAACAGATTAACTGGCATTCCTAGGTCTTGTTGCCATCCATCTGTTTTGGGTGGAGTTTGTAAAGTACCGGTAGCAATAAAGCTAGCTCCTGTCTTGTTTCTCTATTAAATTTACTCATGCTCGAAGAGCATTAACCTTGGCTGTGTCTGCAGGGAAGATGTAGACACAGACCTGACAAACCCTTTGTAGATATCTGTGGAGCATACTCAGAGCTCAGAGATGCGCACATCCTCTGGCCTGAGGGAGTAAAGGAAAGCCTCCAAGAGGAAGTAGGTAAGAGGAAGCTAGCTTCTGAAAGAGTGGGAAGTGAGCAAGAGGTGAGGAAGCCAGAACATGTTGGTGAAATAAGGACTTTGTAGGCAATTTGGCTACAGGGGAGGGTGAGAGCCAGATGGCAGAGAGCGTTATGTGCCCAACAGAGGGACTGAAGTCTCCTTCCTGAAGAGGATGGCAAACCACCAACGGCTGATTAATAGCAGGATGATGAAACCATGTTGGACATAGGCTCTGTGGCTTGAAAAGGAATGGATTGTGTGTTTTCAATTTTTTTCATAGTTTGGCAAACATTTAATTTCTATCAATGTCATCATGTGATGTTAGTTGATAGTGTTTCTCAAGTCTTTTATACGTTTTATAACTTGCCAGCTCCTTTCTCCCTACCCCCCCGCCCCAGACAGGGATTCTTTGCATATCCCTAGCTGTCCTGGAACTCTTTAGAATAGGCTGGCTTCGAACTCAGAGATCCACCTGCCTCTGCCTCCAAGTGTTTAAAGGATTAAAGGTGTGTGTTGGGGGAAAGGTCTAATAACATTGTTTCTGATAGGCTGATTTCAATGCTGAGATCTGGTTACCATCCCTTCTGAAGCATTCTCTGATTGGTTGAATAAATGCTGAGGCAAAGACAGATGTAGGAGGGACTGAGGTGTACGGACTTCTGAAGCAGAGAGGTTCATGGAAAGAGAAGCCTTCTAGACAAGCAGCTGGAGCAGGAAGGACAGACACCATGGGTTAGAGAAATGAATGTCATTCCACGTGGCCTGGAACATCAGCCTAGCATGGAGAATAGCAGTCCACGGGAATGTATGTATATTATATGGGGCTTTATTCAGAAATAGAATTAAGAGATTGCTTAGATGGGCCAAGATTCCTCAATTCAGGCCAAGACTTGTTAAAATCCAAGTGGTGTCTGTGTGCTCATTTATAATGGCTGGTTAAGGATTAACAACTGCCAATCAATCAACAATAATATAAATACTGTTAAACAATTTAATTATTTATTTCTACAGGTGTGTACCACCAATGCCCGGTGCCAGATGTTTCATTTTAATGAATTACTTAGGTAGCACTCTATCTCACTATGTTGGCTTTGAACTCCCCATGTTCCTGCCTCAGTCTCCAGAGTGCTGGGATTACCAAGTGCTCGTCCACATCGTAAACCGAAAACCTTTACCAACAGAGCTAGTCTTCAATTCCGTCCACTTATTTTGTTCACCGATTTGTCTATTTCTCCTTTCACTTCCATGTCCTCCTGACTGATAGCCTGGCGGTCAGGTAGGTGCAAATGACAGTAACGATAGAACATTTGCTTGGGATCTGGGGAAAAAAAAGTTTTATCGCTTTAAACTTACTATAGAACGCAGAAGAAAAGTAAGAATTACCAAGTAACTAGCAGGCCTGATGAAGCCTAGGACAAATAGCAAAGAACAGTCTTGGACATTCGGCAACGCCCCTTGCCTGGGTTGGCAAGGCAACTACTACCAGACAGCCAATCGGTGAGATACTCACCTGCAGGGGCGGGGACTCGCCGGGAGCCAATGGGAGGTCGGGCCGGTGGTTCTGCAGGCCAATGGGTTGGGCAACTGGGCGGGCTTTCCGATGAAGGGCCGGCGGTGGGAAAGATGGCGGCGGCTCTGACACCCTCCTGGTGTCAGCGGTGGCGGCGGCGCGCGTGGGCTCGGGACGGGGCCAGGCTGTTGCTCCTTCTCCTTCTGCTGGGGTCTGGGCAGGGGCCGCCGCACGTCATGGCGGGTCAGGCGGTGGAGTACTTGAAACGGGAGCACTCGCTGTCGAAACCCTACCAAGGTGAGGCGCCCGGGGCGAGGTAGTCGCACAGGGCAGGGCTTGGGGACCGAGGATCCCCGCGCCTTTGAAGAGCCACCAGTCCTAAGGACAGGGGTCCGCCCCCACCCCCGCCCCTTTCCGAGCGCTGGAAGTTCCTAGTAGGTCTGGGCAGGGCTCTCAGGTGTCATCAGTGTCAGGCTCGGAGGAAGGAGTGTTGGGAATACGAGGAGACAGAAATGCGAGGAGAGAGAACCGAGAATAATGAGAGATGATTGAGGACCATTAGCGATGAGCCAGTGTCGGGATGGAGCGGGGGGCTGCTCTAGATATAAAGTAGGGGAAGGAGCCCGGGTAGAACTTGGTCGGTGTAGGAAAGGAGAAAAAGTCTGTTTGCTTGTTAGAACACCTGCTCCTTCCCAGCCCACGAGCCCTGATGATGAAAGAGGCTGCTTAGCTTTGCTCTCTTCAGGGATTTCTAGGTCTCTAAGCTCATCTCAGTGGCAGAAAATTGACACAGGTGTCTACAAAGAAAAGAAATTAGTAGTACAAGTTTGTTTTTCTCCGCAGAGCTGTATGTATACAAACTGCAGGAATATATATAAATGTCATCGTGTAACAGGCGTATGAGTACTCTCTTAGTGTTGGTCCCTGCTGATACTCTGGGTTAGAGTGGTTTCACCCTAGAGATTCTTAGTCTAAGGGACTTGGAGGGGAATCGGCTTCACACTTGAAAGACTGATTTTAAAAGAAGAATATGATTAAGCCCACAGGCTTTTAAGGGTCAATCTCTTTTGGTATAAATGAGAAAATTCTTGTCCTTTCATGGACACACAGAGCATTTTTTTTTAAAGGACATTCAGGGTCCTAACATGTCCTACCCTATGGTTAGTGTGTCATGCATAAATGCCAGCTCTGAGGTGCCTTGGGATCTTCAGCTGAATGACTTAGCTAAAGGAAGATTGGTGTGACAGCAAGTACCTGTGGTCCCAGTATCTCAGGAGGCCGAGGCAGAAGGATTGCTTGAGTCTAGGGGTTGGAGATCAGCCTGGGCAACATTTCGAGACCCCCATTTAAAAATAAAAAAAAAGATGTATTCATTAATACTAAAGAAAAAGCCAGTGACTCCAGGTTTTGTAGGATCTGTGGTGGCTTTGTATACCAGTTGATGAAGAATATGAGCTGATTTATTCCCTCCCTGTAGGTGTGGGAACGAGCAGTTCTTCACTGTGGAACCTGATGGGCAATGCCATGGTGATGACACAGTATATCCGCCTCACTCCAGATATGCAAAGTAAACAGGGTGCCTTGTGGAATCGGGTGGTAAGACACTTCCTGGGTTAGGACCCTGAATGTCCTGTGACTTTGACATTACTTTGTCTGATTGTCTTTCCCCATGTCCCATCTTCTAAAGATATTAAAAGGCTTTAGAGGGCTGGAGAGGGCTCAGTGGTTAAGAGCACTAGCTGCTCTTCCAGAGGGACTGGGTTCAATTCTCAGCACCCACATGGCAGCTCACAACTGTCTGTAGCTCCAGTTCCAGGGCACCCAATACCCTCACACAGACATGTGCAGGAAGAACACCAATGCACATAAAATAGAAATGAATAAATAATTTAAAAAAGTTAAAAGTCAAGCCGGGCAGTGGTGGCGCACGCCTTTAATCCCAGCACTTGGGAGGCAGAGGCAGGCGGATCTTTGCGAGTTCGAGGCCAGCCTGGTCTACAAAGTGAGTCCAGAACAGCCAGGGCTACACAGAGAAACCCTGTCTCAAAAAACCAAAAAAAAAAAAAAAAAGTTAAAAGTCTTTAGTTCAGAGATAATGGTGAATTTCATAATAAAGAAATCAGAGCCGGGCGGTGGTGGTGCACGCCTTTAATCCCAGCACTTGGGAGGCAGAGGCAGGCGGATCTTTGTGAGTTCGAGGCCAGCCTGGTCTACAAAGCGAGTCCAGGACAGCCAGAGATATTCAGAGAAACCCAAAAACGAAAAACCAAAAAAAAAAAAAAAAAAAAGAAATCAGTTATTCCTCTGTTGCCCTATTAGAGTGAACAATTCATTTTTTCCTTAACCTGACATACCACATTTTGGGATTTAATAGCTTAAATCTTATTTAATTACTTTATTAAACAGAAAACTATTGTTTTGTTTCTTACCATGTAACCCAGGCTGTCTAAACTTGATAATAGCCCAGGCTAGCCTCAAACCTATTATCCTTCTGCTTCAGCCTCCCTACTCTGGATATGGTACTATTCACATGTAGTTCTAGTTTCTTGGGGCCAAGATAGGGGAATTCATTAAGCCCAGACATTGAACCCCAGCCTGAGCAATATAGCGGGACACTGCTGCTAAATAAATGAGTAAGAATTAATAAACGTTAAGAAATATACTTACCCCAAACTTCATCCTAGTAGCCTTCCCTTGCTTCAGTTGAGAGAGTTCGTTTCTGTGTCCATGTGAGGATCACTTTCACCCGTTTTAGTCATTTTGTGTGTCCTGAGGGTCTTTTCTAACTCCTCGTCTTCCTTGAGGTGTGATGGCAGGAAGGGAACACCTGGAGTGGTACACTGTGGTTCTTTGCAAGTGTAAGGTGACCCTTCTGGTCTTCCAGGTCCTCACAGCCGTGCTACCTTTAGGGATGTCTTTGGCCTCTTTAGATGTTTTCTCCTGGGCTCCTATGAATAAGAGGGGGATCTACAGTTCCGTGGTTTTTCTCATTAGCTGTAGATGTTATGAGTGGATCTCATAAAAGAGGAATGTTTCTTTACCATGTCTGTTTTTCACTAATCAAGAGGTGTAAAGGAGCAGAGGGTAAGAGGCCTTTTCTGTGAACCATATGCACAGGCTGGCCTGTGACATAGGTCGTGGGGCTGAGCTCAATATGGGCGTGGTAAAAAAATGTGAGAATCAGTTGACTGACTTGGATTCTAAGTCCAGCTTGGTTACCCAGCCACCAGGAGCCCCAGGAAGGTCACTTAGGTGAACCTCTCAGTTGTCTATTTCTTCACCTGTTAAATTAACTTCATAATACCTGTTTGACTCGCCCATCTTAGTTGTCAGAATATAACCAGACAATGGGCATGAAAAGACTCTGCAAACTTTGCCTCAGTGGTTACAGAAATGTATGCTATTATTAGACCTGTTGTCAGTTTCATTGGTAGGCTTTTGTGAGTTGTTAAATTATTATGTACAGGCTTAATACTTTAATCTGTAAGAGTCTCTGATACCTATAGTCTCAACACAAGGAACTATTTTTGAGCTGTTTGAGTAGGACACATAATTTGAGGAAGTGGCTCTCAAATTTGTCCCCTGGAGTTGGTGTCTGCACCCTACTCTGCAGATGCTGACTTAATTAGAATAGGGTGCAATTTGATCATTGGGTTTTCTTCTTTTTTTTGTTTTTAATTTTGATTCTTTTGAGACAAGGTTTCTCTGTGTACCCCGCCTGTTCTAGAACTTGCTCTGTAGACCAGATCAGGCTTGAACTCGGAGATTTGCCCACCTTTGCTTCCTGAGTGCTGCGATTAAAGGCATGCGCCTCCACGATGGTTTGATCATTGGGCTTTTCAAACATGCAGCAAAGTTTCAGAACCACTCTTAAATATCTCCCTGAGCAAAACTATAGCTTTGTGATACCCAAGGCCAAGAGTTAGCAGCAAATACCTCTTGACTCGCCATGCGCTTCTCTGGCCTGTTGTCTTCGCAGGGGCATTTGTGCTACCTGCTGGCTCCAGGACAGCTTTCTGCCTCTGAAATCTATCTTGTCCTGAAAGCTAAATGAAACAGCAGAGATAACCAAAATGAAAAGACAGAACAGGGCAAACGACTGGCGATATCAGGGTTCCCTTCTGAGTGTAAAAGTGCCCAACACCTTTTCATTTTAACTCTGCACTCCTAATACTAATTCTTTTGGATGATGGCCCAGAAATTAAAAACTGAAAATGATCGAGCAGTGTGCTGCTCAAGGCCCAGAACAATGTATCTGGAAAGCACCCGGCTGAACCATTCCCTTGTGTCTTTACAGCAGATTTTAACTAGATGCCTCTCCAAACCAAGTACTGTACAAACCCTGGTTTCTTCTGAAAATACTAGAACTGTGTCACACCCTTAGCCTGCCACTCACCACTTTCTCTGTCTTTATAAAGTTTGGTACATAATTACAAAATTCAGAAGTCTGAGTGATGCCTGTCTCCTTAATGTGTCCCCCATGTTCCCACCACCCCCAAGTCTGTCCCAGTGGAAGGAGGTGGTGTTGCTTCTGGCACATTTATTTTTCCAGCCATGGACACAAAGGTTTGGGGGACTGTAGCTTACTATTTGTTCTCTTGGGAATTCAGACTTGCCCCTCAGCTTGGCAGAATGCCAGCTTTAGCTAATTTGAGTTCTCCATAACATCTGCTAATTATTCCTGGAAACCTCTGTATGAGACTTAGCTTTTCTTATTTTATTTTTTTAAATGAATGAGGATTTACCTTTCTTTGAAGCCTAGCTTTTTAGAATCTTCCTGTCAGAGGAATAGCCTTATGTTGCAAACAAGTATTTTTAAGTCAACCTTTTTTTATTATTTTATATATATATATATTTAGGTTTTTCGAGACAGGGTTTCTCTGTGTATCCTTGACTGTGCTGGACTCACTTTGTAGACTAGGCTGGCTTTGAACTCACAGAGATCTGCCTGCCTCTGCCTCCTGAGCACTGGGATTAAAGGCATGCGTCACCACGTCCAGCAATTACAGACAGCTGTGAACTGCCATGTGGGTGCTGGATTTGAACCCAGGTCCTTTGGAAGAGCAGCCAGTGCTCTTAACCGCTGAGCCATCTCTCCAGCCCTAGTCAACCTTCTTTACCCAGTTGATGGAGATGCACTTCTGGGTAGATGAAGGATCATAGCAGGCTAATATGCCTGTCCCAGCTTGCATGTACTATCCTGATCCTGCTGGAAGATGTGAAGATATTTGGATGGTTTATTTGTCTTTTATACACAGTACCTTAAACAGTTGAGTGCCTCAGTCTGTTGAGTTCTTATGACAGAGTACTCCCCAAGTCTTAGATTTCATTTTGACTTTTAGCCTTGTTCTGTTTTCTAAGTCTGTAGATTGCTGCTCAGGACTTTATGGGTTTTGAATTTCATACTCCCCTCTTACATCTTTGTCTTCCTCATGTTAGCCATGTTTTCTGAAAGACTGGGAACTGCAGGTCCACTTCAAGATCCATGGACAAGGGAAGAAGAACCTGCACGGAGACGGCTTGGCAATCTGGTACACGAAGGACCGAATGCAGCCAGGTATTAGGGACCCTGGGTTGCTCCTTCACAGGTGTAGCAGGCCTGTTTATTCCTGTGCCTCTTTTTGAGAAAGGCCCTTCTTTCTAGTTTTCCCTCTCCATTGATGTCTGTGAATGAATATTAACCAATGAGTGTCTAGGATAGGGTCTGAGTCCTAAGCAGCCTGAACTCGACTCATCCTGAGGCGATTTCTTGCTTGTTGGTTCCTTCTGTGTTTTCCTGAAGCCTGGCCATTGGCTGGCTGAGTGTGCTGCTCTCTTGAGCACTGGAGGCTGGTGAGCTGGTTTCTTCTGAACACATACACACTCAGCGATCTCAGCACTTGAGTCAAGAGAAGCATTCTCTATTTTCCTTGCTGTTGTGGGAGCCAGTGCGCTAAGTGGGTAACAGGCTGAACCTGATTTGACCTGATCTCTTGCAGCAAGAAATAGAACTTGGGAATTCAGTTCTCTCTTGGGGGCATAATCTTCACCGAGTGTTTGTGAAGCAGAATTCTGTAGGTAGTGGTGCCTTAGCAACCCTTTTTGATGAGGGAGTTACTCCAGTACAAAACAAGGTTACAGTGGCCTTCCGTCTTTTCCCACCTTTAGTAGCAAACTATACAGCTGTTGGTGGGCCCAGTTGTAGGTCATGCACATTGCTGGGTGCTTTTATGTGTGTGTGCTCATCTTAGGAGATGCCTGGGAGTCATTTGAGTATCACCTTTTCCTCTGCCATATAAGATATTATCCCTTCGTCAACTCTTGGCTTTATGTCATTGTTCATCATCTGTTCTTTCTCTCTAGGGCCTGTGTTTGGAAACATGGACAAATTTGTGGGGCTGGGAGTGTTTGTAGACACCTATCCCAATGAGGAGAAGCAGCAAGAGGTAATGACGAGTGTCAGAGCTTAGGGAGCTGCTCTGATGTCACAGTATAGGAGGGGATGGGAGAGACAGTGAGGCCATCTGTTCACCTTCAAAAGCTGACCTTGGCAGCTTTTTTTTTTTTTCCTGGAGAGAACTGTGTGCGATCGCAGCAGTCCTTCAGGAATAGCTGTCACACTGGGTGCTTTTCTATAGTGCCAGCAATGTTCTTACTCATTTCCGTAAGGCAGCACACTTAGCTAGTGGTGTCGTGGCTCCTAGATTAAGGTCAGAGCAAGGAGGAAGATGAGTGCTCAAGACTTTTCACCATCGCTGTGTACTCTCTTCTGCCACTTGCCCACCCTTTCCAGCTTCTCTGGCAGCAGTTCCCGTCACTTACCAGAAAGGGTTAAGTATAAAGAGGTTGATGAAACCACTGCATTCGTCTATAATAATAAGGTCTCGCTGTTTAGCCCAAGCTGGCCTTGAACTAATTGAGATCTTCATCCTTAGCCCTCCAAGTCCTGGGATTACAAATGGGGCCACTACACTGGACCCAAATCTAAGCATCTTGATGGAACCCAGTGTCTAGACATTGCAGAGCCAACTATCCCTGAGAGTTCTTTAGTACTTTCTTATACCGGCACAGAACTATATCCTCTCTGTCCTGTGACACTGCTGTCAGATGGTAGAAAAATGACAGCAGGTTGTTACTGGGCACCCTACAGAAAACAGGGTTGGGAATGGAGATGGAAATCACTTACTTCCCCCCAAAGATTTATCAGAAAAAAATTTAAAATGTATACAGTGACCTCTATATATACCACAGTCAGGTGTAACTGTGAGAACTTCCCACTGTTCACTGTAGAGGAGCTGGAAAGTGAGAGCTGTGTTAGGTGAAAACTGCAAATTAATTATTTAATGTAGTTATTAGTAAGTATAAACTGTAATATTAGGCCAGCGGAGTAGCCGGCGGCTTGGCAGAGGAGCAGGCGGCCTGGCCCGAGTGCCTTAACCGGCTGCCTAACTTATCCTGGAGAAAGAGCCCCGGGACCAAAGGTGGCCTACACCACCTATAACCTAAACTCTGTTAATTAATATAAGTTGTTATATTAGGCCGGTAGAATTACCGGTGGCTTGGCGGGAGATTCGCCTGGGCTCAAGGGGAATCTGGGAATCCAACAGCCCGGGACTGCTTGGACTGAAGGCCTATAAGCCGCCACAGTCTTTTCCCCAATAATTAAACACACCAAGACCTTTTAATATTTTAACACTTAGCCCTTAGCTAGGCAGACTCTCAATTAGCTACTCTAAGTTAACCCCAAACCAACATGTGCCTGTGAGTACCTTCCAGACTTCTCCAGATGTCTTTCTCCTTCTGTGTCTCCTGGCAGAAAAAGGAAAGAGTCTCTGTGTGTGCTGAGTTCCTGTTCTTATCTGAGGTAGTCCCGCCTTCCTATACTCTTTCTGCCCAGCTAATTGGCCATAAGTGACTTTTATTAGCCAATCAAGAGAATGCCTCAGAAGGGGCGGTAACCAGATCTCAGCATTGAATTCAATGTATCAGAAACAATATTAGACCTTCCCTCAACAGTTAGGTGAGAACCTTCTGTTAGGGTCAGTTAGAGCTGTATTTCCCTTTCCTCTGGGCTCCTCTTTATTCCAGGGACATCAAACCCTTGTTAGATGCTGTGGCCTGGGAACTGCAAGACCAGCACAGTCTCTGCCTCTGTAGTATGGCGATTGGTGGAAACTCCAGGGCACTTTGAGAAGACACAGTAGACTGGTCTAACCTTGATGATGTAGCAGTAGTGGTGGTGCAGAGCCTTCCTCCAGGACAGAACATTTTCTTTGAGATCTGTAGGATAAGGAGCCAATTCTATGAAGACAGAAAGCATATATTATGGCACTCTGGGTGGGGACAGGGAGTATAAGGAAATGCAGAGAATCAAATAGAGGCTAGAAAGAAAAGCAGCCAGCCACCTTGGTACATACACTACACGTTTCCTGAGCTGCACTGTTTGTGCTGTTCATTCTCTTCCCTCTTAGGCACACAAGCCACACTGAGACTCGTGCACCTAAGTGGGTTGACAGCTGAGCAATCACAGTGTGACTCCTTTTTACCAACAAATACACGCACTTAGAGACATTGTCTTGTACAAGGTAGCCACCACTGTAGGGTCTATCATCTGTTCTGAGGCTTACGCTTAATTATGGGGCTTTATCCCTATCCACCCATTGTTTTCTTGTCCATTGATTTCTCTTGAGAGAAGAGACATCAGGTACTTTCACATTTGTGATTTCAGTTCTTTGAGCTTCTATTCAGTCCGGAGAATATAGAAAATTGTCATCTTTTCCACACCCCAACAAACTGGGGCTGTATGAGGGGATAAAATCAGACATGTTTTCTCAGCAGTGTAGTTTACTTTGGTGCCCTGCGCAAGGGTGCTAGGCACGCTCCGCACGTGTTATTTACTTGTAGCAACTCTTATTGCAGCTCTCACCATCTCGCTTTATGAATAAGAAACTGAAGTGCAGAAGAAAGTTCGTAAAGCTTGTTGGTGTCACACAGGTGTCATAGATCTGACTCCAAAAACTCCACTTCCATTATTTTGGCTTCTTAGATACAGTAACAAAAGCAGAAATGACAAAAGGAACCATAGGCAAATTGGGCTTCAGTAAAAGTAATAACTTGGGGCTGGAGAGATGGCTCAGCAGTTAAGAGCAGCAGGTCTTCTTGCAGAGGAGCCAGGTTCCCAGCACCTGCATGGTGGCTCACAATGATCCCTAAAACTACAGTTCTACAGATCCCAAGCCCTCTTCTGACCTCTGTTGGCATGCATATGGCACATACATACATGTGGGAAAAGCACTCAGACACCTAAAATAAATCCAAAAGTAATTTTCTAAGGTGGTAACCAATGTTCTTTGAAGTACACCGTCAGGAGGAGGGCTGGTGTTAGAGCTCAGTAGAGTATCTGCCTCATGCGTGCAAGGCCTTGGATTCAGGCTCCAACACCAAGAGCACAACAAGAAGGTAGGATGGGAGAAGAAATATGTAGATCTTACTAGAGACCCATTTTAAAAGTATATACAGATCTTTCATACAAAGGACTATTACAACTTAATAAAAGACAGGCCAATAAAATAATAGGCAGCAGGTCTGAGTAGATGTTTACTGGTAGAAGATAAACGGCCAATAAACATGAAAAGATGTTCTACGTGATAACCTTTGAGAGGAACGCAGATGCAGAGATGTAGACATTGGAAGGATGTGTCATTTGGAACCCACACACATTGCTTGTGGAGATGTAACACGATACAGTTGGAAAACAGGCATTTCTTCAGATGGCTGAAGATAGAGCTTCTCTGCTGCAGTGAATCCGCTTGTGTTTGTATAGCCAAGAGAAATAAAAACATCTATGCAAAAGCATGCACACAGGTGGTTGTAGCAGCCAAAACATAGTTACACCTCAAATGTCCGTCAGCTGAAGTATTGAGTGATAAAACAAGCATTGCTATGGGTTCCTGCATGGGTGACTCCTGGTTATGTGAAAGAAACCGCCGCAGAGAATCCTGCTCATCTTGTGAGCCCATTCCTATGAAATGCACTCAGATCCATAGAGCCAAGGTAGATGAGTGGGTGTCCAGGGCTTGGGCTCTCAGGTGGGGAGGGGGAGGGAGACTGACTACCCTGGGCGTAGTGATGGAGTGAGTGAACATGTTCTGGAATGATGGTAGTCGTTGCCTTAATTAGCACATCCCAAAACCCACCTTGGGCTGTGTCGCGTTGATTTATGAATGGTTGAGAGATGAGTCTGTGGCCTTTGGCGCCATGAGCCCATCCGCTGATGGCATGCTTCTCGTGTGTGAGCCAGTTGTTGGTGAACACTGTGGGGAACTTGGTAGCACCCTTGGAGCACAGTTATCTTCATTCAGTTGGAACCAGGATCTAGTAGCAAGAGACTTGCTGGAACAACGGCACACAAGTGCAGCTGTTGGCATAGTCGGCCCTCATTCTTATCTATGACGTGTTTGAGCCTCACCACAGGAAGTAGAAGCAGCTGGCTAGGGAGTGGAATGAACAGAACAGTTCTACTCTGGACATTAAGCTAGTGTGGAAGTTGTGTTTGAGGCACTCTCCATGTAACTATTGAACTTTATATATATATATATATATATATATATATTATGGTTTGTTTTGTTTTTTTTTTTTCCTTTTAACTGGAAGAAAATTAATGTCTTAAAGACACATTCCAAGCCAAGGAAATAGTGATAGAACTCATGACCAGAATGTGGAGGGCCCTGGGCTCAGTCGTAATCCCCCCCCCAATGCAACAGACCTACAAGTACATGTGTGCATACCTG
>CAJQZJ010000115.1:366589-424747 GCA_907164525.1 Lophiomys imhausi | reverse complement strand
GGTCCCTCCATGGGGTCAGAGGCCTTTGTGGTGGGCCCCTTTGAGGCTCTGATGGTCCCTCCATGGGGTCAGAGGCCTTTGTGGTGGGCCCCTTTGAGGCTCTGATGATGACCAGACAGCCTCACAAAGGCGCACAAGTGCCTGTGAGCGTCCTTTGGCGTATATTGCGAGAGCTTCAGGGACTTGCTGGATGCCCTTTGTGGACCCTAAAATTGTGTTTGGGGCTTTAGGTTGGTAATGCACCACCACAGCAGGGCCACAGCTCTTCAACGGCTGTCTGTCTCTGACTTGGTCTCCTGTGTTCTGTGTCCTGTCTTGTTTTTGTAATAATCTGCTGGACCCTCTCAGGCCCAGAAGAGGCGCTATTCTCCAGGAGTCCAGGTACTTGGTTCTTGACTCACCTGGTCATCCCTTATTCTCACATATCCATCCGACATTTCTTGCTGCTTAGAATCCACATGGCTGTTGTCTCAGGAGTTCCAAGTCTCTGGTCTCGACTGCATTTCCACCTTGCATGCTGACTGTCTGGAACAGTGTGGTGCTTGTCTTAAGGAGTGGCATGCCTTGTCTCCCTCCCCTTTCATCACCTGCCCTCTGCATTGACTTGCACTGGGATCACTCTGGAATGGTTAGCTCATCAGTTGTGAGGAAGAATTTGCTCGTACAGCTCTATTGGAGAGAAAGCATCTCTTAAGTAGTGGAACCCCAAGTAGGTAACATGGAAAATTTTAAGTTTTCCTATGTTGCCCTGTCACTGTTTGCATTCTTGGTGGAAGCTATGTGTGGATGGGCTGAAAGTCTTGACTAAGAACAGTGGTTGTGGCCAGATAAGCCTACCCAGAGCCTGCTCCAGCAAGGCTGATTCATTTGGCATCATGTACTGGGAAGAATTTAGAGTCTGAAAGGAACTATCCAGACTAGAAAGGTTTCCCTGCCCACTCAAACAGGTATTTTTTAGAATACCTGGTGTGTGCAAAACACTTTGCTTGGGCAGAGGGATAGGGCTGAAGTGGAGACCTGGACGATGATTTTCCTTTTCTTCAAGAAAGCAAGTGGGGAGAAAGGTATCTATCCATAAAGGAAACTCCTGGTTTGTTAGTGCCAAATGGGGATTGCTGGGAGGAGTAGAGTCCTACTCCAGGGTCTTGCAGGGCCACTTCAGGTCTACCCTAGGTCTGGAGCAAGGGGAGTTACTAACATCAAGTGTGGAGTTCTGTGCTTCCTCGGTCCATGTCCCTTTCGTGATCATCGGTATGTGGGTCGTTGGGCAGGGGTGGTTTGCTCTGCTCATCCACAAGGGGACGGTTCTCTTCAGCATTGTGCTTTTCCTCCCTGTGTCCCAGCGGGTATTCCCCTACATCTCAGCCATGGTGAACAACGGCTCCCTCAGCTACGACCATGAGCGGGACGGGCGGCCCACGGAGTTAGGGGGCTGCACGGCCATCGTCCGCAATCTCCGTTATGACACCTTCCTTGTGATTCGCTATGTCAAGAGACACCTGACGGTGAGTCCTGTCTTGGAGCAGTTGATGATGCACGCTGTCTCTGCCCCGTGGCCTGTCCCTGACCTCTCTTTCCTTTATTCTAGATAATGATGGATATTGATGGCAAACACGAGTGGAGGGACTGCATTGAGATGCCTGGGGTCCGTCTCCCCCGGGGTTATTACTTCGGCACTTCCTCCATCACTGGGGACCTCTCTGGTATGCACTATTCTTTCTCTGTTTTCCCGAGTTGATCCCCTTTGTCAGGACCCAAGGCTTGGTGAGGCCCCTCAGCGGACAGCCTCATGAAAGAGCTGTGGGAAGCCACGTGGATGGTGTGAGATTGCTGCACAGTTTTGTCTAGACCTGCACATGTGCAGTCCAGGCTCTTTTGAAACAACTGTGACTAGGAACTTGTGCAGGCAGCTCTTGCAGCTTTTGGGAATGCCTGCTTCCCTGCTTCTTCCTGCTGGTCCTGCCCTCTGGCTTCACACCTGCACTTATTACTGTGCCCAGTAGTTCCCCTTCTCCTCACAGAGCTGCTGCTTGACTCCATCCTCCTCCTCCTAACTAACCGCCATCCCTCTTAGTTCAGACTGGAATGGAGCATGTGTACAAGTTGGTTAGCCATCTGCCTCCTACTGAGCGGTGCTTGGTCCTGTATCTCTCTACCTTGCCATCTGTGTGGCTCTCTGATGCCCACACATCACCTTGAGAGGGAGCATTGCCCTGGCTTTGTTCGAGCAGCAGTGTCTGCCCCTGCCGAGCCCAGGCTGCTGCTCACTGTCGTGTCACTCTTCAGCTCCTGTCACACTGATAATCTCACCCTCTTTGGTTGACATGCCAACACTGTACCTAGTTTTGACCCAGACAGCCAATTTAAAAAGAAATCTATGAACTTCTTCTAACCTGTAATAGTTTTGTTGTTGTTATTAATATTGACTTTTTATTTGCTGGTCTATTTGGGTTTTAGTTGTGAGACAGTCTTGCCTTGTGCCCTGGCCCTGAGCTTGTGGTGTGGCCTGCCTCAACCTTCTATGTGCTGGAATTGCAGGCATGCACCACCACATCTACAATAGTCTCATTTTCTTAATTCAAGGACTTGTTGAGAAAGTTCGAATAGTTTTCAGCTTTCCCAGGCTTTGATGTCCACACACTGTAGAGAGCATTTGCCCTGGCTTTGTTCTAAAGGAAGGAAGGACAAAGAAAGGCAAGAGAAAGGAAAAAGGAGGAGGCCAAGGCAGGCGGTTCTCTGAGATTGAGACCAACATGGTCTGCATAATGAATTCCAGGGCAGCCAGGGCTACACAGTGAGACTTTGCCTTAAAAAAAAGGAAAGAAAAAAAGAAAGATGAGCTGGGCTGTGTAAGAGTTTTAGGTCATTCTGAGCTACAAAGTGATGCCCTGTCTCAAAAAAGAAAGGAAAGGAAAGAAGGAAGGTCAGTTTTCTGCATAGTTTCTTTGATGTTTTATTGTTTCTTTGTTTTACTTTGTTTTGAGATAAGGTCTATGTAACCCAGGCTGGCCTGGAATTTGCTGTGTAGCCCAGACTAGCCTTGAACCTCAGGATCTTTCTGCTCAGCCCCTCAAGTGCTGAGATTACATGTGTGCTTCCATGCCTGGCCTGCTTCTTATTCTGTCCTATTTAAACTCAGTTCTGACAGCAAAAACATTTTCAATGAAGATGAAGTCAATTTATTCCGTTCTGGATTTGTTGAAGACTGTAGCCGACCAAGGAGCTGTGGATGAGCTCTAATAATAGAAATGATCAGAAATCCAGGTCCCTGGCAACAGCAGCCTCGAAAGAAAGTACTCATTGTCAGTCCCTGATGAAGGGAGCAGGGCTTCCTCAAGAATTAGCTGACACTACATCTGAGACAAGAAATGTTTCAAACCTAGAACTTCTCAGAAAAGCCAGGAAGGCCATGAGTGATATACATGCCATTAGACCCAGCATTCAGGAGACAGGAGCAGATGGATCTCTGTCAGTTCTAGGACAACCAGGACTATGTAGAGAGACCTTGTCTCAACCAACAACCAACAAAACAAACAAACAGAAATTTAAAAAGCCCAAAATTGGGCTGGAGAGATGGTTCAATAGTTAAGAGCACCGACTGCTCTTCCAAAGGACCCAGGTTCAAATCCCAGCACCCACATGGCAGCTCACAACTGTCTGTAACTCCAAGATCTGACACCCTCACACAAACATACATGTAGGCAAAGCATCAATGTACATAAAATTAAAAAAAATAATTTTTTAAAAAGCCCAAAACCAAAATAACAGCAACAACAAAAGACTTCAAAAAAGAGAAGTTGGGCACAATGGCTCAGACTTATAATTCCAGCACTAAGAAGGCTGGGACAGGGCAGGAAAGATGGCTCACCAGTTAAGAGCACTGGCTTCTCGTTCAAATCCCAGCACCCACATGGCAGTTTGAAACTGACTTTCATGGCCAGTTGTGGTGCCTCACGCCTCTATTCCCAGCACTGGGGAGGCAGAGGCAGGCAAATATTTGTGAGCTCAATGCCAGCTTGGTGTATAGAGAGTGTCCTGGACAGCCATGGCTGTGACAAAGAGAAACCCTGTGTCAAAAAACAAAACAAAAACAAAAGGATAAGAAAGTCACAGATTTATCCAGCAACCTGGGCTGTATAGTGAAAATCTATCTCACAAAACCAAAAACCAAACAAAAAGGAGGGAAGCGGGGCCTGCGTATGGTATCAAACCCCTGTATCCCCCAGTACTCCGGAGGCTGAAGCAGGGGGATCAGCAGTTCAAGGCCAACATGCACTACACTGCAGAACTCTGTTTTACGTACTTGTACACATAGAGGAGAAATCTTGATCTCCTTTCTAGTAGCATTTGGGAGTCAGGGTTAGAATTCCAAGGAGCTGCAAAGAGAGTTCAGAAGAGCAGCATCGTCCATGTGAATAATCTTGACCTGACTAGCCAAGGCCCATTAACCAGATGGTGGGAGACCTCACCTCCTGTCTCTCTGTGAGCGTGCGTGTGCTCCTGCTCCACCAAGAGGCAGCTGTGCTGCTGCTGCCGCCCCTCCTGCTGCTTAAAGCTCTTAGTGCCTAATAGGAGACTCAGTTATCTTCAGTAGTGTTTAAGGTTTTAAGTTTTTATTTATGTGTCTGTCTGTGTGTGTGTTGGATACATGTGTGTGCAGGTTTCTGCATAGGCCAGAAGAGGGAGTCAGCTCCCTTGGAGCTTGAGCTGCAGATGATTCTGAGTCAATAGATGTGGGTGCTGGGAACTGAACTCTGGTCCTCAGCAAGTGCTCTTAACCACCAAGCTATCTCTCTAGCCCCAGTTATTTTCAATATTATCTTTAATTTTTTTATTATATAAGTAATGCACGTTTGCCAGTAAAATACATAGAATATATCCACTTATTCTTTTAGATGAGAAAATGAGACTAACTTTTTTAAAAAGTTTGGTTTTTGTTGTTGTTGCTTCTGCCCTAGCTGTCCTGAGTTTCATGTGCAGACCAAGTTCGCCTTGAACTTGCATCATTCCTCCTGTCTCTGCCTCTCAAGCGCTGAAATTAGTGAAAACAGAGGCATGTGCCACCATACTTGGCTTTTTTCTTCAATTAAGTGCTGGTATCAAGGCATGTGCCATCACAGGGTCTCATATGACACTTTCATCGATGTGTGTCATGGTCCTTAGCTCACAGTCACTGTCATAGTACCCTGTCTTCTTGCTCCTCCTGCTGATCTTCCCTCCCCAGATTGTCCTCCCTTTCTGCATTTGTGTTCTGTTATTTAAATCTTCACTGCCCAATGTGAGAGAAACTGTGCTGTGTTTGCTCTGCTCCCCTCCCCACCAGTCCCATGCTTTGTTTCCACCTCCCTTTTCCTGTCCGTCTCCTTGCTCCCCTAAAACAGTCCTTCTACTTTAGGTTTCAAGGTCAATGCTGTCAATGGATAGAGGAGACTGGATCACAGGCTCTAAGCAAGATACTAACTCCAAAAGCCCTACTGTTTAGGCATCTGGAGTTAATCCTCTGTACTTTCTCCTGTAGATAATCATGATGTGATTTCCCTGAAGTTGTTTGAGCTGACTGGAGTGAGGACCCCGGAAGAAGAAAAGTTACATCGAGATGTGTTCCTGCCCTCAGTGGATAATCTGAAGCTGCCTGATAGTGAGTGTGGATCCTGGAAATGGCCCATGGTCAGGGAGGAGGTTGCAGTGTCCATGGAGTTTGGTGGGTCCTGTCCTTCTGTTCTCTTCCGAGGCACATGGAGTGCCTTCACTTCCCACCTGTCCTGTGGGGAGTGTGTGCTGATTCACTTTTAAATTGAGCGGTCTGGAAAGAGGAGGTCAGGGCTCTGGTTCCCTAGAAGTGGGTGTCAGAAACCAAGCACTGGACAACCTGTTGAACCATAGGGTGGGCTCCATATCCCTTATTGTTTTTTTTTTTTTTTGCTTCCTCAGTGACAGTACCACCAACGCCCCTGAGTGGCCTGGCCCTCTTTCTCATCGTCTTTTTCTCCTTGGTGTTTTCTGTATTTGCCATTGTCATTGGTATCATACTCTACAACAAATGGCAGGACCAGAGCCGGAAACGCTTCTACTGAGCCACTGCCATCAGTCTTTCTATGATGTTTACCCATGAGGTGTGGATCTGAGCACACAGCCTGGCAGGGCTGCTTGGGTCGCCAGTGGTTATTCAGGAACTGTGTTGTGTCACTGGAGCTTTGAATATAGGAACCCTGCATTGTCATGGTCATCTACGGGAACATCTCACTGGCCCAAGACACCGCCCGCCGGGCCGAGCAGCTGTGACGTGCCTTTCCTTGCAGTCCTACACTTAGGAGTGAAGAGACATGGAGGACCATACATTGTGATGCCTAAGTTACAGAATTGGACAGACAGCCCCAGCATGGACTGGACACAGCAGGCCTTCTACTTCATCTTTAAATTCCCAGATAGAAACCCAGAACACATGTAGTCTAGAAGCCCACTTACTAGTGTGTGCCTTTGCCCACGCTTCTTTCTACTTGACTGGATGGAGACTTCTGCCTCACCTGCCTTGCTGTCTCCCGCTGCCCACTGTCCCCCAACCTGAGCTAGGAAAGAAGTTTGCTGTCCCCTTGGGTGGCCCTGGGCTTTCTGCATTAGCTCATTGCTTCAACCTCTGTTCCCTGCTGAGTGGATCTTGTTTCTGACTGTTGCTGTGTCTTCAGCTGTCCTAATCAGAGCCCTTCAGGCTTTCGGATGGTTTGGCTAAAAGTTGCCACAAATCCAGAGCAGCTTGGACAAGCTTACAGATACCACGAGGTCAACTGTGAAGTCAGCCAGGTCCAGGTGTGCTGCAGAGAGCAGCGGCTGTCATATCCAGCTGTGTGGAGGTGCTCTGGATTCACTGGAGCCGGCATAGTTGCTTGTTTTGTATCTGTCATGATTCTTGGGATCCTGCTTTGAATGTTGGAAGTGAGAAACAGCTTTCTTCTTATTCCCTGGACTTGGACATGCCCCCGAGAGGAGAGTTGGCTTCTTAAGGAGAAGAAACAGTTGCTGATCTCATGTCACAAATATCTGAGAGCAAAAGGCCTTCATCCTCTGTGCCTGGAAAAGTTGTGATCATTGAGCAGCTTAGCTGGAGTGCTCTTGTCTGTGTCACCTCATTCTACAGATGTCACATGCTGCTCGACTATGTGCCCTGTGATTAAATTTGTTACAGGCTAGTCTCCCTGGAGGGCCTGAAACTAGGTACTCTGTAGCCAGAGGAAAAGTCTTAAAGTGACTAATGTAAACCAATCATGAGCTCTGGTTCAGTGGGCTTAGTGGGGAGGCACCAGCCTTTTTCCTGAGCTCAGGTGTGCCAGCTCTTACCCTACTGCTCCTGGGTCTGTGGGAAAACCCATGCTCATCCCTTCCCCCACCCATCCTGCATTAGGAGGAAGGCTCACCCTGGCTGCTGGTGTTCATCTTCTCAGACCTCTGTGCTTAGTTAAGCAGCATAGTGTGTGCTGCCCTTCTGCAGGAGAAAGGTGGGGTGCATAAAGCCTCTGAACACCTTCCCCCAGTAGCAGCTGTAGCTTATGGGGATCCAGGGGACAAACTGGGACGTAGAGGTTGGCTCTAGGACCAGGAGTACTGAAAAGAATTGGTAATTTTTTCTGTTTTGAGCTCAAAAGTAAGATGGATGGGTTTGTGTGGTAGAGGATCTAAGTGGGCTGTTGAAAAGACTCTCATAGCAGTAGGTCTGAAAGGATTTGATCATGGGAGGAGAGAGTGAGTGAGTCAGGTTTGTGTGATTCCTGCTCATGAGCACCTTGATGCTTTTAAAGAAGGCCAGAAGATAGGATCTGTAGTCCCTACCACTGGTCTTTTCCCCTTTGAGAAAACCATCCATGCCAGGTGGTGCTGGTGCACGCCTTTAATCCTAGTACTTGGGAGGCAGAGGCAGGTGGATCTCTGGTTTACAGAGTGAGTTCCAGGACAGACAGAACCACACAGAGAAACCGTGTCTTAAACAAACAACAAAAAAACCCCTACCGATTCAGCATCATCCATCCTGCCCCCAGCTCTTTTTGTTGCAGAGACAGATGTTCTCCATGATGAGTGAGGCTATTTTTCTGGGGGAGATAATGCCTGCCCCTGCTGTGGCTCTTGTGCACTCACACATGGGTAAAAACCATGACCTCAGTATATGACTCACAGTTACCCTTTGCCTACTTTCTCTGTCAGAGCCTCACATAGAAGAAACCCAGGACTAGATGGGGTGATTAAATGTCGCATCGTTCCCCAAGTCTCAAATAAAAGAGTTGGCATTTCCGGCCTTTAACATTGTCTTCAATACCATTCCCCAAGTTCCAAGGTAACTTTGTTAGAAAAATGTGTTTATTTCAGTAGAAAATTGCAGCTCTGCTCTTCTTGTTAGACATGGTCTCTAGACTCTAGAAGACTCAAACGAGGATCTGCCAGGAAGCCTAAGGGACAGGGTACTTGGTAGGTGAGAGCAAAGCCAAGTAGTTCACCGCTGTGTAGCTGGGATCTCTGGGAAGATATTTTCCGTGTGATTCTTTGGTTCTTGGAGGAATCCTGGCCCATGGTGTTCTATAGGCTGTAGCTTTGAACCCTCCACAGAAAAGACAGAAGAGTTGATATTGCTGGTGTTCACTGAGCCAATGAGGTTGACTATTTTGATGGGAGGATTGAGCCGAAGTTCAGGTTTGATCCAGCTCATGGCCAAATAGTTCTAGAGAGAAGAGACACCAGAGTAGGCTACAGTAACAATCTACATGTACTCTCAGAGCTGACACAATAGTGGCCACTGCCTTTGTCCCTTTCTCCATTGGTTAGCACTCACCGGAGCCGAATAGATGAAGTTGAACAGTATAATCCCCAAGATCAGTGTCACCACTAAGCATATGATTTTGGAGCGGTAGCGTTTGCAGAAAATATAGCAGAAGTTTTTAATAGGTGACCGGTACCACAAGAGATAGGAGTCATTGCGTCTGCCCATGACAGTAGAAGCCAAGAATGGAGGAACCTTCAGGTTAAGTGATTGAGAGCCAAGGGCTTCTTTTTTTGGACAGATTGGGGAACCCCTTGCACCCAACCCCAAGTCTTATTCTCTGACACCAATTTAACCAAGTAGGAGGAAGTAACTGTCCCTTTCCACATGGAGGCCCACCAGCCATCACCCTGCACTAAGGAGGAGAAAAGCAGGGCTGTGCCTCCACCCCACAGGGCCTTACACAGGAGGGTGCAGCATAGGGAACTGGTTAGGTTCAGACTGGCCTCGCCCTGCTGGCCTGATTAAAGCTTCCTTCTCTGACAGCATCTCAAGGGTCATCTTCACTTTACCCTAGGAACACCAAAGAATAGAGCAGGGGCTGCATGTCAGACAGCAGGACAAGCTCATTCAGGACTGCCTCCCTACCTCCAGAAACCTGCTAGAGCTAGAGTAGGTGGCATAGCAGTCCTACTCAAGCCTTCCCCAGCTCCTACCGACAAACGCCACTTGTCACCATCGTGGACCTGACAAGGCCACCATCCAGTCATATTGGTCTTCTTAAAGAGAGAGATGCGCTTATGTTGGAGGTTGGACCATTTGGAGTCAGTTTCCATCATTTTGAGGGAGCATAGCTTGCTATTCTGAGCCGGAAGGGGCATGTCCGTTAAATCCAGCTCTAGGACCCCTGAGCCCGGAGAAAAGCCATCGTGAGCACAGTTCCTCATCTCGTGTCACAAACCCTACACCAGGACCTCACCTAAGAAGTCATCAGGGGAGAAGAAGTCATTGTCCCATATCTGGATGATAAGCTTGGCTGGAAACTTCACTGATGTGGGATCCAGGCTCCATATGTAGTCCTGGAGGATAGCAGAAGGCCATGTTGGTGGCCTGCCTGATGGACATTTCCCTTGGATACCTGCTGGTCCACTAGTCAGGAATGACAGACTATCAAGGAAGACGGGTTCTGTCTGAGGACACATCCTAACAATCTGTCACAGGTTGCAGATCTCTAAAGGAGGGGGAATACCTTGGACCCTAGGGCTCTTTTTCCCCCTTCTTCTCCCCACCCCTTACCTTCTGGCTTTGGACGCATACATGCTCTGTCACCAGGTAGTCCATAGTAAAGACGAACCTCCAGTTGAAGATGGCATCCCCAGTCAAGGAGTGGTAGTGGACATCTGTCTTCTGCATGTCCTTCTCCAGCCCAAATAGCCACCTGGGGACAGAGCCCTTTCATCTGGGGTCCCTGTGAGTGGTCCCTATCCCTCCAGACATGAGTGGTGGCAGAGACATGTTCCCGTCAGCACTAGGAGTCTCCAGCATGGTGCCATCTGGGCCCTGCCCCCGTCGTGCCTCACCCTTTGACATAGATGTCACTCATCTTCTCTTTACTCAGGGTCTGGCGAACCAAGTCCACTTGGGTGGTACTCCAGATGATGCAGCGCAGCTCGTACCTGTGGCCACTGTGCTCTGAGGCTGGGGTGGGACCAGCCCTCCCTAGCCACACACAGCCTGCTGAGGGCGGAGCTGCCCATGGAGACTGGACTTGGACAGTAAAGCTCCTAAATTCTACTCAGGGTTGGGCAGAGGCACCCTGAACCCTGGGGCTGAGCTGGAGCGCCATGATCAGGAACCGGGCTTTCATGTACTCACCGTTTAGGCTTCCTGGGGCTGATGTTGACTTGGGGCCCAGGAGGCCCCAGCATCTTGGGGAAGATATCCACCCACATTTGTATTTTTCCCTAGAGCCGGAACGGATTTGCTGGTTGGGGGTTGCCATTGTCTTTGCAGTTTGATGTCATGAGAGTGTAAGGCTTGGGTGAGGCTGTTATACTACCCAGGGGGTGAGGCTTAGAGATGACAAGTGACAAGTGTCACCTCCTAGTGAGTGACCACTGTCAGCTCCTTTAGTTTTTGGCTGGCAAGGCGAGTGAGTGGGGGTGAAGGATCTGGCTTGGAGACCACCAGTGGGTGTTGAGATCTCCCTTATGACTGAGGGTAGGGGGTGAGGTCATGCTAGATGACCTGTTGGTGGGGATCCATGTTGGGGCTGGGTCTCACGTACTCAGCAGCATGGAAGCCTTAGAGGAAACTAGATGGTCAGGAAGGTCATTTTATGTTGTGTTGGCCACAACTTAAGGACATTAAGCCTGCCACAAAGTAGAAAGTCCCAAAAGAGAATCAGAGGTGAAGTTGGTGAGAAGAGGATGGAAAGGGCAGCACCATTACCCTCAGAAAAGAGGTAAATAGCTCTCGTCAGACCTCCTCACCTACTTTAATCTAACAAGTTGACCCACTAGAGAAGCCAGTTTAATAGGAATAGTTATTTTTAAAATTGCTGAGCAGAAGGCTTCATGAATATGAAAGATGTGTAGAGGGGGAAGCCATTTTGCTGAGCAGGAGGCTTCATGAATATGAAAGGTGTGTAGAGGGGGAAGCCATTTTGATAGTCAGACAGTGAGGGAGAGTCAAGGTGCCCTTGGAGTTTGTGTCCTCAGGTTTCTTGCCATAGAGAAGACCGCCTGCAGTTGAGCAGCCAGAACTGGAGTTTGTGATGTTTGTGCCCTCCAGTCTATGATGTCACATCCTTACATCCCAGGAGAGCAAAACGGTGGCACTATTGGTTGGTAGGACACCCTAGAGTTTCCCACAACTGTAGTGAGGTATCCATTTCTTACAGCCTTTCCGGGTTTCAAGTTCTCTGACATCATTGGAGCATCTTTCTTCCTAGTGTGCAAGACATGCTTGGCTCCTGTCTGTGCATGTGTGTGAGTTGTTGGCCTGTCCATGCCCCTGCCTGTGGACTATGTCCTGGGTGCATGGACACTTATAGCCCCTGGTGCAGTCCAGCCCACAGGGAGAGGGGCAGCCTCACATACCTGGTCAATACCTGGCTGGCTGTTACTGTATAGTGTGCGGGTCTCCACATGCTCAGGGACCAGCCCCTGGGTGTTCAGGATGTACAGTGCCAGGCGCTCCTTCTTAGGCCCCAAATCCTTAAAGGTAGGGGGTGTGAACTCTGGATTGGAAATGGCATCATGAAGTCACTAGCATTCCCACCTGACCACCTTCCACAGCCATGCCCGGATGTTTGGGCACAGTCGCCTTCTATGAGAAGAAAGGAGAAAACTGGAAAGATGTTTCTCTCTACCCAAGGACAACTTCTCGTTCTGCCCTCCTCTCTCTCTGCTCCCTGAGGCTATGCTTGTGCCATCTGGAAATGTGCTAGGCTCACCAAAGCTCTGCAGCTTGAACATCTTCCCATTGTAGTAAACCGTGTCGTTCTCAGGGTCAAATACAGGTGGAGGCAGCCCTTTCTGTTTGGCATAGCGTTCCAGAAGGTAGCTTGGGGTCATCTGATCCCGCCACCTAAAGGGCCCCGACCTGTGGGAGTATGCCAGATGGGAAGGAACAGGTCCTGCGGGACATGCTTTGAGCTGGAGGTGAGGGGGCTGGAAATATGGGCACAGAGGCAGCCCAGTTCCCAGCTTCTGCCCAGGGAGCTGTGGGCTCACCCCTCCCCCTCCCCAGCTTGCTTGCTGCAAGGGCCCACACTCACTTGCAGTAGGATTTAGAGAGCCCACAACGGGCTCCAAAGCCAGACAGAAGCCGGTTCTCAAGGTCGATAACTGTAGTTCCAATCTCATCATCGGAAGTAATTAGGTCAAAGTCGTATAGCTGGATCTCTAGGTCCTTCTCCAGCGGGATGTTACAGGTGAGTTCGTACATCCTAGAGGCAAAGGGGTTGGAAAGTGGCTGTGGACATGTACTGTCTGCCTTAGTGGCCAGCATCTCAGCCTAAGGGTCCGTGCCCCACCTCTTCCTTCCTTCACAGTGAATCTGGGCAGCAGAGCATGGGATAGGCTTTTGTCCACCAGCATCCAATCCCTGAATGTGGCTAAAAGTAACTTATAAGGTGGCCTTGGCACAGAGGTCTGAGTGCCTTTCTTGGGGGATGTGGTGTGTGTGAAGAAGTGGTGGATTATCCACTTATCTTCCATCTGTTGAGCCCTTAAGAGCAGGTGAGACACTGCTTACAGGGACTTTGGAGGCTCAGGATTGCTTCTGCCTACCGGAACTGCCTTCTAGCATAGTATGGAGGATGTAGAAAAGTGGCAATGGGTGACTGGGGGCAGCTCACTTGCCAAAGATGGGATCCAGAGTGTTGGGGTAGTATGAGTCCCGGGTGCCAAGTTTCATTTGCCCCAGTTTCAGGATCACATAAGGGTCACACTGGGTAGAAAGGAAGTGGGGAGTCGGTCAAGGCTGGTCAGGGAGGGTGGGCTCGAGGCAGGTTTGTACCTTGAGGTACCTGTAGCATATAAACAGCCTGAGGCTCTAAAGCATGCCGTGGTTTGGGCATGGGGTAGGGGCACTGCTGACAGATGGGATTAATTTCTTTTACCAGGCTATTGTAGTCCTGTGGCTGCAAGTTGATGGCCCGTATCAGGTACACCCGTACCAGGCACATCTGAGGGAAGTCCTCAATTTCAGGCCAAGCAGAGAACTGACGTGGGGGTTTAGGGGCATCTGGGTCCTCAGGAAAGGGATAGATGCGGAAGAGGCCCTGGGGGTGAGAAGGCATTGGCAGCCCAATCTGGCTGTGCTAGCCTAACTTTGTAAAGTCGTCCCCCCCCCCCCACTTCTACCACCTGAGTACAGTGGGGATGAGGGGTGAGGGTGAGCAGCAGGAGTCTTCAGGCAGGGACTATCGAGTTTAAAAGGGCCTTGGGCAAAGACACTCAAAACTACTTGGTATTCCCAGATTATGCTGATGTCAACTCTGATGCACACCCATTCCCTTCAGGTTTGATTGTGTCTGAGGCTTGCATCTTTGGGGGACCAGCATGAGCCAGGACTGGGAACCTGAGGTCTTGCCTCCCTCAATCCTGCCTGCACAGACAGACCTGTGTCGCTCTAGTCCTGGAGCTGTTACTTATGCCCAGGCTCATCTTCCTCAGGGGTGTGTGGAGCCAGGGCTTTTATCAGAGACTTTGGGGACAGACACACCTTGAATTCCCCTACCACAGGACTGTCCACCTTTGGCTTCTCCTGGTAAAGTGTGAAGGTCTGGCAAAAGTCCTGCAGGCCCTGGAAGGCCGAAACTGCTTCCAGCTCGCAGTCATACACCTGGAGAGGCACATGCACCACCTGGGCTGGTGAGGGACCATCAGCTCCCAAGCCTTTTCCTAAGTGTTTTCCAAATCAGTAGCTCCACTGTCTGCTTTAAACAGAGTGGTTGGTGGAAGGGTGCCTGGTACTCTTAGGGGACAATGTAGAAAGACCCTTCCTTTGGGAACAGATGGGCTACAGAGAGATGGGTAGCTGAGCTGCCGAAGACACACCTTGAATTCCCTACCCCAGGTCCACCTTGGGCTTCTTTTCTTTACTTGGGTAAAGTTTGAAGGTCTCCCACTTAGGTGGGAGAGTGCTTCTCTAACACGGTCCCTCACTAAGCTCAAAGTGGTGGTGCACTCAGGAGGTAGAGGCAGGAGGTTCAGGAGTTCCAGGTCACCTACAAAGCAACTTGAAGATCTGTTTGGAACTAGTTGGGATCTTACTGCAAACAAGGCAAAACCAAAACAGATCCACTGCTTGGTGGTTCCCTGACAGCAAGGCCAAGTCCCTAGCCCCTCGCAATGGAGGCCTTGTGCCGGCCCTTCCCTAGGACCCTCCAAACCTTTAGGGCGTGGTAGCTTTTGTGCTTGTACTTCGGGGACTTGTTCCCATCGCCCGTGGCCCACAGTAGCTTGCTCCACCAGTCTACCTCATGCTCATAGTCACCCTGGCAGAGAAGAGGCCCTCGCTGGCGCTCAGGCAGGACGAGAGCCTGCCCACCCTCCAGCTCAACTGACCTGGGTTGTCCCTTGCTCCCTGGTCTGAGTCTGCTTTACCTCGTCTTTGCTGGAATCGAACCAGAACTTCTTGTAGAAGTAGTCTAGGAACTGAAAAGTGAAGAAAGAGGAGAAGAATGGAAGAGGCAGGGTGAGGTGGAAACAGAGCGTGGCTCTTCTGTCCCTTTAAACTTTATATACATAGGCCTTTCAGTTCAGACAGGATTTGGGGCGGGGGTGGTGGTGAAGAAGAGGCATGATGTTTCCCAGTGTTCCTTGCCCATCCATATAGACAGGACTCAAAGGTATTCAGAAATGCAGACCCTCACATACTGTCTGAACCTATGGAGGCAGAATTTTGGTTTTTTATGAGAGTCTCACCATGTACCTAGGCTGTAATCCTCCTGCCTCAATCTCTTCAGTGCTGGGATTACAGACCTAACCACTATGCCCCACCCAGCAAAATCAACCTTCTCTCCCATATCTTGTGCCAAGTATGGAGCTCAGGATCTGTGCATGCTGAGCAAACAATCTGTCATTCAAAGTACATTCCTAGCCCTTGATTTTTTGAGACAAAGTCTTCCTTACAAAGCTCAGGAAGCGCCAGGCGGTGGTGGCGCACGCCTTTAATCCCAGCACTTGGGAGGCAGAGGCAGGTAGATCTTTGTGAGTTCGAGGCCAGCCTGGTCTACAAAGTGAGTCCAGGACAGCCAGGGCTACACAGAGAAACCCTGTCTCGGAAGAAAAAAAAAAAGAAAAAAAATAGTTAAAAACAAAGCTCAGGAAGCTTTCGATCTTCATATCCCATCTTTCCGAGTGCTAGGATTATAGGTATGTACCACTCTGCCTGGCAGCTTTTGATGAAGGCATTTAGGGACTGCTATCCATTCAAATGAGGTGCTGTTGCCCTAGAGCTGTAATCATGGTGCATTAGGGATAGAGGGACTTGGGACAAGATCTTTCTAAATGATTGGCAGCTCTAGGGGGATCCTTCAGGGGCCAGGGTCTCAGATAAGGGGGCTTAGTCCAAACTTGCTTTGTATGTTAGTTTTCTTGTTGTGATCAAATGCCTGACAAGGACTTACGGGAAGAAGGAATTGTTATTTTGGGCCACACTCCGAGATGTCGTGGTGAGGAAGTGATGGGGCAGGTGTCTGGGACAGCTGGTCACATTGCTTATGAATTTGGGAAACAGTGATGAATGCCAGTTGTTGAGCTCACTTTCTCCTTTTTATTTGGTGTAGGACCCCAACCCATGGGATAGTGCTGCTCACATAAGGGTGGGCCCTCCTACCTCGACTGCCCTCATCTAGATAATCCCTCACAGACTTGTGTGGAGGCTTGTCCCCTGGGTGACTTTCAGTCTTGTCAAGTTGACGGTCAGTGTTAACCCTCACACGCTTGCAAGCACGATAACCTAAAGATCTAGAGGCAATATAAAAAGGCCCAGCATGGCAGTATGTGTCTGCAATCCCAGTACTGGGGAGGTGAAGACGGAAGAATTCCTTGGCTGGCCGGCTAGCCCAGTCTAATTAGCAATTTCTAGTCAGTGAGCGACCCTATCTCAAAAAAGCAAGGTGAAGTTATATCTGGCCTCCACACATGAATACACACACACACCACGTGTACCCCACACACAAATGAATAAACAATAATAAAAGCTGAGGGGCTGGAAAGATGGCTCAATGGTTAAGAGCACTGGCTGCTCTTCCAAAGGACCTGGGTTCAAATCCCAGCACCCATATGGTAGTTCACAGTTGTCTGTAATGGCCTGGCCTGGTGGCACACGCCTTTAATCTCAGTACTTGGGAGGCAGAGGCAGGTGGATCTCTGTGACTTTAAGGCCAGCCTGGTCTACAGAGTGAGTTCCAGGATAGCCAAGGGTACACAGAGGAACCCTGTCTCCAAAAAACAAAAGAAACAAAACTAATAAAAGCTGAGATGAGCTGAGTGAATAGCTGTAATCCCAGCACCTGGGAGGAGGAGGCAAGAAGATTGGGAGTTAGTTCATGCTTATCCTCTACTACATAGCAAGTTCAAAACAGCCTTAGATACATGAGACCATGTTTCAGAACTGCCTGCTTCATAGCCCACCTCCTCTCAAACACTCAGGTGATTCTCACATGTAGATTTGGCTGAGGACCAACCCTTAGCCTTGTCCTGTACAGCTAAGCCTCCTCATGGGGTTAATAGACACCTCGCTATACAAACAGGGTCATTCATGTGAGTAGACAGGAGAAGGTGACGGGGTACTCACAGTGTCGGGCTTCCTCACAGACAGGCCTGTGGAGAGAAGTCACAAGCTTCAGGAAGGGAGAAGCCCAGGGATAGGGGCACCAACCTCACAAAGGAGCCAGGGCCCCACCCTACTCCTGATGAGGACTTCCTAAAGAAGAGACAAGGCCAGGAGAAAGAATCCTACTTGGCAGCTTTACAGGTGTGTAGTTCAGAGCCCAGGGGTCACAGAAATAGGGCTGGAGGAAGTCAATGTTGGCCTGACCAACCACAATTTGCTGGCCAAAGATCTGGCTGTCCACCACTTTCACCACCAGGGGCACTGCATGGGTCTCCTCCATAGGCATGAACTACAAGCCCAAAGAGAGGGGACTGTGAGGCCCCTTAAGAGAAGAAAACCATCCAGCCCCTACCTAGCGCCTCTTACCACCGTGAAGAAGAAGGTGGACGTAGGGAAGTTGGGATTCTCCTGGTAGTTGCTGATGGGTTCTGTGCTCAGGGACTCTTCCCCACATTCCACCAGGAGCTGGGGGTAACTCACCTCCTTCATGTTTCGAAGGCCCCAGGCCATAATCTGTGAGATTATGCAAGTCTTAGGGTGGGGACAAACTGGCCTAAAAGTGACATACGGCCAGAAGCTAGGGTTAGGAATGAGGCAGTGCCAGAGCTAGTATTTGAGACTCCCCAAAGTCTCCCTGCCCTGGGAAGGGACAGGCTGGTTCTCAAGACCTGGTTGCTGTCTGCTTAACCAGCAGCTGGATCCACCACTCACCCCCACTGGCCTCCAAGCAGGTAGTTGGTACACCTGCTCACTGCTGGCTTGCCGGGTGCAGACAGCGCTCAGACATTGAGTCCCTGAGACTGGCCACCCCTAGAGACCCCCGAAGCAGGTGGTGCCCAGGTTTTTCAGAGTCCCTAAGCCATTTGGCTTTTATTACTGACTTGTGTCCTAGACAGCTCCATGACCAACCAGTGACTGGGCACCCTGTCATTTCTCAACTGACAAAGGGATGTCCATACCCTTCATGAGATCCTCTCTGGGGGCTGAGTGGGAACCAACCCCATTGGCTGGTCTTAAGGAGGCACTCGTTCTGGACTACTTGATATCTGCCAGATCCTAACAGGGCTGAGAATAACCAATGTGGGGGCCACAAGCTGGGATGGGCTTAAGTCGTGGTTCTGCCATTTAGTCTCTGGCCACTGTGTCTGCAATGTGTTGTCTTTGAGCCTTCATTTCTTTCTCAGGAAGTCGGTTCCTGATGCACAGGGTCAGCACAAGGTAGCCCCAGGACCACTGCCCCTTCCCTGCCTTGCTGCTTTGTCCAAGTCTGTGCCCTCACTGATCTCCTGGGAATGTGTTCTTAGGGTTCCAGCTTTGGGCCAGGTTGTCAGAAAAGTCTCACCAAGAGTTCCAGTGTGCCCTAGGCTGCAGGGGGGTTTAATCCAGCAACATGGCTACTCTGGCTGGAATACAGACACACCCTTAGCATCCACCTTTAATCCCAAACAGTGGAGGTGAGGTTAGGTTACAGAAGGAAGCACCTATGTTTGAAAGTGATGTCTAGTTGAGTGGCAGACAAGGTGATGACTCAGAGAAAGATTTGACAGAATGAGAATAGGATATGTCTAACTCTCACTACAAGAGACAGGATAGCCGGGCGGTGGTGGGGCACGCCTTTAATCCCAGCACTTGGGAGGCAGAGGCAGGCGGATCTTTGTGAGTTTGAGGCCAGCCTGGTCTACAAAGTGAGTCCAGGACAGCCAAGGATACACAGAGAAACCCTGTCTCAAAAAACCAAAAAAAAAAAAAAAAAGAGACAGGAAAAAGAGGATTTAGGGGAGCAGTAAAGAGAGACAGAGAGAAGAGGAAGAGGCAGTTTTACCAGAACAGTTTTACAGAAAAAAGTTTAAGAGAGAACAAGCCAGAGAATGAGAAGGAGCCACAAGATTAGAACCGATTGCTAGAGTTAGTTTGAGGCCAAGCAGAGCAATTCAGGAGAGGCTGAGAGAGAAGCCAGATTGAATCAATCATCTTGGAGAGGAGTTTGAGCCTGCCAGCAAGAGTTCAGAAAGAATAAGGGTGAGCTTATTCAGCAGTAAGTCTCAGGGGCTAAAAACATTCTAGATAAGACTGTATAGAGGCTAGAAGCTTCCAGGACTAGGCCTAGGTTAGCAGACGGAGGAGGCAGTAAGCATCTGAGATGACATTTCCATCAGGCAAATAAAAGTTACTTTTACACTAGGCTGCTTTGGGAAAGGCTTATCCCTGTCCACCTCTCCCTATCTGTACACACCTCAATGGCCATCATTTTCATGGTAGGCTGAATGTCCTTGGGCAGCATGTGAATTCCATTCTTACAGGGGATACTTAGGATTGGCAGGTGTGAGTCTTTCAGCTTCTGGAGGGCAGAGGAGGGAAATTGAGGGGTCGGGGGAGATGAGGCACTGTCCCTACCCAACATGTCCCTTAGAGAGGGCTCAGCTAAAGAAGTCTGAGGAGTTGTGTTGGAGCTAGAGGGAAGTTAAGGAAGAGGTTGGCCAGTCTGACAGCACTGAATCAATCCATCCTGAGGCTTGGAGCTTTCCTGAGGGGAAGGGGTGGGCCCTGGTGTTTCTGGAAACTTGGAGGTGGAGGTGGAGCTGGGCCAGGGAGGGGCCTAAGCCCTGCTCTGTGCATCTGTACCTGTGTCTCTAGGATCAGCTCACAGGATGCCAAGATCTCACCCTCTTCCTCTCCCAACTCTTTGACAAGGGGATGCCACCTCAGGGGGGTCAAGACCCAGTGCTCTATGTCCAGCCAGACCACTGGGGGCCACATGCTCCGTCCCCATAAGATCTTCTTCCCCTAGAGGAGAAGGGAGTTCATAGAACGTGGAGGCCCAACCAGGCTTCCAGAATGAGCTTCTGAGGAGGAAAGGGGCCATAGTTAATACATTTCCATGGGCTCTGAACAACGGCCTCACTGAGTACTTCAACACCTTGTTCCAAAATACACTTCTATCCCGAAGCAAGACTATGAGGTAGATCTTCCTCCCTCAAGCACAGCCCGCTGTACCCTTGAATCATGCTGCCACAGTTCCAGCACCACAAGTGGGGGCTTCTCTTTGGTATCCTTGGGATTCTCAAATAGCAGAAGGTGCTGGAAGATGAGCGTCTGGGCCCATGTCGGAGCTGCAGAGCTTCGGAGGGTCTGGGTGCACAGGCTGTGGTTCAAAAAGACCACTCGGATGAAAGGCTCTAGATCAGGGAGGGAAGGCAGGGCATCACAGCTCCAAACTGCCAAGGGAGACTCCTCTCCTCTGCTGCAGCGGCAGCAGCCATTAGAGCCAAGGAGACGCAGGATGGGCACTGAGTCTGCTAACCCTTCTACAATGCTGCCTCCGCAGGAGGCAGATAAACTGTGGGTATCCTACGGGTCCAGGGAACCTTTGCTTCCACCCATGTGAGTGTCATGCCCACTGTAGTTACAGCTTGGCTTTCATAGAGATGGAGGAAACCTTCTGGGGCTAAGGTTTCCCATTAGTGATCATCCACTGGAGCAGTGAATGTCCTTTAATATGGCTGGTGATGCTCAGGGACACAGATTTCACAAAAGATCCCTGCCACCCACTGCTTATCTTCTACAAACAGTGCTATTAACAAGACAGGGTGGGACCACTCAGTTCACTTCCTGAACGGTTCTATGGTTCTTCCTCACACGGGGCCTCCTTCCTGTCCCCCTTCTTCTACAAAGCCTCAAGTGATGTGGTTTCCCAGCATGTCATACACACTCTCTCTTTTTAAAATTTCTTTATATTGTGTGCACTTGTGTTTTTCCTGCATATATGTCTGTGTGAGGGTGTTGGGTCCCCTGGAACAGGATTAACAGACAGTTGTGAGCTGCTATGTCAGTGCTGGGAATTAAACCCACATCCTCTGGAAGAACAGCCAGTGCTCTTAACCACTGAATCATCCCTCTAGCCCAGTCTGTTACTCTCTTCCAGTCCTCTGCTTTGCAAGCTTCTCCCTCTTCTAGGCCTACTAAATGATCCCAGCTGAGTGACTGAGTTTCTCAACTCTCCCTCCAAATTTCACATTGGGGTCACATCTCAAGAGCACCCTGGATTTGTAGCCTTTGTTTGGGGAGTCTTTCCCCCCAATTATAGTCATAAACTTTGTACTGGCTAGTTTCAAGCTAGAGTCATTGGAGAGGGGAGAGCCTCAGTTGAGAAAATGCCTCCATAAGATCCAGCTGTTGGCAAATAAGCCTGTAGGGAATCTTCTTAGTGGTTGTTGTGGGAGGGCCCAGTCCACGGTGGATGGGACCACCCCTGGGCTGGTGATCCTGGGTTCTATAAGGTTGAACAAGCCATGGGGGGCAAGCCAGTAAGCAGCACCCTCCATATCTTCTCCATCAGCTCCTGCCTTCAGGTGTCTGGCCTGTTTGAGTTCCTGCCCTCACTGCTTTTGATGACGAACTGTTTGTTATATGGAACTGTGAGTGAAATAAACCCTTCCCTTTCCAAGTTGCTTTGGTCATGTTTCATCACAGCAACAGTAACCCTAAGACAAGCTTCTTGGGAGAGAGATGTGCATCTTTGTCACATATCCATCACAGACTTGTGTGGATATGTTGCCAGGCCTTAGAGATAGGAGATAAGACTGAATGACAAGGGGCATTCCTACCCTGAAAAGTCAGAATATCGTTGTATATCAGATTCCGGGCCTGGTAGATATAGCAGAAGAGCTGGTAGTAGTGAGGCTCTGGGTAAAGAGAAGTCTCATTCATTACTTGTCTCCAGGGTCCTCATAGGTTCCTCCCTACTCCCTGTCCTCAGGCCTTGGCCTCTGGGACCACATAGACTCCCAGGCTGGACTCACTGTTGAGGACACAGTAGATGAAAGGCATGGTGGGGACCCGGGGATCCTCCTGGGTGCGCCTCCAGGAGTCCCTCAGGTGTTGCCGTGACGACGTCTTCTCCATTTCCTTCTTAGGTTGCTTTTCCAGCTCCACTGCCTGTGCCCAGAAAGGCTCCCCTAAGCTTCTCAGTGCTTCCTGACTCCTCTCCCCTGGCCTTACCCACCATCTGCCCCTCTAAAAGTACCACCTGCCAAACTTGAAGAGTTGGGGCCAGCCTACAGTGATCAGGGATGTATGTTCCTGATCCTCTGGAAGGTGGGGTAATAAGTGTCACCTAAACCATGGAGGCCTTACCAAAGATCCCTCCAAGAGGAATATGGGAGCCACACCCTTGTCCTTGTTAGGCGCCAGCCGTCGGTGCCAGCACCGGCGACGGAACCGGCTTGTGGGCTTAGGGTCCAGGTGGAACTTGGAGTCAAATGTGCCGTACTCCCAGCCCTCCTTTCCCTCCTCAGAGAGGTCTTGCTGCAGGGAAAAACACAGGGTCTCAGAGTCGTGCCCCTGTCCCTGCTTTGTAAGAGACTCCTGCCTGTGGACCAGCCAGGTCCCTTGCTACAGATGCCTCACCATCTGTAGAAAGGAGAGGGTCTCCTGCTCCTGGCTCAGCTCCTCGCCTGACTTCCCGTGATTCCGGAAGCGCATGCGCACCCAGTGTCGCCGGCGGCATGAATGGTAAGTCTTTTCCACCGAGTTCCAGACCTGGGGCAGGCCGGAGGGTGGGATCCCCACTCCGTACTCCCAGCCTGCGGGGGCAGCACCATGGCCTCTGGGTCCACTTGAACCTGCAGACTTGAGAGGCTTTGACATGCCTGAGAAAAGGGCTCTAGAGAGACAGGTCCCAGGGATAAAGGGTCCTCATATCTGGGAAGATGTGTTCCAATTGTGTAATTTGGACTACATGGGACCAGCTGCAGCAATTGCTTGTGTCTGGGGCCCAGGCCTCAAGACTTCCAAACCACTGCTCCTTCCCTGGAGCCACTTTGGGTAAATTGAGGCTCTACAATCAAATTCATGTTCACAGGCATCCATCCACTAGGTCAGGCCTCGGGAGGAGCCTGCTGCATTTCAACACTAGGGTATGTGTCTGTGGAATGGGTAGAGACGCTATTCCCTAGAGGCTGAGAACCCCAGGAATTCAGATGCGTCCTGCCTGAGAGCTTGGCCACTCAGAGATTGCCAGAAGAACTAGATTGAAACGTTTTAGGGTCCCAGGCCTTCATGCCTCTATTGACCAGAGACTGACCTTCACTGTCCACTGCATGGTTGAGCTCCACAATCCAGTTCTTCCTAAAGTGCCATCCTTGAGGACACTTCACATTCTTCAGGGCTTCCACAGGCTGTCCATTCTGTATGGATGTTGAGGTGAGGGAAGGCCCAGCCATGTGAGATAGATGCCTTCCATTGCTTTCACACACACTCCTATCTCTGACCCTCCAGCCACCCTCAAGGCCAGAAAATCTTGCTCCTTCTGCTGCCACTATGGTACCTTTTATTTTAAGATTTATTTATTTTTACATATATGAGAGCTCTATCTGCAGGTACCCTTGCATGCCGGAAGAGGGCATCAGATTTCATTATAGATGGTTGTGAGCCACCATGTGGTTGCTGGGAATTGAACTCTGGACCTCTGGAAGTGCAGACAGTGCTCTTAACCGCTGAGCCATCTCTCCAGCCCCTTTTTTTGGTTTTTCAAGGCAAGGTTTCTCTGTGTATCCCTGGCTGTCCTGGCTGTCCTGGAACTCACAGAAATCCGCCTGCCTCTGCCTCCCAAGCGCTGGGATTAAAGGCATGTGTCACCATGCCCAGCTTTTATGATGCTTCTATTTAGAGGTGAATAGTTCTCTCCTTATTGCACTGGGGACAGGACAGATTTGCATGGTTCTACTCAGCGGCCCGCAGCCCTACTCCATTAAAATGAAACAAAATTCAAAGGCTAGTTCCTATATTGTAGCATCATATTTCCTGTGCTCAAGAGTGATAGCAAAAACCCGGGCGGTGGTGGCGCACGCCTTTAATCCCAGCACTTGGGAGGCAGAGGCAGGCGGATCTTTGCGAGTTCGAGGCCAGCCTGGTCTACAAAGCGAGTCCAGGACAGCCAGAGCTGTTAAACAGAGAAACCCTGTCTCGAAAAACCAAAAAAAAAAAAAAGAGTGATAGCAAAGACAGAATATTTCTGTCATGATAAAGTGTGTGTGCATGTGTGCATGTGCGTGTGTGTGCATGTGCTTGTGTGCACTCATATGTGTGCGTGTTCATGCATGTGCCTGCTCGTGTGGGGGTGGAGCATGCGCACATGTGCTCACGAATGTGGAGGCTGGGTGTCAATCTCGTTGCTCAGGAGCCCATCCATCATAGTTTTTGAGACAGTGTCTCTTAACTGGATTTTGGGGCTTGCCTGTTAATTTAGGCTCTCTAACCAGCAAGCACTAGGGGCCTACCTGTTTCTGTCTCTCCACTGCTGAGATTGGAAGTACATACTACCATGTCTGGCTTTTTATGTGGGTGCCAGGAATAGAATTCAGGTTCAAACTCCAACTCCTGGGCTCAAGTGACCTTCTGCCCCATCTCCCAAAGCAGCCAAGCACCACAGTGTGCAGCTCTTTCTGACATCCTATTTAAGGTATTGGCAGCTTACTGTTCTTGAGTACAACCCCTTCAACAGTGCTAGAAGACGGTACCTCAGGGCTTAAATGCTTATCTGGGGTCCCACAGCTTGTATGGAACAGTGCTCAGACATAGCTCTTAATGCTGGGCCACCCCAACTTCTGATTCTCCCCTTCTGGTCCTTGCCTCCCCTTGCCCCCCCCATACTTTATGGCAGGATGGAGACACTCACCACATCTGTGTTGGGGATAGCTGCAGGCACCCAGGCACCTGCGGTGTCGCGGCTCTGGTTCTCATACACCTCTTCCAACACCTGGCTCTTGTTGATGTCTATGTCCAGGAGGAGTCTGGGCAGCAGTGATACCCCAAGTTCCCAGAGCTGTCTAAACTTTGCTGGCCAAGCACCCTATATGACATCCCACCTCTCTTGAGAAAAGCAGAGCCTGGCATGCAGACAGGGTATTGGGCAGGACCACTGGTCTTGTGTATTCCCACTCATAGGGAATAGCTTGGTGGCTTTGGGCCTACCTCTTTAAGTTCCCACTGACTAGCCCTCCCAGTTGAGAGGGAGTCACACAGTGGGACATGCCAGGTGTCAGGTCAGGGTTTGTACTCTCCTTACCTCCTCTGAGGCTCCACTATCCAGTCGTCCTGCCAGTACCATCCTGGGGGAGCCTTGAAATCTGTCTTGGGGACAGCTTTGCGTCCCATGACATCTGAGAAGTTGGGGCAGTGGTACAGTCCCTGCTCTCCCCACTGGTCTTTGTACTTGGCCTGATTCTCATACTGGGGGAGGGAAGTCCCAGTCAGTGCCCATACCTCCTTCACCAACTACCTGGTGTTAGGTATGTTGAGACTCCTGTTCCCCAACCTTTAGAAATGTAGCAGCCAGGCAAGATGGGCCATTTCCATACTGTCCCTAGGAGACTGTGGCTCAGTAGTCAACATTACCTGCTCAGCTAGCAGAGGACTGGGGTGGTGCCCTGTTAAAGCCTGCATCCCCAGTGTAACCTGCCTATTCCCTAGTCACTGTGAGACCTGAGAAATTCAGTCCTGCTGCACACTTACCCTTCTGTGATACCCCCAGGTCTTTTCTCCTGCATCCTCCTCCATCCCTTCTCTACCTCTGCCTTAAAAAGGCTGCTGAGAAACAGATGTGCCTTGGCAACCTTAGGGAATTGGTTCCAGAATGCCCCTGGGTACCATAATCTATGCTCTAGTCCTTTACATTTTAAAATGGCCTAGCATCTGTATATACCATATACTTAAATCATCTATAGGTGGCATAAGACCTAATCCAATGCCAGTGTTATGTCAACAGTTGTTCTAGTGTGTCGCTAAGGTCATAGTGATGAGGAAAGAGATATGCACATGTTCGGTATAGACGCAGCCATCACAGACTTAACTGTCTTTTCAAGCCACTGGTGCAGTACATGACTGTAGATACAGCTGACATGGGGAGCTGACAGTGTTGTGATATATTATTACCACATGCAACAGTGTTTTTAGTGCATTTTTTTTAAAAAATAGCTCTGGTTATCTGGTAGACATTATGTAGCCTGGGCCAGTCTTGAACTCTCAGCATTTCTCCTGCTTAAACCCCCCAAGTGTTGAGACTACAATGCACATTCCAACCAACTGAAGAAAAAAAAAGTTATCAATGCATACTTAAAAGGCCTATGTTATTGAATTCTGTCTTCCAGACTTGACATAGCCACTGTTGTCCTGAAACCAGGTCAGCTGTGACTCCCCACAGGAGGCTATGCAAGATAGGGCCACCTGTTCCTTCTTTGAAGTACATAAGCACCTTACAAGGCTCATGGGCTCCTCTCCTCCCCAATATACATAAGCAGCTAACAGTTACTGAGGAAGCCTCCTTTGGTGGTATAGCTGCCCAGTGCTATTACACTGCTCATGCTTCTCCAAGTAACCCCAGTTAAACCACTGTCTCACCAAGCTGACCTCGATGGAACTGTCTGCTCTGTCGCGGGTCACCTATCTGAGGTAGATAGAGATTTGTTCACATCTCCCCAGAAGAGATCACAGAAGAGCCTGACACTCAAAATTCCCTTCTGGTAGAGCAGTTTTCCTGGGCCAGCACTTCTCCAAAGAACAAAGGGCATCCCTTGCTCTCTGCAGAGCAATCTGCCCAGTTGTTCCCCTGTACCCCTGATGTTCTGCGGACAGAAGCCTCCGGTCCACCTCCTTTCACATTCCCTGGCCTTTCCCCACCTCCCATGACGTCCAGTGTAGCCTGAAGGTCTGGCAAGGGTCTACAGGGATCCCAAGCTGCCTGTTGGTAACAAATAAGACTCTATACAATTTGGAGCCCTGATCTGTTCTCATGCTTTGAGAGAGCTAGGAGAAGGCACTCAAAACACTCACCAGGAATAGTGTGGCCAGGTACCAGAGGGTACCTGGCCACTCAGGCCCCATTTTGTTAGTGCATGTGAGCAGGGTCACCAGGCTAGCTCCATCCACGATTGTGTTCATTGCTGCTACCTCTCAGAGCTCTCTTAGTGTCAGATTTGGGTCTGATCTATGGTCTCCTCACCCTCCCTTCCTGAACTGCATGCCCCACTATCAGGCCTGCTCTTCCCTGCCTTGGCCCTGACCTGGCTCCTTCTACACCACCCTCCACATGCCCTGGGTGTCCACTCACCGTCTCTGCATACACCACCAAGTCGCCCTGCTGGAGCAGCTTCAGATTCTTGCTGTGTATGACATTGCCAAGCCACATGCAGACCCGGAGGTGGGCTCGGAGTGTGTCCTGTCCTTCACCTTCTGGGTACTGAGCCAGAGGCACATCAACACCACGGGGATGGCATGGAGGTGCCAGTCCCCGGAGGGGACAGGGATGTGGGTGAGGGAAAGGGGGAGGGAGGGTCATGCATTGCAAGTATGGGCCACATCCACCCCTTTTGACCAAGTTCTGAGAGCAGGGGCCCTCACATCAAACTGCATGCTGGAACCAAAGAGTCTACAGTAGTACAGTACAGCTCTGGGCTGGCCACCAGCACTGAAAAATGACTGAGTTCTGCCCTGGTGTTCACAGAGGGAAGCAACAGGCAGAGAGAAAAGAGGGGTGTGGAAGGTGGGTGAGGCTGCCTGGGGAGCCCCCATTCACTGTCTACGGCTTGACCACTGTGCACCAGCACTTGCTATGCACCTCAATCCTCATACCCCAGTGAGGTCACCAAGCCCACTGGCCTGAGTACCGCACTGAGGTACCGGACAAAGACAGGAAGCAAAGACTTTGGATACTGCTAGAAAAGGCAGAGAGCAGGCCTATTTGGGGTTGGAGAAGCTCAAAGTGGCCTGTCTGTTGATGGGGTTAATACAGGTGGCTATGGCAGGCCAGAGAAGCTGCATTTTCCCTGAGAGGCAATGGGAGTTATGAAGGGGCTATAAGAACCCTCCTTTTTCCAAGAGAGAAGGCCTTCAGGGGGTTTGGTCGGTCTGATCTGAAGAACTAGTACCAAATCCTATAGTCATTGAAGGTCCTACAAGTCACCCAGTTGTGGTTCACAGGAGAAAAGCCAAGGTACTAGATCAAGTGGTAGGCATGGGAGTGATGGAGGAGGTGTGGGATTCTGAGGAGCATTACACAGATGTGGACTTGGCAGCAGCTCAGATGCTGAGAAGTGCAGCCCTTTGCCTTCCTCTGGGGACCATATGAGCCCTGTTTTACTTAATGCAGGGCCAGGGAAGGAACATATGGGCCATGTCCTCAGGGGGGTCCCATAGGGCTTTCTTGCAACCTCTTGGAACCCCAGGGGTTCTCTATAGGGATATGGGAACCCTATCATCCCCAGAAAACCCTCCTCTCCCCCACTTCCCCACCTGTAAGAGGAGGTTCTGAATCTTCCCACAGAACTTGCCAGAGCTCAGGGGTCCTGCTGGGGAGAACAGGACAGTGTGGGCAGGTACTCGAGCATAGGCCACTCGCTGCTGCTTGGTCATTAGCCAGATCATCACATCAGGAAGGCTCTCCTGGGGCTGCCAAGGTAGGAGAACATCAGGACCTGTGTGGCCATTTCCAGGCTTCACTGTCCAGCCAATGCATCCAGTGCCTACCTCAGGGATCACAGCGTTGAGGCGGCGCAACCAGTCCTCTGCTTTGCCCACCATGTTCCTTGGCTTGGCCTCCTTGGCCATTTGCGCTAGTTGCTGCAGAAAACGGCTGCGAAGTTGCCATTTATGCTTGTCCAACTTGTTAGCTTTGGGCTGATCAGTCATGCATGGCAGAGAGCGCCTGTGGCCGGGACAGGTCAGTAGGGAGGAATGTCTACTTCTGGTCCTACTGCAGGCCAGGGGTCCTTTCTAGCCTGGAGCCTCTACCCCACCCATGGCTGGCCTGATCTGGGGAGACATGCCCAGCTCTTCCTAGGAAGCTGGCTTACTGTGGGCTTGACTCAGGCTCTGACTCGCCCAGTCTGCTTCCACCCTTGAAGCCTCATGCTATGGGCATCGCGTGTGGACATGGAACAACAAAGTCTGGGTTGGACTAGAGTTCAGGGCTGTTCTATACGGGCAGGAAAAGCAGCTGTGTTCGGGGTCAAGCCATCGGGAGGAGGTTTGAGTAGTGTTCCTGTGTGGTAAGGGTCCATTGGGTGCTACTCAGAGCCTCCAGTTTCCCTTTTGAGCCTTACCCAGCTCAGCCTAAGCCAACCCCAGCCAGGGTACTCTGCTCTTACCTGCAGTCCTCCATCAGCTCCTTCAGCAGTTTCTCCCACTGTTGGAGCAGAGCTGGATCCTTTGGATTCCGTATAGACTTCAGGGTGTCCAGGTTGGCTTTCTGCCCATTGAGAGAAAGGGAGACAACTGGCCTCAGCCTGGAGGTCTCCTGGCTGAAGGACTGACAAGCCCTAGAGGCCTTTAAGGAGTAACCTGATGTCAATTCCAGACTGCAAAGCTAGGGCTCCCTTTCTTCCCTACTTCCTACACCCAGAAGAGGAAATGGGTGGTGATAGAGATGTGTGGAAGCCCACCTGCAGGCATGAGAAAGCTGTGGCTAGAGTAGAGGTCCTATATGTACACATCTTCTGAGCCCTATGTTCCTTGACAAGAACCCAAGACTCTTTTTGTACTGTGGCCCTTCCCAGCCTCTCTGATTTCCATGATACCTCTGTGGCCCTAGTTCCTCTCATGGCTTCAAAAACTGGCACATCACTGTGACTGAACACATTATTCCCTTTGTGCTTCCATCCCCCCTATGAATTTTTCCAAACCGCACTGCCCTGTCACCCCCTAACTGCTCTTCCTCCTCCCTCCGCACCCCAATCTCTCTGCTTCTAAATCTCTTGGCACCTGTATTTCCATGGCAACCCTAGTGGCATTGCACAGTAACTGCACCTCTGACCTCTGAAGCCAGTGAGAACAAGTCTGTTTTTATTGATCCTTGTGCCTTCAGTGTCCTGTGCTGTCTGGCACACTTCTCAGTGATATAGAGGTGACAGTATTGTGGCGTGTGCAAGTTGGAGGTGTGACTGCGTTCTGAGTACTGTGATGTAAGATCCTAAGCCTCTCATCCACTCCAGCTCCCTCCCTCCCGCACACTTACCAGGTGATCCCTGGTGATGTAGAACAGGTTGAGGCAGTTCATTCGGAAGCTAACATCCTCCCAGTTGGAGGTCACAGCCACCACAGGCTTCGTGTTGTACCAGGGCACATAATGGTAGATAGTCCCTGAGATAGAGAGACACAGGATGGAGGAGGGCGGGATATCTGAGGGACCATACCTAGAAGGTCCTACACTGGATCCTCCTAAAGGATTGCTCCTGGGCTACCTTGGTTCTCCAGGATCTGCAAACTATGCCAAATGGGCCCTCCAGCCTGAGCCCAGAGCGAGTGCTTGGTTAACATGGCTGGTTCCTATAGGGTGTACATTGTGTTCAGTGTGTTAGGTGGCTTTTCAAAGCCCTTGGTTTACAGGTATGAACATCAGATCAGGTTGGTGCTGATGTGGGTGCTGAGAACTGGAAGAGCAGTAAGAGCCATCTCCCCTACAGAATACTTTTTTCGGCAATACCCTGCTGTGTTGGCCTCAAAAGAACAAAACCACAAGTACCCCAAATATTTAGGCAGCAGAAAACCTATGAGGCCAGTGCTCAAATCTTGGAAAAGCTGTGCTTCTTCCTTAGGAACTTCAGGATGTGAGAGTATGACAGAAACCTGGGTGCTACCTAGTGCGGGCAGTTTAGCAAGACACCCCAAGTCCTGGGACTCCTGAAAGATGTGTTGAGGTCCTAACCCCACTGCCTCAATACACCATCTAACGTGGAAACAGGGTCACTGACAATGTAATTAGTCAAGACGAGATCATTCATTGTAGAGTAGGATGAGTCCTTAAGCCAATTTCACTGGGAGACAGACAGAAAGATGGTGTCCATGTGAAGACCCAGCACCACTGGAAGAAATCAAGGGAAACTAGAGGCTGAGACTGGAAAGATTCATCTGCCCGATGAAGAACACCAAGGATTGCCCTTAGTACCCTCCCAGGGAACCAACCCTGACTCCCTCACTTCCAACCTCTGCCTTCCTTTTGTCTTCTTGTTACTTTTTTGGGTTAAAAAAATTTTTTTTGAGACAGGGTTTCTCTATGTATCCCTGGCTATCCTGGAACTCACTCTGTAGATCAGGCTTGGCCTCAAACTCAGAGATCTGCCTGCCTCTGCCTCTGCCTCTTGAATGGTGGGATTAAAGGTATGTGCCACTACAGTCCCTTATTGTCTTAGTTTAAACTTTTTAAAGTAAAATTTTTATTTTGTTACTTGTGTATTCTTGGCTCATGTATATATGCGAGTGCAGGCCTGCACATGCCACAACATGTATGCAATGCTCAGAGGACTACTTCCAGGAGTCAGTTCTCCTCTGCCACCACGTAGGCTCTGGGCATCGATCTCAGAGCATCAGGCTTACACAACAATAATTTTTGCCCACTGAGCATCTTGCCACCCCAGAGTCATTTTAAGCCACCCAATTTCTTCGACAAGGTAACGTCCGACTTAGAATGAAATGAGGATATCCCAAAACCTCCACTCTCGGGGCCAGGAAGAATAAGAGATGTCCCCAGAAGGGGACAATAAGGACACCTGCCTGTCTCCACTGTGGCTCTAGATGGAAGGGAAGAGAACCTTCCCCAAGACATAGAATGCAGTTCAGCGTTCTGAGACATGTTACTGCTGAAGTCTGAAGGATGGCAAGCAAGCAGGGTAGAACTGGTCCTTAGGCAGTGGCCCCAGTCCCTGGAGAGAGGGACAGGCAAATCTCCCTAGAGAATGGAATTGGAGCTAGACCTCAAACAATTCCCACAACATGGAGAGAAAATTAGCAGTTTAGAAATAACACACACGTTCCCTACCCAGCCATTCCAGTTCCGCTGTAAATACCCTTCAGGGAGGTAAATACAGCAACTATGAAAGGTGCAGAGAGGGCTTGTAGCAGCTGTAATTGGAATGGCCAGAAGATGACAAAGACTAAAGTACTCTTCATAATAGAGGACATAAAAAAGTATGCTAATCAGCTGTCTCATGGGACAGATGGTTGTGAGTCACCATGTGGGTGCTGGGAACCTAATGCAGGTCCTGTGGAAGAGCAGTCAATGGTCTTAACCACTGAGCCTTTTCTCCAGCCCCCTGGAGCTCAATTTACTTAGCTAGGTGGCAACCAACAAGGCCCAGTGATCCTCCTGTCTCCACCCCAACCTGAGGTTACAGACTTTTTAAAAAAATATTATGTATGCAGTGTTCTGCCTGCATACATGCCAGCAGGCCAGAAGAGGGCACCAGATCTCAATGTAGATGGTTGTGACCCACCATGTGGTTGCTGGGAACTGAACTCAGGACCCTCCCAAGTGCTGGGATTAAAGGCATGTGCCATCATGCTGGGCCAAGTATGTTATTCTTGAATCAAACCTTTACTTAAGAAATTGAAAAATAGTGATACCCTGGTGAGCACCGTGGTGGAGGGAGCCATCAGCTGTTCTTTCAGGCCCAGGGGCGTGGTTGGCTTTGAACTTGTGCTGACTGTGAATATTTATATATTGTAAAAATGTAATGTACCATTTGTATCATGGGCACAAAGAAAAACAGTGAGGACAAAAAGGACAAAATCAGTGTGTACAATACAGTGTGTGGAGTGGTAAGAGCGCCACTGAGAGGAATAAAGTGGGGGAAGGCAGGCACTGACAGGCCATACCCTAACTAAGCCCTTTCTGAAAGGATCTAGAAGTTTCCAGAATATAGAGTGATCCTAGCATAAATAACATGGGCAAGAGATTTAAACATATGGGTGTGAGTGTAGAATGAGACTGTATACAGGGCAGATTACTTCTAGAAGGAAACAGAAAACTAGAAAGGACAATTCACAAAGAGAAACATCTTAAATTTTTCTGGAATTGCAGGAAGACAGCAGTTTAGACTCAGACACTGGATGAACAGGCTATATAATAAATAAAAGGAGATCCAAGACTGGAGGTTCTGAACAGGAAGGAGCCGGAGGAGGGGAAGAAAGATGTCAGCTTTCTCCTTCTGCTCTTGGACAAACAGGGAGGAAGATAAGACACTCTGTAAACACAGGGACTGCCCAAAGCAACTCCGGCTTCCACAGAAGCTCTGAGGAGCAAAGACAGCAGAAGGCACATGCTGGGAGGTGGAAATCAAGAGCCACCACAGGAAGCAAGCCTCAGTGGGAGGTGGCCTTGAAAGGTGCCAGCAAAAATACTCTCCCTGAAGAAAGGCTGGACCCGGAGGAGGAAATGTGAGGGAAGACTCAGCAAACAGGCCAAGAGGAAACAAAAACACCTGAGGAAGGAGACTTTGGGAAGCCCCAGGGTGACATCTAACCCTTGCAGAGAATTCAGCCAGGAACAGAACTGAGAACAAGAATTTCTCAAGTGACCAAGATGAGATGGAAAAACAGAGTCCAAAAAGGACCAGGGGAGGAGATGATAGCTAGAAGAGAAGAAAGGGGAATGGTGAGGCCCACACATGGCATCCCTGCAGGAGAAGTAAAGCACACTGTGAGTACTCATAGTGCATAATCATAGAACTTAAAGACGGCCAGTCAGGGAGAGGACACTGCTGTTAACAGAGGCCAATGAACAGTACAAAACATACATGCAGATTGATTCAAAGTGAATCCCAGAACCAAACTCCCAACATTTTTGAAGAAAAAAGGCCAAGTTCTTGACATATGACACTGTGAAAATAAATAAATTGAGCTGGGTGGTGGTAGTGCACACCTTTAATCCCAGCACTCGGGAGGAAGAGGCCAGTAGATCTCCGAGTTCAAGGCCAGCCTGGTCTACATAGAGAGTTCCAGCTAGGGTTACACAGAGATACTCTGTCTCTTTAAAAAAAAAATGGATCTGATCTAATTAAAAATATTGGCACTTCAAAAGACAATGATGGCTGGAGAAATGGCTCAATGCTAAGAGTGTTTCCTGCTCTTCCAGAGGACCTGCATTCCATTCCAGGTACCCATGTCAGATGGCTGGCAGCAGCCTGCAGCTCCAGCTACAGGGAATCTGACACCCTCTTCTGGCTTCATAGTCACCTGAACTCACACAGACAAAGACACATATAAAACATTTTTTAAAAAGGGACACGGGACAAAATAGATATTTTAGAAAGAGACTTTTTTTTTTTTTTTTTTTTTTTTTGGTTTTTCGAGACAGGGTTTCTCTGAATATCTCTGGCTGTCCTGGACTCGCTTTGTAGACCAGGCTGGCCTCGAACTCACAAAGATCCGCCTGCCTCTGCCTCCCAAGTGCTGGGATTAAAGGCGTGCGCCACCACCGCCCGGCCAGAAAGAGACTTTGATACATGGTTAATTGATCTTTAGGAAGGGTGCTAAGGTAATTCAATGCAGAAATCAAATGTTTCTTAGCGAATAGTGTTGAGTTGACTATCTCTTTAGAAAAAAAGAATTCCAACCCCATCTTCACACTGCATACAGAAATTAAGTGAAGGACAGACAGAAGGTAATTGGTGGGTAAGGACACTTTGCCACCAAGCCTAATTGATTATTTCAATCCCTGGAATGTGAGGGGAGAAGCAGCTCCCCAAAGTTGCTCTCTGTTCTCCACATGTAAGTGTGCAAACTGTGGCACACTTGCTCCCTCACTCTGCCATGTGTCATCCTGGCACCTGGCTTAGGCAGGAGGATCTTTTGGGTTCAAGTCACCCCCCAAAAGAGCCCCCTAACAACGACCAAAGCCTCTAAGAACCTCTGATCTCTAAAATACGTCTTTCATAAAGGCACTTTCCACCAAGCCTGAAAACCTGAGTTTGGTTCCCCAGGACTCCCCAGGTGGAGGGAGAAAACCAACTGCCACAAGCTGTCCTTTAACCTCTACATGCACACACTAAAATATGTAGATAAATATAATAAAAATTTGATAGGCAAAATACTTAAACAGTCCTTTCACTAAAGAAAGACATGAGGAGCTAAGGGTGTAGCTCCTAGGGGTGTACCAACTGCAGTTGGGAGAACACTAGCCTAACATTCAGGAAGCCCTAGGACAGGTCATCAGCACCACATAAAAATGGCCTTGTGGTGTGAGAGTGTGATCCTGGCACTTGGGAAGTAGAGTAAGGAAGATCAGAAATTCAAAGTCCTTCTCAGCTATATAGTGAGTTTGGGGCCAGCCTGGGCTACTAGAGACCCTGTCTCAACAAAACAGAAAGGTGGGTGGCTAATCTATATTTTATGGTGAGTGATAAGTACACAGATCTGAAAAAAGATTTAATATACAAATCAATAAGAATGATATAGCCAAATGATTATATTTACTGGAGATAAAAATGGGCAGGATAAGGGAAAATGGCGTGTATACACAGATGCTCAACCTTCATTTATAATTATAAAAAAGCATACTGTGGTCACGTGAGATGGCTTTTCACATCCAATAGCACAGCAAAATTAAAATCCTGGCAACATTAAGTACTGGTGAGAACAGAGCACAAAAGGAATTCTCATCCCATGCTGTTGGGAGTGTAATTTGGCATAATCGCTTTTGCTCTGAGGCTCCCTCCCACCCCCTAGGTATATAATTTAGAGGAACCCCTGTCCTTGTGACCAGAAGACATGCATGAGAATGCTTACAACCAAGTTATTATACCAGCCAGCTTATCTATATACACTACGTAATTTGTGGTCTGATCACACAGTGGGATGCATTCAGAAATGAAAATAAAATGTAGCAGCTACCCAGAGTCAAGTCAAGTCCTATTGGGCCGAAGGTATAAGGCAGATGCACATGGATGGAGTTCTCTCAGATACAACAGAAAAAGAGCATGCTTCCTGGGTTCACATACAAAGGATAAAAACAAAAGAGAAAACCGGGCTGGAGAGGTGGCTCAGAGGTTAAGAGCACTGGCTGTTCTTCCCAAGGTCCTGAGTTCAATTCCCAGCAACCACATGGTGGCTCACAGCCATCTACATTGAGATCTGCCCGGGCATATATGTAGAGCAAATACTGTATACATAATAAATAAATAAATAATGTTTAAAAAAAAAGATGCCTTTGAAAAAAAAAAAAAAAACAAAAGAGAAAACCAAAGACCGGGAGACAGACTCAGGGTTATATCTCGGAAAGAAGGGAACTTTTAAGGCATTGGCAGCCTTCTGTGTATTAGCTGGGTGATGAGTTTGTGGGAACTCACTTTACCCTTCAAGCTATACATATACATTTTAGATACTTTTTGCATACTTATTTCTCACTATAAAAACAGCAGAAGTAATTGGCCGGGCGGTGGTGGCGCACGCCTTTAATCCCAGCACTTGGGAGGCAGAGGCAGGCGGATCTTTGTGAGTTCGAGGCCAGCCTGGTCTACAAAGTGAGTCCAGGACAGCCAGGGCTACACAGAGAAACCCTGTCTTGAAAAGCCAAAAAACAAAAAAAAACCAGCAGAACTTTGTTAAATGGAAGAAGCCAGTCGGTCACAAAGAACCACACATTGGATAATTCATGTGTGTGAAATGTCAGACTAGGAAAATGTATTGAAACTTAGGGTGGATTAGTGGTTGTCTACAGCTGTAGAGGTAGGAGAGCTAATGGGCATAGGGCTTCTTTGGGTAGAAAAGAAAGCATTCTAAAATGGGTTGTGGTAACAGTTGCATATCTGTGAAAATCCTAAAATCCATGGGATTGTATGCTTCAAACGGGCAAATTATATGTTATGGGAATTATATCTCAACAAAGCTTTTATTTAAAAGAGTAGGTAGGAAAGTGGGGCCCCACTGGAAAGTGTCTTAATAGGCCGTTGAGCTGGTGAGGCTGACAAAGGGGAGACGAGTCAGGGCCTCTCAAATTTTAGCATGTACCCATACCACCCACAGGCCCAGTCTGTTAGGCTTTTTTCATAGATTTTTCTAGGTCTGGAGTAGGGCCAAGAATCAAGACATGCTGATGTGCTGGCCCAGGGACTACAGTGGACTATTAATTCACATTGGACAAGGGGATGGATGGATGGACTGGATGTATGGGGGAGTGGATAGGTGAATTGAATGGCTAAATAAGTGGACTGGGGCCTGGAGAGATGGCTCCACAGATAAGAGCTTGTGGAACACATATGAAGACTGAGTGAAAAGCAGGTTGAAGACATGTGGGGCTGCACCCCCAATACTGAGGATGGCGGAAACTGGAGGAGCAGTGAGAACTGCTGGCCATCAGCCTAACCCCTGTGAGTGCACGCACAAGCTTATACATGTGCACAGACACCACACAGAAAGCAACAAATAAATGGCATAACAGATAAAGAGTGGAGACATGAATAGCAGATAATTGGATGGCTGGCGGTTTTCTAGTCTTGAAAACCACCTACTAGCTATGCAATGTCTGGCAAGTGACTTCAGCACCCTGAGCTTTGTTGTCTTGGTGTGTGAAATGAGTGTGAGCGACCAGATGTGGTGCTTGTGCCTGTCATGCTCACACTTGGCAGCCTGAGGCAGGGGGATCATGAGATCAAGGTTAGACTGTGCTACACAGGGAGAACCTGCCTAAAAATAGCAACTGGGGATGTTTATGAATGTGCCATGAGCTGATTCCCTTGTCAGAGTCTCGTACACATGCGGGTTGCTCTAGCTCTTCCTTGAATCTGAGCATTACCATCGTATATCACCGGGCTGTGCTGAGTGGTTGACACGAGAGGCTTATAGTTTGGATCCATCTTGTTTCCGTAGTGGCCCATGCTGACCTCGAATTGAATCAGGTCCTTAAATTTGGGCATCATGGTACAGGAAAGGAAGATGACGCACAGCCCATACTTTTGGCGATACTGCTGCCCCTGAAACCATAACCATAAACACACATATCCTCAGTGCATAAAGGGTGAGTAAGACTATCCTGACAGGCAGTGACATGAGGCTAAGGTTCCCTGTTTTTTTCCTAAAGTCTTCTGTGCGTCACTTTGGGATGAACTAGACCATTACTGGAATCTTGCACCAGCTAAGCAAGGGCAGGTTCTCCCAGGATCTCCAGGCCCACTCCACCCAGCTGGGTCCTTTCCTTTTTTCTTTCCCTTTTCCTTTCCTAAGCTGGGCAGGAGGGTCTCTTTTGTGGTTAAGCTTGGCTCTGAGTTGAGACGAGTAGAATTTCTCATTTCTCTCTCTCTCTCTCTCTCTCTCTCTCACACACACACACACACACACACACACACACACACACACACATTCAGGATCTGATCTCTCTTCCTCTCCTCCCGTCCTGGCTATGGTGCCCTGTTAGGCTCTTTCCTCAGACCCTCAGCTCTCATCTCCTTTCAATCCACCTACTCTTCTTGGGCCAATGTTCTTAAGACCACAGATTCAATCACAAAGTGCTCATCACATGCCTATGTAGTTAGCAGTTTCCAGGCTGAGGTATGTGTATGTCTCATCAGAGATAGAATTTGTCATCTCCCATAGTTCTCTCTGTCTTCAGGGAGCCCATCTTGGTGGCTGACACTGTTGGCCACACTGTCACCCAAGGCAGAAAATGGGCATGGGCTTGTAGGAGTCAGCCTCCCTTTGCTATTTTGTCAAGGGTCTCTGGCTTCTGCCTTATCTCTTCTGACTCACCTCTACTGAGACTGTATCCTCATTTCTATTGACCGAGCTACTTTAGCGTATCCCCTTTGTTGTTCATCCCGCTCCTCACTCCTTCTGCTCAGGATCACCCCACTAGCTTAGGGAGAAATCCAAATGCCTTAAATTCTCTTCCAGAGTCCTGAGGAATGAATATGTGAATGAACCTTCTTCCTCCTTAGCAAGCATGTTCCCAAAGCTGAAACCGTGTGTTTCCAGGGTCCCTGACCACTAGGGATTTGGCTTAGCATGAAAGTCCTGGAAGGTGCCTGGGGAAGACTCCAGTACACTGATCAAGCATCCTTATACCCAACAGATTGGTGGCCAATGTCTCTTGCAGTTATCAGGAACTGGGGTTCACAGTAGATCTGGGGGATGCAGAAAAACTTTTTTCCTGGGTTGATTATTTCCTGTGATTACCTCCACCTGGGTCACTTCCCGAGACAGGTCCTTTATCACAACGTCTTGCTGAGGCTTGACCCTGGTGATTATCTCCAGGAAGATGCGGCCTCGATAATCTAAACCATCCTTAACAGCATCGAGAATACACTAAGGCAACAGAGAGAAAGGGATGATCAAAAAGAGTAACCAAACCTCCCTGAGCCCACACAGTAAAGGCAAGACTGTCCAGTGACCATCTGCTTTGGGATGGCACCTGTCATAGCCCTGCTACAGAACTCCAGGTAGCCAAGATACCTCCTGGCTCCTCTTCTGCACCCGTCCCACCCATGATTCCTTGTCCATGCATACTGCCTGCCAGCTGACCTGAAGGAATTGGAACTAAACAAATGCCTGGAGCTTGGAGGGGATGGCAATCACCAGAGTGGGAGCTCCCATTCCAATTGTCAGAAGCCTAAAATAGGCCAACTAGAGTACTTCACTGGCCTTGTGGGCAGATGCCCAGCAAGAACTAGGAGACAAAGGCTGAGGAGCCACCTACAGGGTGACATGGAGGAAGACACAAAGCTTATTCAGAGAAGGGCTCCTCTCACAGACTCCCTTCCAGCCTCATTAAGCTCCCACGCTTTCCCCTCTATTCATCTTAATAAATGTACTCTACTTTTATTTATGTGTTGAGGGAGTGGGGTGTGCCATGGCATGAGACTGGAGATCAGACAGTCCACTACTGGGTTCCAGGATTAAGCTCAGGCCATCAGATGTGGCAGCAAGCATCTTTACTGGTTGAGCCATCTTGCCAGCCCCCACTTTTTTTTTTTTAAGATAAGGAACTGCTATGTCACCCAGCTAGCTTCAAAGTCATGATCTTCTTGCATCAGCCTCCTGAGTGTTCCTGAGTGTTCTCATTCCTTATTCCTTTCTTGACTAAGCCAATTTGAGTTGGATTTCCAGCAATCTTGAGCAGCCCTGCACTTTTCTTTCTTTTTTTTTTTTTTTGTTTGTTCGAGGCAGGGTTTCTCTGTGTAGCTGTATGACCTGTCTTGGAACTTGTTTTGTAGACCAGGCTGGCCTCAAACTCACAGAGACCCACCTGCCTCTACCTCCCAAGTGCTGGGATTAAAGGTGTGAGGCACCACGCCCGGTGATTACAGAAAGCTGTGAACTGGCATGTGGGTGCTGGGATTTGAACCTGGGTCCTTTGGAAGAGCACCCAGTGCTCTTAACCACTGAGCCATCTCTCGAGCCCCTACCTGGACATTTCTAAGTCAACTTTACCTCTACTGCCCCGCCCCCAAAGCTGACAGGAAAAACTTACATTGCCTTCCTTTGGGATCCTGAAAGGGGCCTTTTTACCCCCATGGAGAGTCAGGAAGCTGGGGCCAAAGCAGGGCAGGAACCCAGAGTACATCCCTGGAAGGAGAAGTAAGAGCTCTCAGGGTCTCTGGTGGGAGAGGTGCGAAGGGAGGGGTCCCTGGCTCTGCTTACCTTGAATCTCCGCGCCCGTGGATGAGATCTGGTTGAGGCACAAACTGGCAGACCCAATCTCATGCCAGCAATCTTTTCTGGAGCTGAGAAACACACTGCAGGCTGAGCCCTGGCCCAGCCCTGCCTCCTCTTCCTCCCCAAAGTGTGAATCTACCTCTAGTCCGATTGCTTACCAGTCCAAGACTCTGAACTTGATGTAGCTAGAGAGGAAGGGTAGCTGCAAGGGAAGGCAGGGCACAGTGAAGGTACACTGGTGTGGCTTAGGTCTCAGGGGGACCTTGCAAGCAGTTGGGAAGGCCTGCCTTGGATTCCATTCAATCATAGACAAGCCAAATTTATCAGCATGCTTAGGCACTTTTAGCTTCCAGGCTTCTCACTTACAAGGGCTGCCTGCAAGGCCCTGGGATGATGTAACATTATTTTGTATTCATTTGGCTTTTAAGATTTATTTTGTATATGTGAGTGTGTGCCAGTGTCTGTGTAAGTACACCACATGTATGTCTGGTGTCCATGGAGGTCAGAAGAGGGCACTGGATCTCCTGGAACTGAAGTTACAGATTGTTGTGAGCCTCCACATAGCTAATGCAAGCTGAATTTGGGTCCTCTGCAATAGGGACAAGAGTTCTTAGCTACCGAGCCATTTCTCCAGCCCGTTTTGTATTGTGTGTGTGTGTGGTGGGGGGGGGGAGTTTTGAGACAGTGTTTCTCTGTGTAACAGCCCTGGCTGTCCTGGACTCACCCTGTAAACCAGGCTGGCCTCAAACTCACAGAGATCTGCCTGACTCTGCCTCCCAGGTACTGGGATTAAAGGCGTGTGCCATCATACCAGTATGATACTTTCCGTAGCACCTGGGTGAATGGGCCTAATGTTTTGTATTCTTGATGCTAATTAACATGGATCCCCGCTTGTATAGACTTCAGGACTGGGGGCGGTGAGATGGCTGAGTGGGTAAAAGGGTTTGGTGCACAAGCCCAATGGCTTGAGTTCAACCTCTTGGAACCTAAGTAGAGAACCAACTCCCTCAGATTGTTCTTTGTCCTCTGCAGATGCATCCTGGCACATGCATGCTCACACACATACACAAGTGTCATGCATGTGCTGGGAACTGAACTCAGGTCCTTGGTAAGAGCAGCTTGGGCTCTTAACCACCAAGCCAGCTCTCCAGCCCATCCTTGATTTCTTTTTTGGTGTGGTGAAAGGGCATATCTACATTTCTAGAATTCTGTGGTGCGTCCTACTGTTCTCTACTAGATTGAGTAGCATACCCTGGGCTTCCTGCCAGGCAGAGCCTCTTTTGCTGTGCTCAGTGGCCCTAGCCTCTGTCTACACCAATGTTAACACCAGAATTTCCTCTGAATACAAGGAAGGGGAGGGCGGGTGTGGTGGAGCAGCTGTACCTGAATCTGGAAGGTGAGGATTTGGTTCCATATTGGGCTGTCGGTCTGGCTCTGTTGTGTCCTGAGCTGAGATCATCACAAGAGTCAGTTAGTGCTAGCCTGTCCCCCTCCTCCTGCTACTGGTCTTCCTTTCCCACCTCCTGTCCAGCCCACAGGTGGATACTTTCTGTAGCACCCGGGTGAATGGGCCTAACCCTTGGCCTGAAGTTATCCTTGGACAACAATTTCTCCACAGCCCAGCTTCATTCCCTTGACTGCCTATCTTAAAGTGCTTGCCTCCCCACCCTTCCTTTTAGCAGTGTTGGGGACTGAAAACCCAATTTTATACATCCTAGGACAGCACTCTGCCACTGAACAACACCTCAGCTCCTTTTTGTTTTATTTTTCTTTTATGCCTTTTTGCAGGATTTTGTTCTTTTAATTTACTTATTTTTGTGTGTGGGGTGTATTTCCTGCACACGTGTCTGTGCATCCCATGATTCCTGGTGCTGGAGAAAGCCAGAAAAGGGTGTTAGCACCTCTGGACCTGGAGTTACAGACGGAGGTGAGCCACCATGCTGATGCTGGCAATTAACACCCATGTCCTCTGGAGAGCAACCAGTGCTCTCAGCTTCAGAGCCAGACCTAATCTTGTTTTACTCTGAGACAGGGTTTCACAAAGTAGTCCTGGCTGGCCTAGAACTCACCATATTATCCAGGCTCTGGCCTGGAACTGGCAGTGTTCTTCCCACTATCTTCCAGATAGGACTACTAACTCAGTTACACGAGGCATACACAAAGGCTTTGTTAGATCAATTCCAACAGAAAAATGGCCAAAAAATGGCTAGTGGTAGCAGCAGCCCCTCCCATCCCCTTTAAAACTGAGACATGAGCCAGGTGTGATGGCGCTCACCTTTAATCCCAGCACTCCTGAGGCAGAGGATCTCTGTGAGTTCAAGGCCAACCTGGTCTACAAAGTGAGTCCTGGACAGCAAGATATACAAAGAGAAACCCTGTCTCGAAAAACTAAAACCAAAACCAAAACAAAACAAAACAAAACAAAAAAAAAACCTGAGACATGTCTCATGTTGTCAAGGCCAGCCTCAAACTGCTGATCCTCCTGTCTCTCCTTCCCAAGCGCAATGTTTATAGGCATGTACTACATATGGCACGGCTAGCATACATTATTTTAGTTTTATTATTTTATTGAGAAAGGGTATCACTGTGTAGCCCTGGCTGGCCTGGAACTCACTATATGCAGACCAGGCTAGCTTGGACTGGGTCCTGTTCTCCAGCCCTCTCTTTTCCTATGCACTGCTCTCCCTAGGTGCCCCTACTCAGGGTCTCCAACCTTTTCTGTACCTACCTTGTCTCCAATTAGTTCCACTTCCACGGCAGAAGCAGCTGACTTTTCCTTCCCTAGGAAAGGAGGTTAAAAGGACTTCTGAGAAAAATGCATCTTTTTTTGTGGAGGGGTCAGGAGGGGTCAGGAATTGGAAATGGTGGAACTCAACAATTTTTAACCCTCCCTCCCTAGTTTAGCTTGGTTTCCATCTGGACAGACCTGTCTTCTAATTTACACAATGGTCCCAGTGTATGTGCATGCTCACTCTCTTCTCTCTCTCTCTCTCTCTCTCTCTCTCTCTCTCTCTCTCTCTCTCTTTCTGTCTATACACAGGATGTCTTAGAGAAGCCTGAGTCTACATCTGGACACCAAAACCAGGTCAATGGTTTGGAGCCTTGGAAAGGTATCTACGGGAATATAAGAAACAATTATATGCCAGGCAGCATATAATTAAAAAAGGGGGGATCTGATATGGATGTGATATGCCCCTGAACAAGGAACCCTGAGTTCCCTCCCCGGCCCACAGGCTCTAACTGAAGTGGAGATCCTCCGCACAGTAGATGAAGAACTGTAAGTAAGCCAGGCTGACTGGAACTGCCGTTGACTTGAAGATCTGCACGTGGGTGTCACTCTCATAGGGCAGCTTTTGGTCTACCTGGAGACACCAGAGAATTGGTCAGGGTCAGGCTCAGAGGCAGGGTGCAGCCAAGTTCACCCACTTTTGATTTTCCCAACTTCCTACTTGATGCAGCGAGACTGGACAGCCCCTTGATGACACACTGAACAAAGGTGTAGACCAGTGGCCACCTGGATGGCTCAGAGGTCCCCAAGGAAACAGCCAAGTAAGAAATATCACTGGGTGTTGGGGGGGGCAGCCTCACCAGTGCCTGATCTCCCACACCCAGGGCACAGATGGTGACTTTCAAGTAGCCTCTCACTCCACTGGTGGTCTTCCTCTGCAGACAGAGGCCTAGCCATTTCCTCAGGAGTGTGTGACCTGGGGAAGCAAAGCCAAAGTGAGAGACCCCCCCCAGTGTCCATCTCTCTCTCTCTCTCTCTCTCCTGAAAACAGCCTTTGTTTCTAGGGAAATATGGCAGAGAATGTCTCACATGTGCTGGCTCTCATCTCAGGGTAGAGAAGAATAAAAGTCTCCTCTACAGCTGGGCGGTGGTGGCGCACGCCTTTAATCCCAGCACTTGGGAGGCAGAGGCAGGCGGATCTTTGTGAGTTCGAGGCCAGCCTGGTCTACAAAGCGAGTCCAGGACAGCCAGCGATATTCAGAGAAACCCTGTCTCGAAAAAACCAAAAAAAAAAAAAAAAGTCTCCTCTACTGCTAAGCAACAATGGCACCCTCACCAGACTGCTAGTGCTTCTGGGAAAGAGGGATCCTCTTTCGACCCTGGCCTGATGTCAGACATATGGAAGCAAGTACCTCTCTACCCCTACACCCAATGTCAACCTGGTATGTATGTTATGACTGGCTCATGGTAGAACTCCCCACTACAATCTCAATCTCTTGTAGAACAGTGGGTATCCTAGCTGGGATGGATGGGATGAAGGAGAGTAGAGAGAGAATGTTAGTGAGTACAGGATGCAGTTAGATAGGAAGAAATGGGATCTCTACAGATAAGTCATGGTAATTGACAATAACTGTCTATTTCAACATGATTCAGAGAGTATTGAATATTCTCAATGCGAAGAAATGACAAACGTGAGACCAGCCTGAGTATGTGAGATCTTTTCTCAAAAAACAAAACAAACATGTCAGTGAATGCAGAGACCCATGGCTGGTTAAGATGTTGAGGGTAAGTAACATTGAGAACTCAGCCTTTTAAACAAGACATCCTGCCACTCTAATGTTCCCTCTGAAGGTCAAGAAACATTGTGGAAGAGACCAAAGATACGGAGGTGGACTGAGAACCGCCATTCACCAGGCACAATACAGTCATTATGATCATAAACTCACAGCAGCTGTGGGTACCAGCCCTGCGCCCACTTGAGTCTGGCCCTGTTAACAAGCACAGATTAAGGAGAAGCTTATGGGTCCCCATCCCGCACTGCCGAACAGTTGGCTGTGGATAAACTTTGGGAGATGGGAAGTCAACGTGTTTAGTTGTGCTCCCATCACTGAGCCCACCGAGCTCCAGTGGATAGCTCTAAACCCATGGTCACGTGGAAACAAAATAAATAAATATATAAATATGAGGAAGAAATTTATAGGGATGTGCACTGGCTGGTTTTGTGTGTCAACTTGATACAAGCTAGAGTCATCAGAGAGGAGGGAGCCTCAGTTGAGGAAATGCCTCCATGAGATCCAACTGTGAGGCATTTTCTCAATTAGTGATCAGTGGGGAAGGGCCCAACCCACTGTGGGTGGGTCCATCCCTGGGCTGGTGGTATATAAGAAAGCAGGCTGAGTTAGCCATGGGGAGTAAGCCAGTAAGCAGCACTTGTCCATGGCCTCTGCATCAGCTCCTGCCTCCAGGTTCCTGCCCTGTTTGAGTTCCTGTCTTTACTTCCTTCAGTGATGAACAGTGCTTTGGAAGTATAAGCCAAATAAACCCTTTTCTCCCCCACTTGCTTTTTGGCCATGATGTCTTGTTACAGCAATAAAAATCCTAACTAAAACAGGAAGGGATGGAGGTAGACAAGGGTGGGAGAGAGATAAGAGGACTGGGTGTGAAAATAATCAGCAAGCATTACATATACGTGTGTAAAACTGTCAAAACACATTATATGTATATCATATATATTAACATAATATGCTTCAAAAGATATGGTATGAGGCATATGCCTGTGATCTCAGGAGGCAGAGGCTGGTTCATGAGTTCTAGGTTAGCCTGAGCTACATAGTAAGATCCAGTCTCAGGAAAAACACAACAAATTTGAAAAACAACAAAGCTGTGGTCTTCTGGCACTGGCTTCACAAATTAGAAATACAACAGTTTCATTAAAAATTGAGCATTTGAGGCAGAGGCAGGCAGATCTCTGTGAGTTCGAGGCCAGCCTGGTCTACAAAGCAAGTCCAGGACAGCCAGAGCTACACAGAGAAACCCTGTCTCGAAAAAACAAAAACAAAAAAAAATTGAGCATTTGACAACCCCCCCAAGAATGTGTTGAGCTTTTCAGAGAAAGATTCTGTTAGCACAAGTCATGATAAAATATATCATAACGTAAATATTTTCAGGCATATTCTTTGATGCCTCCTCCTCATTTGCTGGAGATTCTGAGGGATCTTGACCCAGCCTACTTTTTCCCAGAAGGCACACATGCTTGCAGTAATGGTCACCTACCTGGAGAATGGTAGATAAACCCAATGTCTGTCTGAAAAGATAAAGAGTAAAGATTAGTTATAGTTTGAGTGTTGGTACTGTTTTTGTTTTCAGACAGGTTTTCACTATGTAGCTCTGGCTGTCATGGAACTCACAATGTAGACTAGGCTGGCTTTGAACTCATGAGAGATCCACCTACCTCTGTTGGGATTAAAGGCATCTACTACCATGCCTAGCAAGCTTGGATCTTAAATGTCCCCCCAAAGTATCATTTGTTAAAGGCTCGGTCCCCACCCTGGACCTATGTGGAGGTGGTGGATCCTTTAGGAGTTGGGGCATTTGTGTGGAGTATGGGGAGGGCTTGAGGTCATTGGTTATCACTGTTTTGAAGGACATTTGGGCAATGCACTCTTCTGTCTTTCCATTTGCTCAGCTGTACTCTTTTTCAAAATATGTGCCACCACAGACCCAAAGCAACAGGACTAACATCTATGACTGTGAGCCAAAATAAACTCTCATCATATGCTGATATCACAGGTGTTTGTTCTAGTAAGGGAAGGTTGTGCAGCACAAGCCAACACCAAGATTTGCAATTCTAACTAACCCAGTGGCCACAGTAGACCAGTGCTTAGGTGTGGACTTAGTATGAACTCTGTCTTCAGAAAAAAAAAAATGAAGGACCATTGTCCTTTCTATGGAGGAAGCAAGCTACTGAGTTTGAAAGTTGTCACAAAGGCTTAACAACGAGTAAGTGAGGAAGCCTGTGCTGGAAATATCTAGAATATACACTCAAGTCTTCCCTGTCCCTGGGTAGAGAAGGACATCTCTGGGCTAGGGTATGGAGAGGCTCAAGTGGTAGCTTTCCTTTCTCCTGGGAGATGGTATCAGACTAGGGCCCGAGGGATATGGTACAGGATCAGAGGCAGGGTAAATAGGACCAGTGCCCAGGTTCAACAGATCACTAACAAGATTCTATACAGAGGCCTGCTTTCAAACACACCCACCCTCTTGTATTAGGTAGGCACACACTTGCAAGAAAGCAAGTTTGGCTGGGGCACTTTCCCAGTTTACACAAGGCACTGGGCTCAATCCCCAACAACACAGACACATACACACACACACCACACAATGTACAACCCATAAAAAATCCTGATGCATTGTACTTCATTAAAATGACTTTCCCCTGCTCCCCGTCCCTAGTGTGGGACCCTGAACCAGGGCACCGTGCATACCAAGCAAGCCCTTTATTTCTGAGCTATACCCCCATCCCTAGACTTCATCAAAACAGAAGCTTCTGCTTTTAGGTCATAGATACACACCATTTAGCTGTACAAATAGAAGTATTGGGCTGGCAAGATAGCTCAGCATGTAAAAGCGCTTGATGTGTAAGCTTGAAATACTGAGTTTAATCTCCAATCCCAGTTTAGAAAGAACCAACTTCTAAATGTTGTCCTCTCGGCTCCATACACACACCATACAGGACTTGTGCACTGTGGCATGCGTACTCACACACACACACAAATAACACCAAAGTAAAAATTCTGGGGTCTTGGGAGATGGCTCAGTTGGTAAAGTACGTATAAAGAAACACAGAGTGTGGTGTGAGTTTATTAAAATGACCAATTATGAGAATGTTCTTGTTTAATCCCAGGTGTGAGGCTGCTTAAGACACAGGTGTAAAGTGTTAACTGGCAGGGGCGTGGCTTAGCCAGCTGCAGCAGGTGAACTCTGAGGACTTGGGAGAGAGGAATAAAAAGTCAGAGCCCTGAGGAGAAAAGAGGCTCTACAAAGAAGTAGGAGAAAAGGTGGCTCTACAAAGAAGAGAAAGGGCTACAAGGAAGAAAGAGGTTGCTGCTCTCATGGCTGCTGGTGTTCCCCCAAACTGCTGCTTGTTCTCCCTGCTGCTGTCTCTTGGTTTGCTGGACTTCTACTGAGACCGGTATTACCCCCAAAGAACCCAACGACCCTAATAAGCAGGAAGTAGCCTAAAGAGAACTACGCCCCTTTCACTTTTAACCTTCTCTCTCTCTCTCTCCTGCATAGTGTTGGGAGTAAGGGAGGTAGAGGTATTACAAAAATAAAAGCCACCTGTGCTACAACAAGGACATAAGATTCAATCCTTAGAACCTATACAAAAGCTAGGTGTGAAACTGACCTCCACAAGTACATATGCAAGCACACACACACATACATACAAAATAAAATAAATAAAACTCTTCATCTTTAAAAATAAAAACATTAAAATTAAAAATAAGTTGGGCATGGGGGCTCCATGTCTGTCACTGCAGCAACTGGGAAACTGAGGCAGGAGGATCGCCATGAGTTTGAGGCCAGCCTGAACAACAGTGAGTTCTTAGCCAGTTTGGGCTATGTCACAAGAACATCTTTCCCCCCACTCTGTCCTCAAAGGCAGAAATCTTTCTAGATTTCTTCAGCACTTAGGGTGACCTTTTTGGGACCACAAATGGAAGCAGAGATTTGGCCAGTGTCCACCGTACGGTGGAACTGGCAGGCTCAGCATGGCCCCCATCCATGTCTAGACCTGACACACTGCAACCCTCACAGTGCTTCTGCAGGCTGGATATATTATCATAACAGTTATTATCATTGCTGTTACTGTTGGCATTCTACAGCTCAGATCCAAGTGTGGATCTGTGTGAAACCCAAGTCCTTTCCCTGGGTGGGATCCTGCAGCCCAGGAGGGTTTCCATGTTTTCCCAGCCTCCGTCCTCCATCAAGGCTCACTTGGAATCTCCCAATCTCTGCTGTGGATCTTGAGGCTGCAGAGTCCACCACCTGCAAGGAGTTTCCAGAGAAATCTTATCATTCACATTGCCAGCGATCCCCACCCTCTGAGGGAGCAATCGAAAGGGTACATCTGGGGTCTCATGTAGCCCAGGCTGGCCTCAAACTCACTATGTAGCCAATAATGATCTTGGACCCCCGATACTACTGCCTCTACCCTCATGCTCTGGGGTTCCAGGTGTGAGCACCACATCCACCTCAGTGAGTGCTTCCTAGTGGCCAGCAAGTGCGTGTCATTTTTTCTCATGTAGTTCTCAGAGGAACCTTGTGAGGTTCATAGTTTTCGTTTCATTTCATTGATGAGATTGATCAGAGAGATCAATTCAGTTGTCCCAAGTAAACAGAAAGCAAGCTGTTGAAAGTGACTCTCTTCAGAACGTACTGTTCTGGTTGTTTCCATCGTGTTCTGTGCCCAAGAACATGAAAATGCTTCAGGGAAGAAGCTTCCTAGTTCCCCTTAGCCCTGAGCTGGGCACCTAACGCACTTGATAAATATATAGTCCCCGTTGTCACTGGTTCCCTCTTGTTGGGGGATGGGGTGTGTCACTCTGGAGCCTTGGTCACCTGTACACTTAGCTCGGGGCCTGCCAGTTGGCACTCTCTAGTACTGGTTGAATGAACGAACGAACAAATGAGGTATTTAGACCACCAAGGGGAACCAAAGTGTTGGAGATGCTGCCTTGGAGACAGACAGACAAGTGACTCCAACTCAGAATGTTTTCTGGTATTAAGGTAGAATAAGAAAATGATTTCATTTAGCTGGAGACTAGTTTGTCTCCTTACCTGGATTAAGATGTTCTTCTCAAAGAACTTTGCAGGAACCTCATGGAAATTCTGGAAGAACATCTAGAGCAGAGAGAATTGGGGGTGAGGCAGACAGTTTCTTCTACTGGTTTATCCGAGGACCTAGTAAACTTGAAGCTTTGGAATAATGTGTTTCTTCCACTGCCAGCCTGTCCCCTCCCTCACTATGCGCCCACTTCAGTGACTCTCTGCTTATAACCACCTCTCACTCCTCCAGACACAGGGGGTTCCTTGGCTCCCAGGGGATGTTCTGCCCAAGTAAAGGGGCTCCCTAGAGAACCCAGCAGTTCAAAAAGCTAGCTCCTACAGGATGGCTGTTTGAGTGCTGAGCTCCGTCCAGATTGCCAGTGCACTCCACCCCTTCTCTCCGCATTAGCTAGCGCCTCCTTCCCCGGTCATTCTCCTGCTTAAGTTCTCCATGGCTCTCAAGTGCTATCTGTGGTGAGACCCATGTCTACACTGTACACTTTCAGTCACACCCTTCACCTATAGTTTGGCCAAAAAAAAAAAAATCAAAGCAGCTTCTTGCTTCTAAGTCTTTGAATTATCTTTCTCTGTCTTCTCTATCTTCTTCTGGTAAATTCTTTCTTCATACCTTTTTGTTTGTTTGTTTGTGTGTGTGTGACCTTTCCCGAGTCCTCTCCACTGTCCCAGTGCCTGGTCCTTGCAGCTGCCATCTTTACTCATCTAGTCACCAGCTAATTTAACAAGCATTTGCCCAGCCCTTCTGTGTCAGTACCCGACACCATGGTATCGGGGCTTAGCAGTGATGAGACGCGCATTAACTGAGGCTGCTTTTCACAGTCCCACTAGCCGTGCTCCACAGACCCATCTGCCCCATGTGATTGTTTGTGGGTCACATGCTGTGCTGCCATCAGACTACTAGCTCCTCAGATGCAGAACTCTCTGAATTAACCCATCCTATTTGTCCGACACTGAACATAATACTTGGTGTTTAGTAGGCGCTCAATAAATGCGTGTATCTTACAGACAGTCCACTTAGGAAGCAAGCTTGCCAGCTGCGCCCAGGGAATGCCCAGCTCCTGGCTGGCTAACCTGCCCTAGTGATTTGTTCAGCCTACCTCATTGAAGAAAGGGTTGTTTCCCATCTTGATCCGAGTGAGATGCTGCTGTCCTGCAATGTTTATCTTCACTATGGGCTTGATGTTATTGCCCAGCAGCTGTCGGGCTTCAAACACCTTCAGCCGAACCTACAGAGGGGACACACAAGAGACCTGATGGTGGGAACATGGGGTTCCCTCTTCCAACTGGGACTCTTCTCTCAAGAGCAAAACTCTTGAGAAGGAACATTCCAGACAGAACCTATGGGGAGAGGGCTGGAAGGAGCTGAGTGTTAAGAAGCAGGCTTGGTTTATCAAGGTCTTGGTCAGCCACCATAAGGACCCAAAACACTGTGGCTAATTTTTTGTTTGTTGTCATTTTCCCCCCGGAGCTGAGGACTGAACCCAGGGCCTTGCACTTGCTAGGCAAGTGCTCTACCACTGATCTAAATCCCTGACCCCTCACTGTGGCTAGTTTTTAAAAATAGCACCATCCTGCGTAGCCCAGATTGGCCTCAGACTCCTGATACTACAACCTCAGCCCCTAACCCTATCAAGTAGCTGGGAATTCCAGGTGTGTGCTGATGCTAGCACTTTTTAGACAAATGTATGACATGATGAACAGGTATTTTTTTTTTAATAATTTATTTTTTATTTCTTCAAGTTACATCTCATCCACACTCAAGAGCAACACCCCCCACCAGTCCCCCCCTTCCCCCCTCCTCCCCCTCAGCCCCACCATCCTCTTCCCTTCTTTTTTTTTTTTTTTTTAGTTTAAGGTATTTATTTTTCCCCCCCAACAGCTCTCCCTTTCAGTCCAAATAATGGTTCTTTTTCTTATAACTATAAATACAATACAAAACAACAGAAATAAATAGGCCACGATTATAAGAGTTATATGGCTTAGCATACATTCCCAATGTCCAGTCCATATGTATTTGGCACCTGACTTTAACATTTTATTATCTAACCATCTCCATGAGTTTAAAGTTCTATATCTAACTCAGCTTTCATACTAACTTGCCTCATAATTTTAAAAATATCTTCTTAGATCCAGAACCCCCTCTTGATTCCTAAACAACTCAAAATTTAACTATGACACTCTAGGTATCTATTCTTCAACCACCTCAGAGACCTGAGAGAGATAAATATATCTGATTATATAGGAAGTGCAGGGCCTGCAGCTTCCAAAACTAAAAAATGACATACCAGTGGCTGCCTGGACAGTTCCCATTTTCTCTCCATACATTACAGCATCAATCTTCAGCCATTTGGCCCCATTTCTCTGACAGACATTGGTTGTAGAGCAGGAATTATGAAGGACTTACCTACCCTGTCATGGCAGAGCTAGGCTGTCGACTTACCTGCTTCCAAGTTTTGTCCTTTTTGGACAGAAGTCTGTCTACAGTTGAAGCAAGTGGTTTTTCTTGCCAAGAGAATGGCTTACCACCAATTTAATCATCTCCCACTGGAGATTCTTCGATGCTCATCTTCTACTTGGAGTAATATAGGGGGTGCTGTCAGGAGCTGACATGGATGAACAGGTATTTTAAAAAATACTTTTGAGGGGCTGGAGAGGTGGCTCAGAGGTTAAGAGCACTGGCTGTTCTTCCAAAGGTCCTGAGTTCAATTCCCAGCAACCACATGGTGGCTCACAGCCATCTACAATGAGATCTTGTGCCCTCTTCTGGAGTGAATGTATACATGCAGGCAGAACACTGTATACACAATAAATAAAATCTTTAAAAAAAAAAAAACTTTTGACTAAATAATGGACAGAAATGTTGACCAAGGGTTCAGGAAGGTCAGGGAAGCGTCAAGGCATGGTGTCTTCGTCAGGGTTTCTATTACTGAGAGGAAACACCAAGCCCAAAAACCAAGTTGGGGAAGAAAGGTTTATTTGGCTCACACTTCCAGACCATAGTTCATCATTGGATGAAGTCAGGACAGGAACTCAAGCAGGGCTGGAACCTGGAGGCAGGAGCTGATGCAGAAGCCCTGGAGGGGTGCTGCTTACTGGCTTACTCCCTATGTCTCCCTCAGCCTGCTTTCTTATAGAACCCAGGACCACCAGAAATGGCACTACCTACAATGGGCTGGGCCCGCCCCCATTGATCACTAATTGAGAAAATGCCTCACAGCTGGATCTCATGCAGGCATTTCCTCAACTGAGGCTCCTTTCTCTCTGATGACTCCAGCTTGTGCCAAGTTGACACACAAAGCCAGTCAGTACCTATGGGTTGGGCTTCCTGAATTTTCCCAGAAGCCATGGATCACCCCACAGTTCCTTCTTACAGTCTTAGCCTTTTCTTAGCAATTTCTTTGATCTCGCATGCACCTTGCCTTGCTTTGCCAGCAGCCTGAGGACTCTGCCTGCGCCCTCGAGTTGCATCCCCAACCTCTGTCAGAGCCTTCAGGGCTCACCAACCCCTCCTCGCCTCACTGGGGCAGTCTAGCTCCACTCACAGGGGGAATTTCTCCAGAGTGGTCCCTCAAGGAAGAGGGGCAGTATCGGAAGCTCTGACTTCTACCATGACCTTGTGGAAGGGAGGGGTGAGGTGGGGAAAGGGCAATGGCATCAGGTGGGTCTACAAAGACTTTCTAGTTTCTCACCTGAAAGTGTTGAGGCTTGGAAGCCAGAGCCCTGTGCACCATGAAGCCAGGGACCATTAGTTTCTGCTGGGTCACCTCATTTGCAGTTGAGCCCAGGAATTCTTCATTGCCTAAGAAAGTCCAGGGTAGGCAGTTTAGGGGACTTTAAAGCCTCTCCCCCTTTTAATCTTTCTGGCCCCCATGACCTACTTCTGACTAAAAACTTGACCCTGGTGGGGCACATGTCTTTCCTTGAACATGCTCATGCGCCCCCTTCATTCTCATCAGTAATGGATCCCTGGACCCCCTCTTCATATATGGGGGTTCTTGGAAACGGCTGTCCTTGTGTCCTGCCCCCATTAAGATAAGCCTTGTGTCTGGAGATGAGGAATGGAGATGGAAGATGGGTTGCTTTGCTGGCTTGTTTTTGCAACTTTCCACACACCTTAAGAGAGAACCTTAATTGAGAGATTGTTCCCATCAGGTTGCCTGTAAGCAAGTCTATGGGGGAATTTTCCTGATTAGCAATTGCTGTGAGAGGGCCAAGCCCACTATGGGTGATGTCACCCCTGGACAGGTGGTCCTGGGCTCTATAAGAAAGCAGGCCATAAAAAACAAGCCAGTAAGCAGCACCCCTCCATGGCCTCTGCTTCAGCTCCTGCCTCCAGGTTCCCATTCTGAGCTCCTGCCCTGACTCCCTTCATGGTGGACTGTAAGCTGTAAGCTGAAATAAACCTTTTCTTCCCCAGGTTGCTTTTGGTCATGGTGTTTATCACAGAAATAGAAAGTAAACTAGGACAGTGGCATTAGACAGATGGATGATGATCTGACTATTAGGTCTGTAAAACTTCCAGGGACCCTTATCTGGCCACAGTCCTTTGGTAGACCTTAAGAATTGGGTCTTAGCCAGGTGTGGTGGTAGATGCCTTTAATCCCAGAACTCCAGAGGGAGAGGCAGGCAGATTTCTGTGAGTTCGAGGCTAGCCTGGTCTACAAAATGAGTCCAGGAGAGCCAGGGCTATATAGAGAAACCCTGTCTCAAAAACAAAACAAAACAAAACAAAACAAAAAAAAAACAAAAACAAAATTGGATCTCAAAGGTCCCAAAGAGCCCATTCAGATATGCTTGGTAATGCCCTAGGAAAAGACATACCTGTCATTTCAATATCCTGGTCATATATTTGGGCCACCTGTAGGGTGACAGTACACTGAAAAGCAAAGGCAGGGAATTGGAAACCAGATCTTGAATTCCTTAATAAGTTATAGCACCAGCCTTCCTAGTCTGGCTGGGTTCATGTCCCCTCCTCCATGGGCCAGGGGCATATCCTACAGGCATCTGTGCAAAATGTTTATGTGTATGAGTATGTGTGTGTGTGTGTTTATGTGTGTGCACGCATGCACGCATGCATGCACATGTGTGTCCATGCATGCATGTGTATTTGCAGCCACAGACTGGTGGAGCGATAGCAATGGGCTACAACGGAGGGACTTGGAAGATAATGGGATTATAATGATATCGGTGGCAGAAGACCCAAGAGGCTGCTGGGAACAGGGAAGTTGGCTGCCCTGAACCATGGTGCTAACTAGGGTGTCCATCTATTGTACTTTAATGTCTCCTGGTCTGTGAAAACTCCTGTCAATGCCTCCCAACTGACATCCTTCCTCCAAAAACTTGTCACCCACCTACCCATCTTCAGACCATCCTTTAGGATTGTCCACTGGACATCCAGTATTTGTTCAAGTCTTGGTCAGCAGCACACACCACAAGCCCATTGGCCTCCGGCTCCTGTTTGGACCCTGTCTCCACCTTGTACCAGTAGCACAGGCAGCCTGCTCTCCCTGAACCTGCCCTCTCCCCATGTCCCTTCTGCAGGGAGACCTCTCTGCCTCTCCTGACCAGTAGACAAATCATGTCCTTCTGAGAGACTGACTAAACACATGGATGAAGACCACACCACATACAACAGGATTCTCACTGTGGTCACCAGGAGACCAATCTGTTATCTACAGAAAGATGCCCAGGAGGCCAGCCTGCTGAACGTCAGATTTATAGGAAGTCAGCCTGCTACCTCTAACAATAAGCCAAGAGGCCAAGCAGTATCCATAAGCCCCAAATGGCCGGGATTTAATAAATAGCAAGATGACAGATGACCTAAATTCTAATTGTTTATTTTGTGTAAGGTAACGGGGGCATGTTTGTGCCAAGGTCCAAGTGTGGAGGTCAGAGGACAGCTTGTGGGAGTCAGAATCCTCTTGCCGCCATGTGGGGCATGGAGGAGGGGTTTGAATTCAGGTTGTCTGGCTTCTTTTTTTTTTTTTTTTCGAGACAGGGTTTCTCTGTGTAGCCCTGGCTGTCCTGGACTCACTTTGTAGACCAGGCTGGCCTCGAACTCACAAAGATCCACCTGCCTCTGCCTCCCAAGTGCTGGGATTAAAGGCGTGCACCACCACCGCCAGGCTATCTGGCTTCTTTTTTATAGGACCAACCAGGAGAAGCCAAATAGGAGTTTCAAACCAATCGCTTGAGTGAGCCTGTCTTTGGTTTCCCTAAAGCATAAGCCTTCAATCTGGGCACACTGATGCTTCTCCTTTCCCCACTGCAAAGCTTTCCCATTCCTCTGCCTGCCAACATTCCGTCTCAAATCCCAGTGTCTAGCAGAGTGACTGGCTCCAGGAGAGATGGAAGAGTGGATGGGAGATGGATAGCAGGATCGAGGACCGAGGATGACAGCACTGTGATGGGGACCTCCCAGGGCACAAAGGACTCCTTTGGGGTGGATCGCTTGGGCGCTCGAGGAACGAGAAATACAGCTACCAAAGGTAGAGGGGCAACCCATATTCCTCCAGTTGCTCTGCCTGGGGTGTCTGGTGCCTGACTCACGTTAGTGGGCTTCATAGAATGGTTGAGCAGGGTCAGGTTCTTCACGAAAAAGACTTCATTCGGTCTTTGTACCAGCTGCTTGAGCAGTACAGTGGCCAGGCCAATGAACCTGCGGGAGGCAAGGAGTAGGTGTGAGATTCCCAGCCAGGGTAGAGAGGGCTCCTCCTGTGTCTCAGGCTGTGTCCTAGGGATGGTTTTTCTTCCAGAGTCTAAAGAAGCCAGGTGAGCAGAGCATCCATCAGAGGGTGGTGGGAGTGGGGTCTCTCCACATTCTGGGAAGTTGCTTCGGTGAATCCCAAGAAAGCTAGTAGCCCATTGGATCAAAGATGGGCCAAGATGGACCAATCAGCTTCTATGTTCTGGAAAAGGCCCATGGTATGCCATTCACTTCTAATGGGATGTTAGTCTGGGTTTGATACTAGAATTGGGCTTTGACCAGAGGCCAGGATAAGGCAGACATTCAAGATCTGTGGCTTCAAGACAGAGCTGCTGCTGGTACCCAATCTGTATCCTAGCCAACTTCATCTCTGAGTCTTGGTAGGCCTTTAGTACTATTATACATTTTCCTTTCCTTTACTGTGTAGCATGGGAGCTGGTCTTTCATCTGAGTTAGGGGTTAGAAATGAGTTAGCAGCTGGTCTGCTGCTGCTTTGGTCAGGGAGCGAGGTTCCTCCAGTCTCTTTTTGCCTCACCTTTCTTTCCTTTTAGAGCCCGAATCCTGAAGTATGACTTGCAGGAAGGAGTCATTTTCTAGTGGTTGATTCCAGAGGGGCCAGATTAGGGTCTGTGAGGGGCAGAGAGAAATCAGTATTTTCTGTTTTTCTTTTCTTTTCTTTTGAAATTGGATGTTTTGAGACAGGGCCTTATTATGTAGCCCTGGTTGGCCTGGCACTTACTAGGTAGGCCAGGTTGACCCGGAACTCAGTGATCTTCCTGCCTCTGCCTCAGGTGTGCTGTGACATCAGGCTGGACAACATTTTACCTCCTCCTTCCCATCCCACTCTTCTAAGAAGTGAGGGCAAGTCTAGGGGATGGGCAGTACCTAAGGAGTTTCTGTCATATCTACTTATCTAAGGAGATTGTGTTTGCTACCTTGTCCCCTGTGGGGGGATACCCCACATGTGTTTCTGTGCTGAAGCTTCCTGAACATGTCAAGAGTTGAGTGACAGTGGGGTGAGTCAAATGAAAGAATTAAAAAAAAAGATTCTGCACAAGGAGCTTTGACTCTGTTTCAGGCTTCTAGGTCTGAGAGCAGTGTGGATGGATTAGTGGATGGACCATGTTGTGGTTCACCTCCAAAGGCAAAATAGAAAGATCAAGAACAGCTGTGGTGGACAGATGTGACTTCTGCAGCTCTATCAGATCAGAGACCAACCTAGGCTAAGTTGCCTGAGTCTTAAGAAACCCAGGTGAGCGGGCGTGGTGGCACAAGCCTTTAATCCCAGCACTCGGGAGGCAGAGGCAGGCGGATCTTTGTGAGTTCAAGGCCAGCCTGGTCTACAAAGTGAGTCCAGGACAGCCAGGGCTACAC